>CM040422.1:59374256-59612005 GCA_022702705.1 Papilionanthe hookeriana x Papilionanthe teres
TTGATGTATGATTAGCTCTAATTAATTAAAGCTCCATTTTGGGTGTTTAAGCCAATTAGGGTTATTACAAGTGAGTTAACTCAAAAACCATTTTCCCTAGGGTCCTCTAGTCATAAGAAACATCACCAAATTTTTCTAGAATTTATTTCACAACATACTAATTATTAGAATTAAAATACTCAGAATAGTGACCTAGAGTTGAAAAATCAATAACTCTTCATAGGGGTGGCCTCTGACTTTGGAAAATTCAAGGAATGTTCCCAAATTCAGAGGCTTCAAAAGCCCTATGGTCTCATACCATGGTGAATTGTATACATGCATGGAGAATTGAAATAGTGCAGAGAGTAAATAAATAATTAAAAATAAAATACTTGATGAAATTAAATGATTTCTTTTCCACATTATTCTCCTCTGTTCACTGAGCAAGAGGGTATTTTTGTTTTATTTTTCTGATTTTCCTACACAAAGTTATGCATTTTCCAAGTTCTGGTAATTAAATAAATAAGAAAATCCCTATTTTTCTACTTAAGTGACGCGGCGCCAGCTCAACCTCGGCAGCTCCGAATGCACACGCGTCGTCTCCTGATTCGGTGCCGCCATCCGACTCAGCGCTCCAGGGCCCCGCGGTTCACGTACCAACGCACTGTCAAGCTCAATCCAGACCATCCGCTCGATACACGCTCGATCCGACGGCTCCCAGTCATCGTCTACGACTGGTGTGCACCCGTGACCGTCAACCTTCTAACCCTAATTTCTCACTCGATTCTCAACGGATTTTTGTGTTCTTATGCTCTCATGGATTCGTCTCGAGGAGACGAACACATCCATACGGTAAACATGTATTGAAATTAACTCAAATTAAATAGAGAATCTCCGTAAGCTCGGGAAGAAGAGTGAGTCCATACCTTTGCTCGGAGAAGTGAAGCTTTGATCCGAGAGTTGTGTCACCTTCGATTGGGTCCAAGCAAGCTCCGGATGAAGTCCTTGGGCTGGTGAATTGTCCAGGTATGATTTCGACCACGCTCGATTACAAAGCTTGGAGTCCGGAACGGATGGGTGGCCCGGAGAGGGGGCTTTCACCGGGGAACTCCTTCTCTTGACCTTATGCGGGTGTGGGTGAGTTTAATTTGAATTTGGTGGAGAGTTGGGAGATGTCCTGTTTTGGGTGGAATTTTGGTCGAGAAATTAAGCTCCGTTGGTGGGGATTAGGGCAAATTGTCACCTGGGATCAACTGCTCTAAGTGTGGAGAGTGGTCCGGAGGAATTTTTGCAGGGTTTCGATGAGGTTTGGTTCAGCACCTCCTCATGGCCGAGAGAGGTGAGGTTTAAATAGGAGAGGGTGGAGGGCCTCCCGTGGGGTTTAAGGCTTGGGATCGACCGCTTAGGTCGAGGGAAGAACGGCCATGGTGGCCATTGGGCATTGGGCATGGGCGGCTCAGCAGTGGGAATTCCAAACTTTGGCTCCTCCCAAGGTCTCGACCATGGTGTTTTCCGGTGATCCGGGCGGCTGGCCGTGCAGGCATGGGTCACCCTCGGGTCCAGTGGGTCGGGGTCGGGGTTTAGTGTAGGCGACTGGGCTTTGCCATGTGTCAAAAGCTTGGATTAAAATGGCATGGGGGAAGGCCAATTTTGGCTTGATTTGGTCAAGTCCACCTTTTGGGCTTGGTTCACCCTTCAAGGAGGCTTTGGGTGTTGTGGGGAGTCAAAGGAATCAGTTTGGTTTGGCATGGAGAAGTCCTTATCCAAATATATTTGGATTAAATTTGGGTTAAGGGGAATCATGATTAAGGCTAATGACTTTAGGAGATTAAGGAAAGAGTCTCCTTCTTTTGCCCAAAATGGCATGGTGACATGTAAAGAGGCTCTCATGGCTTCCATGTGGCTCATGCATGGCTTCTTGGCTCATCTTTGGCTTGGGAAAAGTTAAGTCAATTTCATGAAAAAAGGTTTTGTGGATTTTGGCATTTTGATGGGAATTGTTATGAGGCTTGATTTGGAATTGTTTAATTGATAAATTATGACTTTAGGAATGATTTTAAATTGAATGTGTGATGAGGGAAAGTGTCATGTGGGCTTTAGATTGATTTGGGCTTTTGAATTTGGTGGAAGTGGGCTCTTAGGAGGGCTTAAGGGGATGACCCCTTTAGGTTTAAGAATGAATCCATTGATGGGAATTTTGTATAAGTTTGGGCCAAATAACTGTTGGGTTTGGTTTAGGGATATGTCATGAGTGATTTGAAATGAATTTGGAGTGATTTGGATTTGAATGGGGTTGGATTTGGGCCTCTTTGGTAAATGGGCCAATGTAGGTCAAATTGGGCTAACTTGGGCCAATGTTGGGCTAGGGTTGAAATTGATGTAAAATTAATGTTGGGAAATGTTTATGGGAGTGTTTCAAAGAGGTTTTGACTTTGGTTGGGTTTTGATTTTGGGGTTTGGGCTTATTTGGGTTAGGTTTGGGTTTAGGTCAAAATTGGGCCTTTTAGCTTTTGGGTTGAATTTGAGTGAGGTTTGGGTCTGAATTTTGGGTAAATCATGTTAGTGTTTTGTTTGTGGGGATGTTAGGGAAGGTTTAGAAAAGATTTGGGGTTAATTGGAGTTGAATTGGGTTAGTTTGGGCTAAGTTTGGGTCATGGGTCCAAATTGGGCTTTAAGGTCAAAAGTGAAATTGGATTCAAATGCCAATCAAATTGGACTTGGATTTGGTCTAGATTGGTATTGTGAATATTAAATTGAAGTTTAAAATTGAATTGGACCAAAATTGGGGTCAATTGGGTAGATTTGGTTTGACATTGGGTTCACTTGGGTTAAGAATGGGCTAAATTGGGGGTTTTGGTAAAAGTGGCGTAAATTAACAAAATTTGCCCATGGTGTAGTTGGACAAAATGAAATTGGGATTATTTGGGATTTTCTGAAATTTTCTGGGAATTTTCTGAATTTTTGGATTTTTTGGCTAAGAGGGGCATTTTGGGTATTTGGAGGGTATTGGGAGGTATTTTTGGAATTTTTGGTATTTTTGGCTATGAATGATCAATTTGAGTAATGTGGGAATGTTTGGGATTGGTTTTGAGGAATTTTGGGTATTTGGAGATTTTTTGAAAAATTTGGGTAATTTCGAGGGTTTTGGGTAAGTTAGGCGGGTGTAGGGTCCGGGGGTCAAAAATTGAAAATTTAGGAAATTGAAGATTGGGTAAATGTAACTGGAATGAAATCGTTTTGGTTGAGCCATGAAGCCATATCAAGCTCACATGGGCCATGAAGGGACTCATTTGAGGCATTCATTATGTTGTTCCTAACCCTCTTAGCCAAGGGCTTAGGGATTAAAGACCATCCATGTGAATCACCTCCATGAGTCAGGAGGTCAAGTTGGGTATGGGTGTGGTTTTAGGAGGTGTGTGAAAATATAGTGTATGAGTGTAGTGTGTGTGTAAGTCAGCCCTCACCGGACTGAGCCACCCAGGAGCGATCTAATGGCCAAAGAGTCCTATAGGAACTCATCCTTTAAACTTCCACATTTGATTTCAACCCTCTAGGTGATTAGGGGTCTACAATCAAGATTGTGGAGTTTGCAGGGAGTTAAGAGGTGGTATGAATTTCTAAGTGGTGGGACCCAATTCTAATCCTCTAGGATAGTCAAAGGAAAAGCCTAAGGCTAGATCCTAAGTACTTAAAAAAAGGAAGAGAAAACCTCATCAAAAATGAGGTCAACAGTTACATCATCCGAGGGATTGCCGATCATCCAATGAGACGTTTTAATTTTAGTTGTAATTACTGTTTTGTTTTGTTGGCAATTAAATTTTGAGTTGTTTAAACATGACGGGTTCGATCATTTTCATGCATTTGTAAATACACAAAAGTAAGACATTTAATGAATTGTTGAATGTAAATCACAATAAACTTAAAAGCGTACCTGGTGAGCATTCCTGTCATTTTCACCTGCACTTGAAACACATGTCAGAGAAAATACTTAGGTAAGACTAAGGGAAGGTTTTGGTTGTCTACCAGGATCCTAATCCTATTGCTAGTCAATTCCTATGACGTCTAGGTTCTTATGTTTTGTTAAGGATGATTTTCTTCATCAAAGAACAATGAAGTCTCACTGTTCTTTTAAAACATCCCATCAAGTTAAAGAACTGCTCAGAACTGAATTCTGAACATCTTCTTAAACATTGTAGAGATTATTTTAAGTTCAGTTAGTTTCATTGTGGTGATGAATCAATCACCCAGGTTACTTTAATGTTCTGATCTTATTTGACTCTTGCTCAGAGAGTTTGGATGTTTGATCATCCTTGTGAGTAAGGTGACATTTCATTTAATGCTTCATTTAAGAGTTATGATAATGAAAGCCTTTAGCGGCAAATTGGTTCATTAAAGATTTTAACCATTCTTAATCGAAGTTTTGAGTAGGAGATTTAAAGTGATTTTAAATTTAGTTATAAAGTTTTAGTTGATCTTTTTTAGGTGTTTTAAATTATTTTAAGTTGGAAAAGTATTCAAGCTGTTTAATTCTGCTAAGTCTTTATGTTTCAAATAATCTTGATATTTTAGATTAATTTTAATGTTTTAAACCGATTTAATTTTTAATTTATGATGTTTTAATCATGAATTGTTCCAGGTTAATCTTTGATGTTTTAAATTTGTTTTGATTTAAGTCTTAAACAATTCAGGTTATTTTTAACATCTTCAGTTTGTTTCAATTTGATTTTCAAATAATTTCAAATTAATCCAAATATCTTTTAATTTAATTATAAAATTTCAAAAATCATTCTCTTTTTTAAATTATTAGTTCCATTCATCATTTTTAGAGTCTCACTAATTGATGTTTAAATAATATTTGATCAAATTATTAATTAGGGATTCAATTTAAAGAATTAATACTCTCCTATATTACATCCCTAATCTTAATAATTCAAGTCTTAATTAATCTTCCGAAGTTTAGGTAATTTAATTAATTAAAGTTTCTTCTTTAAATGTTCAAGGTGATTAATGGGTTTCTACCCCTTGACTCTTTTAGTTTCAATCATCCAAACGGAAAGTTATGGTCAAATATTTTACCCCTCCCTTTGGTCAAACCTAAACATTAATTAAGGTTAAAGTCTTTTAATTACCTTAATGCCCTCTTAAGCTTGTTCATCTCATAACTCATCAAATTAAGCTTAAATGAACTTGAAAATTTTTATGTCACCTTACTCATATAAAATAAAATTTGGAAGGATCTCACCCAAATGAAGTATGATGTCGTTCATTTTATTCGTCTTGGAGTAGTTCCACAATCCTTCAATGTCTTGACCACGATCGGATGTACCTCGCAAAAGGCGCACAGAGAAATTTGTATGAGAATTGATCCATTCAATTTGAATACATGAAACATGCGATTGTGATTATAAAGGTACAAAAGGATTTGAATTACATAAGATTGTTTCAAACCCCTATTCTTCCCAACTCATATGTGTTTTGTATATCACATTCTTAAACTTTACTCCTTTTAGATTCATATCACCCAAATCTTTTCATAAAACAATTCCATTTTTTTTGTCTCTTTCAAATAATAATTTGTATCTTCAAACTTTTCATAAATCAAATTCACATCACTTTTATACTTCTCAAAATAAAATTCTGAAGACTTCTAAACTTTCACAACTCAAAAGATATGAAGATTTTGTAATTTTCAAAACAGTAAGTTTTCGAGTTCCAAAACTTTTCTTAAATTAAAGCTGCTTTCAGTTCTTCCCAGGATATTAAATGTCTTTGCTAATCTCAACTTATCTTAATAGTTATGATTAAGAGAAATATCAAAAATAGGAAGCTTCATCACAAATTAATCCAAACATCTTGCTAACTAAAGCAAAAGAGATTCAAAGTAGCCACAACTAGGTATTAATCCCAATGTGCATACCAATTATTCTTTGCCAACTGAACTTTCACCATCATTTAAGGATCACATTCTTCATTTTAAATTCAATCATTAAGCTGAAATCTATGCGACAAATAGATTTATATTGGCTCATGCTTATATTGGCTCATTTTAAATCACACTTTTATCATTTCATGGCTCATGCTTATATTGGCTCATAAATTATAATCAAAAGAGATGACCAAGGAAGGGTATGCCTCCCCTCTCCTACTTTTCAGGCTTTGCTTTGATGCAGCATATGTAACTTCACTTCAATTAGATTGCTATAACTAAATAGTTAAAAGGAATTTTTATTTTATATAGCTGCAGTTCTAGGCAAATAAATGATTCATCATCACTTCCCTCATCGAAGAACAAGAAAGGGAATCCATTACTAAAACAGAAGTTGATTCACTCACTTACAATTGAATTCTCATGCAATTAAACCTCCCATGGCACACCTTACGTGTTTATATGGGATGTTTGAGAAGTTTCGGCCCAGGCCATTCTCAACAGTTAAAGAAGAGTTACAAACATACCACTCAATTCTTTATATATTTATATATATGTAACACCTACGCTTTTAAGCAAGATTCAGGTGTTATAGATGTAAAAAAGTAAATTTCTAGGTGTTAGATACGTAAATATATAAGAATCGTGTGGTATATATGTAAACGCTCCTATTCAAGAATAAATCTGTGAGTTTTCTTGTTTCAAATAAATTCACAATGAGAGCCTCACTAACATCCTTCACACTCTCCAGAAAATGTATTTTTAATTTGTGCAACTCCCTCATATGCTTCAACCTCTCAATTCTGTAACCATTTTTATTCTTTAAATTAAACTCATTTAGCTCTTACCGTGACCTTAATCTCCCAATTCCAGGCACACTAGGAAATGCATTTGGGAGCAATCCCAAGTGACGCAGATTGGGAAGATTACTCACGTCGCCAAACAATAAATCATCAGAGCAAGAACCCCAAGCCACATTTTTTAGATTATGAAATCTTTTATACCATGGAGAGCATACAAACAAATGAATCCCTCTCCATGCTTCAAAATTGCAGCAAGTATTTCAATAAAGTAGTGACCATGCCTTTTATTGAAATAAAAAAAAGAATACAGATTTTTAACATCTTTGATCAATCTCGACACTTCCAAATCTTCAGTTTAAGCAAATAAGTGTCAAATAGTTTTTTAGGAATTTTAAGAGATAAGACATTATCTCTCAAAAATCTGAAACATTCCCCTAAGTTTGATAAAGGAGCAATATAAACGTTCTAAGAATACCTTCATAAATCATAAAGCTAAAAGCAAGTATAAGGAAGGAGCAGCTCTAATCATGCAAGCTGACTAAAAAAAGTATATCCAAGAATCAAATATTCCCAAGTATGAATCATTTGAGAACATATGCTGATGCCAACTAAACAAATAGCCTCAAGGAGCTTATTGTATATGAAACAATTCTTCTCTAGCTAAACATAAAACTCTTTTAACTTTTATTTATACATATGCCAAGAATGTCATCCTGAGTTTTGTAAAAATAAAAGAAAAGTAAGGATTGAGTGCTATGTATGTAAACCTTTCTGATTTAGAGATTATATATGTAATCATCCCATGGTGAGCATTCCTATTCCAGCCAAATATAAATGTGCAACAAGGAAGATATGCTACTCACATATATATACAGATCTGAGATCTGCAACATAGAACCCTCAAACTCATGCATTGCTAGGCATGACTAAAACCACCGAGCTGGAACTTGCAATGCCCAAATATATATGTAGGACTCAATTCCTTTAAGGACCTCAAGCACACACAAAGTAAACCAAGAAGAGAAGATCCAACAGAAATTTGGCAGCACCTCCCCTTCCACCAAGATTTCGACCAACCTCAAACCCTACCCCAAGTGGGGTTATTTATAGGCAAAGGGGAGGAGAAGAACTTACCTGCTCTTACCTGGGCGGTGAGCCGAAGCCGCCGGCGACATGAGGAAGAACCGACAAACGTTGCGGCAAAGAAACTGGCGAGGAAAAGCTGGAGCGTGGCAGAAAGCGTGGCCGAGGGAGGAAGCTTTAGGCAGAGGAGCGTACGAGGAGGGGACCGAAGCTTCGCGAGGAGGGCCGGCTAGGGCTTCGCCTTGGCCCAGCTCCGCGAAAAAGAAGGAGGAGGAGCTGCAATCGGGTGCATGAGGCGTGAATTAGGGGTTTAGGTGTTTTTGCTTTTCTTTTTTTTATATCTTTTTATTTTAAATTAAAGTTTTATTTAAATTTCGCCTATTTGGACAAAATTTGACCCCGCACGAAACCATATAAAATTAGTGTCTTTCCTAGGTAATTTCAACGTTCCGGATGCAACGGTGCAGTCTGTTTCGTCATCCGATGTCATTTGGCCAACCTCGTCGATGGTCACGTCAAAAAACGTGTCAAATTCAATTTCGTCAAAATTTCGATTCACGATCGATCATTTCAAAATTTAATTTTGCTTCTGATTAATTGTGAAGCAAATAAATGTTCGATTGATGTGAATTTTAGTGTTTAAAGGTGTCGAGGGTCCGAATTGTGAAATTCATGCGTGCGGAGGTACGAAAAGTGCACAAGGCAACCCTAAGGCTTAATGATCCTATGGGGACTCATTTTGAGCTCTGTTGTGTTAGTTTCGACCTTCTAAAAATTAGAGGTCGGCAACTATACATGCGGAATTTCAAAACGAGTAAAGAGTCGGTTCGAGTTTCTAAAACAGGATGGGTCCCATCTCTAGTCCTCTAGGATACTCAAGGAGAAGTCCAATGGCTAGATCCTAAGCACTAAGAGGAAAGAAAAGACCTCGCCAAAAATGAGGTCAACAAATGGACCCCAATAGGTGTGGTGTGATAACCAAGCACACCGCGCGTATTTGCGTTGACCGAAGAGATCAACAAAACCAACACAGACGTCTAAGTGACATACTTAGAACAAAGCGTAGAAAATTTCTGCTGGGGAGTATCAGGTAAATCTCCAAGACTGAAGATTCCAGAACTCTCGCTGGGGAAAAAGGAGGCAAATTTCAAATCACAAGATTTCAAGAGATTGGATTTTAGATTTGTTTCATTTTTTTATTTCAGGTTTTAATTTTGAGTTTGAATTTTGATTTAATCAGAATTTTGATTCCCATTGAAGTTTGATTTAAGATTGATTTCAAGATGGATTTCGTAGAAATTCTAGATTTGAAATGAGGATTGGAACCTAGGTCCCAACCTCGAAATGAAAAGAGGACTGGAATTTAGGCTCCAGCCTCGAGATTGAGAGAGAGTTGGAATTTAGGCTCCAACCTCGAGAATTTAAAAGAGAACTAAAATTTAGGCTCTAGCCTCAGAATTTAAAAGAGAGTTGGAATTAAGGCTCCAACCTCGAGAATTTGAAAGAGGACTAGAATTTAGGCTCTAGCCTCGGCATTTGAAAGAGAGTTGGAATTTAGGCTCCAATCTCGAGAATTTGAAAGAGGACTAGAATTTAGGCTCTAGCCTAAGAAATTTGAAAGAGAACTAGAATTTAGGCTCTAGCCTCAAAATTTGAAAGAGAGTTGGAATTTAGGCTCTAACCTCGAGAATTTGAAAGAGGACTAGAATTTAGGCTCTATCCTCGGAATTTGAAAGAGAGCTAGAATTTAGGCTCTAGCCTCAAGAAGAGAGCTAGAAGTTAGGCTCCAGCCTCGAAAATTTGAAAGAGAGTTAGAATTTAGGCTCTAGCCTCAAGAAGAGAGTTGGAATTTAGTCTCCAACCTCAGAAATTGAAAGAAAACTAGAATTTAGGCTCTAGCCTCGAAGAAGAGATTTGGAATTTAGGCTCCAACCTCAGAAATTGAAAGAGAACTAGAATTTAGGCTCTAGCCTCGAAGAAGAGAGTTGGAATTTAATCTCCAACCTCAGAAATTAAAAGAGAACTAGAATTTAGGCTCTAGCCTTGAAGAAGAGAGTTGGAATTGAGGCTCCAACCTCAGAAGTTGAAAGAGAACTAGAATTTAGGCTCTAGCCTCGAAGAATTTGAAAGAGAATTAGAATTTAGGCTCTAGTCTCAAGACGAGAGTTGGAATTTAGGCTCCAACCTCAGAAATTTGAAAGAGAACTAGAATTTAGGCTCTAGCCTCGAAGAAGAGAGTTGGAATTTAGGCTCCAACCTCGGAAATTTGAAAGAGAACTAGAATTTAGGCTCTAGCCTCAAAGAAGAGAGTTGGAATTTAGGCTCCAACCTCAGAAATTGAAAGAGAACTAAAATTTAGGCTCTAGTCTCGAAGAAGAGAGTTGGAATTTAGGCTCCAACCTCAGAAATTTGAAAGAGAACTAGAATTTAGGCTCTAGCCTCGAAGAAGAGAGTTGGAGTTTAGGCTCCAACCTCGAAAATTGAAAGAGAACTAGAATTTAGGCTCTAGCCTCGAAGAAGAGAGCTGGAATTTAGGCTTCAGCCTCGGAAATTTGAAAGAGAACTAGAATTTAGGCTCTAGTCTCGTATAAGAGAGTTGGAATTTAGGCTCCAACCTCAGAGATTTGAAAGTGAACTAGAATTTAGGCTCTAGTCTCAGGAAGAGAGTTGGAATTTAGGCTCCAACCTCAGAATATTGAAAGAGAACTAGAATTTAGGCCTAGTCCCAGGAAGAGAAATAGAAGTTAGGCTCCAGCCTCGGAAAGAGATCTCTATGAAGAGGGACCCAGTCCCATGCCATCAGAACCAAATCGAACAAAGTTCGTGGCTCCGTGTCAATAGAACTAGTCGATCCTCTAACACACAGAAGAAAGAGAATTGAAAGGTTCGAATCGAAGGATTCAGAACGGGAATCAATTTGAGATTCAGATTTGTTTTGTTTGTTTTAATCATCTGATTTCATTTTTTGTTCAATTAGAGTTCATGTTAATTTGGAATTTGTTTTGACGTTCAGATTTTTAAGAGTTTTCGTTCATCTTCTTTTTCACTTTATTTTCTCTTTATTTTCTCTTCTCTTCTTTTCTTTTCTTTTTTTTTCTTTTCATGATTTGATTTTGTTTTTTTTTTCAAATTTTGTTTCATTTTGGTTTGAATTCATTTTAATTTGAATACACATTTTTATTTTGTTTAATTTTGGTGAATTCATTATACTTTTTTTGTTATTTATTTGTTGGTTATTTCATTCGTTTGGAAATTTATTGTTGTTTATTTGTTGTGAAATTTTATTGTATTATTTATGTTTTATGACTTTTCTTTTGTTGTATTTTTTTATTTATTTTAAGATTTGGGCCCAGTTACAAGCAAGTGCAGCATCTGTGCTTCTTAAAACAAGACTATCTTTGAAACATAACGATGCACGGTACTTCTTGGGATATCGTCCACTGACTAAAGCCACATTTAGAAAATAACTCACTCTTCAAGGTACTATCAAAATTATTTTTTTTTTCAAGTACCTACAAATAGGTGTTATTTCTACAGACACCATAGCTGGAAATGTTGTAACTTTGTAGCTCTGTCGCAATGATCGTCGTTTCTTTGACACTGATTTGTAAGGATTGTACAAGTTGTCTTTAATAAGTTTCTCTGACGTTCTTCGAACTGATGTTGGAGTTGTATTTGCTGGGTACTGAATGATATGACTTCAGGTTGAATTTCCATCAATTACTAATAACAAGGCCCTTCTACTTCAATTCTTTCTTTCTGAGCCTAAGCAGATTTCAAAATTTATGCTCATGTGATAGAAATATTTTTCATTGTCCAAAGATATTTCTGAGTCAATTAATGACCGACCAAAAGACATAAAATCACTTGACTCTCTTCAAAGCATAATATTAGAGAAAACTCCTTAAGGTAACCTTTCAAGTTTTATTAATCAGGGGAGGATTAAGAAACCAATTTTTGATTATATGCTTGCCTCAAGCTTCTTCTCAGGGAGCCTTCTTATTTCTTTTTTTTATTGACCTTTTTGCTCTTTTTTTTTATTGAAGATTACTATATCTGGTAGAGCACATGTTAAAGATTTTGAATGTCTGGATTGTGACAAAAATTTTTGATTTGTGCTCACCTCAAGCTTCTCCTCAATTGAATCTTCATTTTTTTTTTTGCTCCTTTTGTTTTCTGAGAATTACTGTATCTAGTAAGACATATTTTTGTTAAAGATTTTAAATGTCGAAACCCCCCTAATTAATAAATCTGAAATGTTTCTTAACATGAACCCTAGGATATTATAACTAATCCAAAAGTCTGGACCAAGTCACATCGCAGAAAATTAAAATACTCTTGATATCCCGAGTCAATTACTCGTATTTCAACCACACTTACTTCATTTCAAAATCTACTTAGGACCCAGTCCGGATTCCTTAAAGTGAAGAACCCAGTCATTAGGGGATTAATTTCGTTCTCCCCTGAAGTCATATTATTATTAAAATGTTGAAGTTTCATCCTATCTCACCCTTTCTTGATTGTCTTCCTACTGAACTTTGAACATCCTCAAGCGTATTATTACTTTTATTTTTGCTGTGGTGGGAGGGTTGGGGCCCACGACCTATCATCGAGTTGTTGTCTCTTTTGACTGTTTTGTGGTGGGAGGGTCAAGACCCACTACCCATCATCGAGTTGTTTTCTTTTTTAACATTTTTGTGGTGGGAGGGTCAGGACCCACTACACATTATCCTTCTCATATGCATTTTAATTGTCAATCCATGACATTTGAACTTGTTTGTAGCTTCGTTGCGGGACAGTCCTTCGGTGGATGTGTAGATAGTCTTTTGAAGAACATTCAGAAGTCAGTGGCATCCTTTGCCTTGTAATTTTAGCGGTAATACTCAAATTAACGCACTTGTTGTCAAGCCCAAAGAGGAACGAAGTATCGGACCCAGTCCGAGATTTAGAGGAGGTTGAATTAGCATTGAAATCACAACATAGATCGCTCCTTTTCTAACACACCTATTGGGGGTCTACCCCTCCTCTTTGGGGAGGTGGGAGGATTCCGGAACCTCTCTGTTTAGGGGTGTCTAAACAGTGGCTCCAGAATCAAAGAGAGTTGACTATACCCGTTCAAGAAAGAAATGAACAAGGTATGCCAACGAAAGAATGGTAGCTTGGTCCACTAGAGACATGGACTCGCTACCGATTTATGAAAGCAAAACCATCTGATCAAAATGGAGAGAGGAACTAGTCCCCAGCGGAGTCGCCAGAAATTGTCGGCATATTTTTAGATTTTGTTGTATTTTGAAAAGGGGTCACCTACGAAAGTTGATGAATTTTCAGATTTTAAGTTTAATTTATATATATATATATATATATATATATATATATATATATAATTTGAAAGGTAGCATTTAATTTTTGAAAATAATTTTAAATTTGAAAATTTTGAGATATGAAATCAAACCGATCCCACATCCCAAATAGTTTATATAAACGAGCACCACACCACAAACCGTGTATCTATCCTGAAGAATAGACACACTGCTTGATGATGGGGCTCGATTAAATAAACTAGAAGATTTGTGACATTCGTTTGGTCTGCAAACCAATTTTATAAGCCGACAAGTTTCCCGCTTAATATAAAGAAATTAAGCGGGGTTTATATTACTCAGGTTCTTAAAGTTCCCTATAAGGGCAAGCCCCTATAGTTAATTACATCTTAAATGACGGGAATCATTTAAGAAAACTCTCGATAATGATCAGTAGTTTTTCTCTCAAGAATTCCAAGGTTTAAGGTTTCAAATGATTGAATTTTGGAATTTCAAAAGGGATTGGATCAAACTTGGAACAGTTTATTTTAGAAATCCAAAGGAAGAGAAGTGGGGGATGTCACGGACCTGAAGTGAACTTCGGTGACTTCCCGACTATCCTATTGTATGGCTTCAATTTAAGAGTATTATTTAATGTTTCAATCCTGTCAATTTTAGTTAATTAGGACTTATATTTGTATGAAATAATCATACAAATAGCCTCGAAGATGTGAGGGTTTATATCGTACCAAACGACTACCTCGGAGTCCTAAGACGAGTCAGGGCTTAATTTACATAATATAATTATGCAAATGCCTAACAAAAAGTTGAGGATTTATGTTGCACTAAGCAAATTACCTCAAAATCCTATGGCTTTGTTATTTAACTCTAAGAAAGGTTTTGCTGAAGTAGACATAAGTTTTGTTAACGTAGATGGTCGTGCTGCCCACTTGTTCCAAGCTCAGTGTCGTTGCAGAGGTTTGGTTTTAAAAAGTGGCAATCAAGAGATGAGAGAACTATTTTGTTTAGAAAGGTTCAAAATTGAGATGGCTTAGTGTTTTAATTAAAACAAATCTTAAAGTTGATTAAGCAGAACTAATTAAGATCCCACGGTTCCGTCATCCCGACACCGCTATTTTCATCGGATTCACTTAGTCCAAATGAATTTGCTAAACTCAACTGAATGAATTCCACACTTTCATTTAGACCGTGGGAAATCTTGTTAGCAACACGTGGGTTACATCATCCGAGGGATTCCCGATCATCCAATGAGACGTTTTAATTGTAGTTGTAATTGCAGTTTTGTTTTGTTGGTAATTAAATTTTGAGTTGTTTAAACATGACAGGTTCGATCTTTTTCATGCATTTGTAAGTACAGGAAAGTAAGACATTTAATGAATTGCTGAATGTAAATCGCAATAAACTTAAAAGCGTACCTGGTGAGCATTCCTGTCATTTTCACCTGCACTTGAAACACATGTCAGAGCAAATACTTAGGTAAGACTAAGGGAAGGTTTTGGTTGTCTACCAGGATCCTAATCCTATTGCTAGTCAATTCCTATGATGTATAGGTTCTTATGTTTTGTTAAGGATGATTTTCTTTATCAAAGAACAATGAAGTCTCACTGTTCTTTTAAAACTTCTCATCAAGTTAGAGAAGTGCTCGAAACTGAATTCTGAACATCTTCTTAAACATTGTAGAGATTATTTTAAGTTCAGTTAGTTTCATTGTGGTGATGAATCAATCACCCAGTTTACTTTAATGTTCTGATCATATTTAACTCTTGCTCAGTGAGTTTGGATTTTTGATCATCCTTATGAGTAAGGTGAAATTTCATTTAATGCTTCATTTAAGAGTTATGATAATGAAAGCCTTGAGAGGCAAATTGGTTCATTAAAGATTTTAACCATTCTTAATCGAAGTTTTGAGTTGGAGATTTAATGTGATTTTTAATTTAGTTGTAAAGTTTTAGTTGATCTTTTTTAGATGTTTTAAATCATTTTAAGTTGGAAAAGTGTTCAAGCTGTTTAATTCAGTTAAGTCTTTATGTTTCAAATGATCTTGATATTTTAGATTAATTTTAATGTTTTAAACTGATTTAATTTTTAATTTATGATGTTTTAATCATGAATTGTTCTAGGTTAATCTTTGATGTTTTAAATTTGTTTTGATTTAAGTCTTAAACAATTTCAGGTTATTTTTAACATCTTGAGTTTGTTTCAATTTGATTTTCAAATAATTTCAAATTAATCCAAATATCTTTTAATTTATTTATAAAATTTCAAAAATCATTCTCTTTTTTAAATTATTAGTTCCAATCATCATTTATAGAGTCTCATTAATTGATGTTTAAATAATATTTGATCAAATTATTGATTAGGGATTCAATTTAAAGAATTAAAACTCTCCTATATTACATCCCTAATCTTAATAATTTAAGCCTTAATTAATCTTCCAAAGTTTAGGTAATTTAATTAATTAAAGTTTTTTCTTTAAATGTTCAAGGTGATTAATGGGTTTCTACCCCTTAACTCCTTTAGTTTCATTCATCCAAATGGAAAGTTATGGTCAAATATTTTTCCCCTCCCTCTAATAAAGCCTAAACATTAATTAAGGTTAAAGTCTTTTAATTACGTTAATGCCCTCTTAAGCTTGTTCATCCCATAACTCATCAAATTAAGCTTAAATGAACTTGAAAATTTTTATGTCACCTTACTCATATAAAATAAAATTTGGAAGGATTTTGACCAATAGAAAATATATTGTAAATTTTATTCCAATTTTATATGAAATTGCACTTTAAAGAAAGGTATTTTCTGTGTTTTATTGCAGGAATGAAGAATTATAAGTACTAAAAGCAAAAAGAATAAAAGAAGTGGATTTGGAGCAAAAAGGACTAAAAATGATGAAAATTGAACTGTCCCGCCGACGGCGAGATTTAAGCCGCCGACGGCGAGATTTTCCCGAGAGTTTTTGAATATTTTATAAAGAGCCCACCGACGGCGAGATCGAGCCCGCCGACAGCGAGATCGGCACGGTTAGCCACCTTCTAGAAGCCCACTGATGACGAGATCGAGCCCGCTGACGGTGAGATCGAGCCCGCCGACTACGAGACAGTTGAAAAGAGCCAGATACAATGAACCTGGAAGCTTTTTGAAGAGGTGCTTAAGAAAACTTTGAAGATTTGACTCCTTCTATAAATAGAGACGATTTCTGTCCCTTTAGGGTGTCATTTAAGTGTCATCTTTTGGTGTGTGTCATTTTTGGTGTCTGTTGGTGTTGTTTTAAAGTCAATTAGTGTTCATTTGTGTTGGAGTGTAAATCAGAGAGTCTAAGTGAGTTTAATTAAGTGTGTTGTACTTGGAAGGAAGAGTCGAAAGGAACTTCGAGGAGTACGCTTAGGGAGAAGAATTGAGATAAGTATATTTGTTATTGTTTGTTAACTTTAATGAAATCCATGCTTTGTGTTATTTTTCCCATGCTTTACGAGTAGTTTCCTTAGTCTTTCTTCTTGTTGTTGAGATTATGTGAAGTGACTAATCAAAGTAACTGTGCCTAAAATTATTAAATAAAAATTGTGATAATCTTTTACTTAAAACTTAATTTACTTTCAATTTGGCCAATTGATTTGTTAACATATTTTGAATTATCAACTATATTAAAGATTACATCTGAGATTCAAGGAAGTCAAAAGCCTTGGAAGGAGGGTGCAAATAAATAGAGAAATATTAACTATCGGGGGTAGAATTGGACATTTTAGTGTGACAGACTAAAATATTCAATTCAATCCTACTGTTTGAGAGCTGAAATGTAGATGTTAGCCCTCAGGTGAGGGGAACGTGGGAGCTCTGAAGTGGCAGCCGGTATCCTCCCAGCCTAACCGCAGATTCAGTAATTAAACATAGGACTAGTCAATGTTCTTTGCACTTGGACCAAAGGGTAAAGAATAGGAATGCTCCTATTTCGCACAATACAAATTCTAAAATACTTTAATTCATCATTCAAATAATTCTCTCAACAAGGAGAAAGATGCTTTTCTAAATTAGAATCTTACATTTAAACCTTTTTAAGCAATAGTTTTAGTATAAGTGTTCTTAATTTCCGTATACTATCTTAGTAAGTAAGTCTACTTTAATTTGTCTTTGAAATTCTCTAACTTCCTTGTGGGATCGATATCTTGGACTCCATTAGAGCCCTTTATTACTTGATAACGATACGTATACTTGCGTAGTTTCCACATTATAAATCATAATTTTCATAAAAGAATCATCAGTATAAATACATATATTTGGTGTGGGATCAAGTTTTTGGTGTCGTTGCCAATATCATTAACATATTTTTGTAAGTATAAATATCAAAAGTGGGTCAGATCTCACCCAAATGAAGTATGATGTAGTTCGTTTTATTCGCCTTGGAGTAGTTCCACAATCCTTCAACGTCTTGACAACGATCGGATGTACCTCGCAAAAGGCACACAGAGAAATTCGTGTGAGAATTGATCCATTCAATTTGAATACATGAAACATGAGATTGTGATTATAAAGGTACAAAAGGATTTGAATTGCATAAGATTGTTTCAAGCCCCTATTCTTCCCAACTCATATGTGCTTTGTATATCACATTCTTAGACTTTATTCCTTTTAGATTCATATCACCCAAATCTTTTCATAAAACAATTCCATTTTTTTTCTTTCAAATAATAATTAGTCTTCAAACTTTTCATAAATCAAATTCACATCAAATTTATACTTCTCAAAATAAAATTCTGAAGACTTCTAAACTTTCACAACTCAAAAGATATGAAGATTTTGTAATTTTCAAAACAGTAAGTTTTCGAGTTCCAAAACTTTTCTTAAATTAAAACTGCTTTCAGTTCTTCCCAGGATAGTAAATGTCTTTGTTAATCTTAACTTCATCCTAATAGTTATGATTAAGAGAAATATCAAAAGATATGAAGCTTCACCACAAATTAATCCAAACATCTTGCTAACTAAAGCAAAAGAGATTCAAAGTAGCCACAACTAGGTATTAATCCCAACGTGCAAATCAATTATTCATGGCCAACTGAACTTTCACCATCATTTAAGGCTCGCATTATTCATTTTAAATTCAATCATTAAGCTGAAATCTATGCCACAAATAGATTTATAATGAAGAATTTCACAACATAAAACTCTTAAATCTGAATGTACAAATGAAATTCGGTATGAGCAGAATTATACCTTTACGGAGAATGTTCCGACTTAGCTATCACGCTCGCTAGCCTTCTCTTTACATAGCTTTGTGAGGCGTAGCTAACATCGAGGCAAGCTCGGATTTACCTCGCAAAATTACACCAAGAAACTTGCAGGAGATTATGATTAAACATAAAAAAAAATGAAGCATGCAACTTCTTGATAGAAATCCATACAAGTAAAGATGAAGCGTGCAAGACTGTAGTGCACTCAAGCACATAATACATTCATGAACAAAAGTACAATTGATGCAACAATTTTTGTTTTAGAAGAAGGGTATACAATATCAAAATTTAATCACACTTTTATCATTTCATGGCTCATGCTTATATTGGCTCATAAATTATAATCAAAAGAGATGACCAAGGAAGGGTATGCCTCCCCTATCCTACTTTTCAAGCTTTGCTTTGATGCAGCATATGTAGCTTCACTTCAATTAGATTGCTATAACTAAATAGTTAAAAGGAATTTTCATTTTATACAGCTGCAGTTCTAGGCAAATAAATGATTCACCATCACTTCCCTCATTAAAGAACAAGAAAGGGAATCCATTACTAAAACAGAAGTTGATTCACTCACATACAATTGAATTCTCATGCAATTAAACCTCCCATGACACACCTTATGTGTCTACATGGGATGCTTGAGAAGTTTCGGACCAGGCCATTCTCAACAATTAAAGATGAGTTACAAACATATCACTCAATTCTTTATATATTTATATATATGTAACACCTACGCTTTTAAGCAAGATTCGGGTGTTATAGATGTAAAAAAGTAAAGTTTTAGGTGTTAGATACGTAAATATATAAGTATCATGTGGTATATATGTAAACGCTCCTATTCAAGAATAAATTTGTGAGTTTTCTTGTTTCAAATAAATTCACAATGAGAGCCTCTCTAACATCTTTCACACTCTCCAGAAAATGTATTTTTAATTTGTACAATTCCCTCATATGCTTCAACCTCTCCATTCTGTAACCATTTTCATTCTTCACATTAAACTCATTTAGCTCTTGCCGTGACCTTAATCTCCCAATTCCAGGCACACTAGAAAATGCATTTGGGAGCAATCCCAAGTGACGCAGATTGGGAAGATTACTCACGTTGCCAAACAATAAATCATCAGAGCAAGAACCCCAAGCCACATTTTATAGATTATGAAATCTTTTCTACCATGGAGAGCATACAAACAAATGAATCCCTCTCCATGCTTCAAAATTTCAGCAAGTATTTCAGTAAAGTAGTGACCATGCCTTTTACTGGAATAAAAAAAAGAATGCAGATTTTTAACATCTTTGATCAATCTTGACACTTCCAAATCTTCAGTTTAAGCAAATAAGTGTCAAATAGTTTTTTAGGAATTTTAAGAGATAAGAAATTATCTCTCAAAAATCTGAAACATTCCCATAAGTTCAATAAAGGAGCAATATAAATGTTCTGAGAATACCTTCATAAATCATAAAGCTAAAAGCAAGTATAAGGGAGGAGCAGCTCTAATCATGCAAGCTGACTAAAAAAAAGTATAACCAAGAATCAAATATTCCCAAGTATGAATCATTTGAGAACATAAGCTGATGCCAACTAAACAAATAGCCTCAAGGAGTTTATTGTACATGAAACAATTCTTCTCTGGCTAAACATAAAGCTCTTTTAACTTTTATTTATATATATGCCAAGAATGACATCCTGAGTTTTGTAAAAATAAAAGAAAAGTAATGATTGAGTGCTGTGTATGTAAACCTTTCTGATTTAGAGATTATATATGTAAGCATCCCATGGTGAGCATTCCTATTCCAACCAAATATGAATGTGAAACAAGGAAGATATGCTACTCACATATACATACAGATTTGAGATCTGCAACATAGAACCCTCAAACTCATGCATTGCTGGGCATGACTAAAACCACCAAGCTGGAACTTGCAATGGCCAAATATATATGTAGGACTCAATTCCTTCAAGGACCTCAAGCACACATAAAGTAAACCAAGAAGAGAAGATCCAACAGAAATTTGGCAGCACCTCCCCTTCCACCAAGATTTTGGCCAACCTCAAACCCTACCCCAAGTGGGGTTATTTATAGGCAAAGGGGAGGAGAAGAACTTACCTGCTCTTACCTGGGCGGTGAGTTGAAGCCGACGACGACAGGAGGAAGAAGCGACAAACATCGCGGCAGAGAACGTGGCGAGGAAAAGCTGGAGCGTGGCAGAAAGCATGGCCGGGGGAGGAACCTTTAGACAGAGGAGCGTACGAGGAGGGGACAGAAGCTTCGCGAGGAGGACCGGCTAGGGCTTCGCCTTGGCTCAGCTTCGCGAAAAAGAAGGAGGAGGCGCTGCAATCGGGTGCATGAGGCGTGAATTAGGGATTTAGGTGTTTTTGCTTTTTTTTTTATCTTTTTACTTAAAATTAAAGTTTTATTTAAATTTCACCTATTTGGACAAAATTTGACCCCGCACGAAACCATATAAAAATTAGTGTCCTTCCTAGGTAATTTTGACATTCCGGACTGTCGGCGAATTTTAAATTTAATTTAAATATATATATAATTTAGAAAGTAGTATTTGATTTTGAAAATAATTTTAAATTTGAAAATTTTAAGATATGAAATCAAACCGATCTCACATCCCAAATAGTTTATATAAACGAGCACCGCATCACAAACCGTGTATCTATCCCTAAGGATAGACACATCGCATTGATGGTGGGGCTCGGTTAAATAAACTAGAAGATTTGTGACATCCGTTTGGTCCGCGAACCAATTTTATATGCCGACAAATTCCCCGCTTAATATGAAAACATTAAACGGGGTTTATATTACTCAGGTTCTTTAAAATTCCCTATAAGGGCAAGCCCCTATAGTTAATTACATCTTAAGTGACGGGAATCACCTAAGAAAACTCTCGATAATAATCAATAATTCCGCTCTCAAGAATTTCAAAGTTTAAGTTTTCAAAGGATTGAATTTTTGAATCTCAATAGGGAATGGATCAAGTTTGGAACATTTTATTTTGGGAATTCAAAGGAAGAAAAGTAGGAGAAATTACGGATTCGAAGTGAACTTCGATAATCTCCCGACTATCCTATTGTTTGGCTTGGATTTAGGAAAGTCCTAATGTTTATTTAATGTTTTAATATTGCCAATTTTAATTAATTAGGGCTTATATTTATATGATAGAATCATACAAATAGCTTGGAAGATATGAGGGTTTATGTCGTATCGGACGACTACCTCGGAATCCTAAGACCGGTTAGGGCTTAATTTGCAATGCAAATGCCTAACGAAGAGTTGAGGATTTATGTTGCACTAGGCAAACTACCTCGAAGTCCTATGGCTTTGTTGTTTAATTATAGGAAAGTTTTGCTGAAGTGGGTTCAAGTTTTGCTGACGACGATGGCCGTGTCGCCCACCATGCTCCGAGCTCCTTGTTGTTGCAGAGGTTTAGTTTTAGAAATCATAAATCAGGGGATGAGAAAAGTGTTTTGGTTTAGAGAAGTCTTAATTTCCAAGTTTTTTTTTGTGTTTTAATTAAAACAAATCTTAAAGTTGATTATAACAACACCGGTTAAGATCCCACGGTTCCATCCTTCCGGCATCATTATTTTTATCGGATTCACTTAGTCCAGATGAATTTGCTAAACTCAACCGAATGAGTTCCACACTTTCATTTAGACCGTGGGAAATCCCGTTAGCAACACGTAGGTTACATCATCCGAGGTATTCCCGATCATCCAACGAGACGTTTTAATTCGGTTGTAATTGTAGTTTTGTGTTCCGCTTGTGATTAAATTTTGAGTTGCTTTATATTTTGAAATGTTGTGGCGGTGAATTTTATCTTGCAATGACTTTTAACTTAGTTTTGGTTTCAGTTTTAGGGACTATCCTAAAGGTGTGGGTTTTCATGCAACAGCTGTTTTATCATGCAAGAAAAGTAAAGTGCATTTGCAATAAAGTAAATTGCAAGAAAGTAAATTGCAGGAAAGTAAATTGCGATAAAATAAAAGCGTACCTGGAGGGTCTTCCCGTCATTCCAAGCTGCACTTAAAACACGATTATAACATTTGAGCAAGTTCCTAGGTAAAGCTAAGGTAAGGGTTATGGTTTTCTACCAAATTCCTAATCCTATAGCTAGTCATTTCCTATGACGTCTAGGTTCCTTGTGTTTTTGGTTTGAAGACGATTTTCTTCATCAAAGAACAACTAAGTTCAATTGTTCTTATAAATATCCTATCATATTGAGGAAGTGCTTAAGAAGAATCTTAAACATCTTTTCATTATTTCTAGGATTGTTTTAAGTCCAAATGAATTTAATTATGTAAATGAATCGATCGTCCGAGGTTTTCAAGTTTTGTTAACTTGCTCGAGTGAACTAGGATATTTGAATGTCCTATAAGTAAAGTAACATTTCATTTAATATTCCGTTTAGGAGTTATGATAACTAAAGCTTTTGAGGGTAAATTGGTGTTCAAATGGTTTGTGATTTAGCTTAATTTCAATTGAAGGGTTTAAATTTGGAATAGTGTTCAAGTTATTTTAGGCTTATTTCTTTATGTCTTAGGTGATGTTATTTAATTCAACTTAATTTAATTTAATTTAATTTAATTTAATTTAATTTAATTCAATTTAATTCAATTTAGTTTGATTTGATGTTACATTAAATTAATTTGATTTAATTTAATTTTTTTATTTAATTTAATTTGATTTAATTTAATTTAATTTAATTTTTAATTTAATTTAATTTTTTAATTTAATTTAATTTAATTTAATTTAATTTTTAATTTAATTTAATTTTTTAATTTAATTTTTAATTTGATTTAATTTGATTTAATTTAATTTTTTTTAATTTAATTTTATTCATTTTTAATTTTAATTAAAATTTTAAAAGAGTTCAATAATTTAATTTTAGTTTAATGATTAAGTCTTTTAATATTTTAAATTTGAATTATCATTTTAATTAGGAATTAAACATTAATGAAATGATTAATTTAGGGATTTTTTAAATTAAAGAATAAATCTCTTTCTAATAATATCCCTATTTTAATAATTCCAATTTTGTTATTCTTCCAAATTTAATCAATTATTTAATTAAAGTTTAATCATTTTAAATTGCTTAATGGGTTTCTACCCTTCAATTATTAAATTTCAATCATCCAAATCAGATTAGGATCAAATATTTTACTTGTTAATTTTTTATTAAACCTAAAGTTTTAATTAAGGATTAAAAAAAAATTTAATTACCACTTTACCCTTTAAGCTTAATAATTTCATAACTCACTAAATTGAACTCAAATGAACTTGAAATTTTTATGTGACTTCACTCATATGTCAATAAAGACATGAGAGGGGAAAATGTGATTTTTCTGTATTTAATTTATTTATATAATTATTTTTGGTAGAAAATAGAGATTTCCAAGGAAAATTTAATAACATGACCAAGGGAAAGTTTCTATCCTTAAGAAAATTAGGGGACATTCCTAATGACCAGGGGACCACTTGGACCAATTTTGGTGATTTTTTGAATTATATTATTTTTATTATAAATATTTTAAGTTCTGGAGTGTTAATTAATTTAAAAATAAAATAAATGTTGAAAAATGAATTTTATGTTTTTTAAAAATCTCTCTGATATCAAGGAAATCAGAGAAGCAAATTTTGCAATTTTCTGATTTTTCTATGATTTATTATAATTATTTTAGTGAAAATGCTAGAAAATACATTTTTTTTAATTTTAAAATTACCCTAGAGCTTTAAAAATTAATATCTCACCAAATAGGTCTAAGAAAAATATGGGGTTTGTTCCTAAGTGATTAAAATTCAAAATGTGACATTTTGGTGAATTTTATTATTTTTGTGATTTTTATTATTTTTTAATTATTAAAAATATTAAAATAATATTAAAAATCAACTTTTTTAGAAAATTGAAATTTTAATTTTCTTAAATTCCCCTAATATCAGAGAGGCTCCAAAACCAATTTGGTGAATTTTTGAAAGATATTTTGAAAGTTATGAATTTTTAAAGTTTAAAATGACTAAGTGGCTTAATCAACCCAATTAATAGGGCTAACCAAGTCCAATTGACCTCAAATTTTTATGGTGGGTTCTTCTGATCCTAAAGGTCAATGAAGAATTGATTTGAAGTCAATTTGATGTATGGTTAGCTCTAATTAATTAGAGACCTATTTTGAGTGTTTAAGCCAATTAGGGTTGTCTAAAATGAACTAACTCAAAACCTATTTTTCCTAGGGTTCTCTAGTCATAAGGAACATCACCAAATTTTCCTAGAATTTATTTCACAACATGCTATTTATTGGAATTAAAATACTCAAAACGGTGACATGAATTTGAAAAATCAATAACTCTTCATAGGGATGGCCTCTGACTTTGGAAAATTCAGGGAATGTTCCTAAATTCAGAGGCTTCAAAAGCCCTATGGTCTCATGCCATGGTGAATTGTATACATGCATGGAGAATTAAATGTATGCAGAGAGTAAATAAATTATAAAAAATAAAATACTTGATGAAATTAAATGATTTCTTTTCCACATTATTCTCCTCCGTTCACCTGAGCAAGAGGGTATTTTTATTTTATTTTTCCGATTTTCCTACACAAAGTTATGAATTTTTAAAGTTTCGATATTTAATAAATACATTAAATACCCTATTTATCTACTTATCCACGCGGCGCCGGCGAAACATCGGCGACTCCGAAGGGGTACGTGTCGCGCTGTGATTGGGCGCCGCCATCTGAGTCAGCCGTCCCGGGGCCCGCTGTATCGTTCCGTCTCCTCATCCGGCGCGATCTTGGCCGTCTGTCTGCGCGTGTATTAAATGGACGACATCTGTTCATCGTCCCCAAGTGCCCTCACCCGAGAGCCGTCCACACTAAATCCCTAATATCTCACTCGATACTCAATGGATTTTCATGTTCTTATGCTCTATGGATTCGTCTTGAAGAGACGAACACATCTATACGGTTATCATGCATTGAAATTAAAGCATTTGAAATGGAGAATCTCCGGAAGCTCGGGATGAAGAATTAGCTCATACCTTTGCTCGGAGAAGTGTGGCTTCGATCCGAGAGTTGTTGCACCTTCGATTGGATCCTAGCAAGCTCCGGATGAAGTCTCCCGGTCCAGTGAATTGTCTAGGTTGGACTTCGACCACGGCCGATCACAAAGCTTGGAGGCTGGAGCAACTCGGGTGGCCTCGGAGATGGGGCTTTTGTCGGTGGACACCTTCCCTTGGTCTCGGTGAAGGTGTAGAACCAATCAATTTGGGGATTGGCTCACCGTGGAGAAGTGTCCCGGTTTTGGGTGGAATTTCAGTTGGGAAATCGAGTTTTATCGATGGGGATTAGGGCAAATTGACACCTGGGATCAACTCGCTCTAAGGGTGGAGAAGGGTCCGGAACAATTTTGGCGAGTTTCGGCAAGGTTTGTGCAACTTCCCTCCATGGCCGTGAGGGGGTCGGGTTTAAATAGAGGTGGCCGGAGAGGCTCGCAGGGATGGCCGAGGGTTGGGATCGACCACTCTCGGGCATGGGAAGAACAACTATGGTGGCCATTGGGCATGGGGCAGCTCGAGCAAGGTGGAATTCCAAGGTTTGGCTCCTCCCCATGTCTCGGCCATGGCGTTTTCGGCGGCCTGGTGGCTGGCCGGCGAGCAAGGGTCACCCTCAAGGCCGGGGAGGTCGGGGGTCGAGTTAGTGAATTCAATCGAAGCCTTACATGTGTAAAGTGGTTGGATCAAAATGGCATGGGGAGGTGGCTTCTTTTGCACTTGGTTTGGTCAACCCATTGAAAATGGGCTTGGTTCACCTCCCCATGGTTGATTTGGGCTGAGGGAGGATCGAGTGAATCAGCTAGAAAAGGGTGGAGAGGTCACCATCCATGAATATTTTGATTAATCATGGATTAAGGTGAAGCATTAAAAGGGTTAAAACCTTTTTAAGGGGGCTTAAAAGAGGCTCCTCCTTTTGCCATTAATGGCTTGATCACATGTCAAACCTTCCATGGCTTCATGTGGCTTGCTCATGGCTTGCATTTGGCTCCATTTGGCTTGGGAAAAGTTTAATCAATTTCATAAAAGGGATTTAAGAAAATTTTGATATTTTGATTGGAATTTGTATGGGGCTTGATTTGGAATTGTTTAATTGATGACTTTGGAACTTAGGGACAATTTTGATTAAATGGATGATGAGGGGAAGTGCCATGTGGGCTTTGGATGAATTTGGGCTTTTGAATTTGAAAGAAGTGGGCTTTTAGGAAAGTTTAAGGGGAAATGGGCTTTTTAGCTTTGGGTTGAATTTGAGTGGGGTTTGGATCTAAATTTTGGGCAAATCATGTTAATGTTTTGTTTGTGGGAATGTTAAGGAAGATTTAGAAAAGATTTGGGGTTAATTGGAGTTGAATTGGGTGAGTTTGGGTTAGGTTTGGGTCATAGGTCCAAATTGGGCTTTAAGGCCAAAAATGGAATCGGATCCAAATGGCAATCAAATTGAACTTGGATTTGGTCTAGATTGGTATTGGGAATGTTGATTTGAAGTCTAGAACTGAATTGGACCAGAATTTGGGTCAATTGGGTAGGTTTGGTTTGACATTGGGTTCACTTTGGGTTAAAATAGGTCAAATTGGGGGTTTTGACAAAAGTAGGGTAAATTGACAAAATTGGCCCATGGTGTAGTTAAACAAAATGATATTGGGAATATTTGGGATTTTCTGGAATTTTCTGGGAATTTTCTGAGTTTTTGGATTTTTGGGTCAAGAGGGGTATTTTGGGTATTTGGAGGGTATTGAGAGGTATTTTTGGAATTTTTGGTATTTTTGGGTATGGATGATCAATTTGAGTGATGTGGAAATGTTTGGGAATGATTTTGGAGAATTTTGGGTGATTTGGAAATTTTGAGAAATTTGGGTAATTCAGGGCTTTGGGTAGGTTGGCGGGTGTAGGGTCCCGGGGGTCAAAAATTAAAAATTTGGAAAATGGAAGATTAGGTGAATGTAAGTGGAATAAAATCATTTTGGTTGAGCCATGAAGCCATATCAAGCCCACATGAGCCATGAAGGGACTCATTTGAGGCATTCACTATGTTGTTCCTAACCCTCTTAGCCGAGGGCTTAGGGGTTAAGGACCATCCATGTGAATCACCTACATGAGTCAGGAGGTCAAGTCGGGTATGGGTGTGTTTTTTTTAGGAGGTGTGTGAAAGTGTAGTGTGTAGGTGTAGTGTATAAGTGTAGTGTGTGTGTAAGTCAACCCTTCACCAGACCAGGCCACCCAGGGCAATCCTAAGGCCAAAGAGTCCTATAGGAACTCATCCTTTAAACTTCCACATTTGATCTCAACCCTCTAGGTGATTAGGGGTCTACAATCAAGTTTGTGGAGTTTGCAGGGAGTTAAGAAATGGTTTGAATTTCTAAAAGGTGGGTCTCAATTCTAATCCTCTAAGATAGTCAAAGGAAAAGCCTAAGGCTAGATCCTAAGCACTAAAAGAAGAAGAGAAGACCTCATCAAAAATGAGGTCAACACGGACGCAACGGTCCAGTCTTTTTTGTCATCCGAGGTCGTTTGGACAACCTCGTCGACGGTTGCGTCAAAAAACGTGTCGAATTCAATTTTGTCAAAATTTTGATTCACGATCGATCGTCTCAAAATTTAATTTCACTTCTGATTAATTGTGAAACAAATAAATGTTCGATTGATGTGAATTTTAGTGTTTAAAAGTGTCGAGGGTCCGAATTGTGAAATTCGTGCGTGCGGAGGTGCGAAAAGTGCACAAGGCAACCCTAAGGCTTAATGATCCTATGTGGACTCATTTTGAGCTCCGTCGTGTTAGTTTCGACTTTCTAAACATTAGAGGTCGGCAACTATACATGCAGAACTTTAAAATGAGTAAAGAGTCGGTTCGAGTTTCTAAAACAGGATGGGTCCCATCTCTAGTCCTCTAGGATAGTCAAGGAGAAGTCTTATGGCTAGATCCTAAGCACTAAGAGGAAAGAAAAGACCTCGCCAAAAATGAGGTCAACAGCAGTGCTCGAATTTCTTAGTCTGGTATAAAAAAAAAATTCAGCTCTTTTTTATCGTCTGTGTGTAATTAATTCTCAATTGCCTAACATTCAGTTGATACATCTGCAGGAACACGTCAGTACTTCTCCCTCAGTACAACTACTGCATATAGGAAAGGAGGAAGACATGTTCATGACTCATGAAGCACAAAGGAAATTTGACGCAACCATATATGAAGCGCTGATACACCTAAAATATATAGTGTTTTTATGCACATTTTTATACTTATTTTTGATGATATTGCACTTTAATCAGGTATGATGAAAATGAGTGACTATGATAAAAGGAGCAAAATTGGATCAAATTTGGAGCAAAAGAAATGAAAAAAAAAATGGACTTTGGCGGCTAAGCACCGCCTTGTCGGCGCTTAGCCGCCACAGTTAAAAATTGGATTTCTTCATTTTTGGTGCCAATTTCAAGGGGTGTTTGAAGCAACTTTTGGTGGTGACTTCCTTAACTTCCCATGGGCGGCAAATTTGAATGAAGGGATGCATCTTTTGGTGGATACGTTGAATCTGGACATGATTTGAAGAGACACCATGGCACTTTTTGGATTATTATTAAAATTATTTCATGAGAGGCTCTAGTGTGTGTGTGGTGTGCGAGTCTACTCTTCTAGTTTTCAGTGTCATCTTCTAGTTTCAAAGACTTTTACTTTTCAGACTTTTATTGTTTATAGTTAGTTAGTTTAGTTTTAAAGGAGAAAGGGTTAGTGTGAAACTTTCTTTCCACCAATTTTTCTTTCATCAATTTATCTAGTTTTTATTGAAGTCTAAAGTCAGAATTGGAGTCAACAGAGTTGGGCGCCTACGTCTGTAGTGATGTCCTATAGAAAGTCAAGTTTGAAAGGAACTTCCGGAGGCTTGTGGAGAGGATTTTCAGATAAGTGTTTACTTTTGTTTTTATATTTAGTTTTTCTTGTTGTGTTTTCTTTTTTATTTCTATTTTCAAATCAATGTGTGCTTGTGTTTTCTCCATGAGTTCTGAGTAGTTTTCTTTATCTTTTTCTTTCTTAAATGAAGAAGTAATTAAATTATGTAGGATTCTTGTGGAATGTATATGTGTTTAAAGTTGGAATAAGTTTTGAAGATTTAATTCCATGAACTTAATTTACTTCTTAATTGGCCAGTTAAGATGTAAAATTTGTTGTGAGATTATGTAAGATCCAATGTGGTATTATCTCAAACAACAATTGGTAAAAATCACAGGAAATTATATGGGTGAGAATTGTAGTCTATATAATTGAATGTAAATATATAAGGAGATATGTTTTTAATGGGGAGTAAAATTAGAGGTCTTTAGAGTGACAGGCTAAAGCCCCCTAATTTGGTTTGATATTTTAAATTTTGTTATGAGAAGTTAGCCCCCAGGTGGAGAGAATCGAGGGAACTCTAGAGTGAGAGCTGGTATCTTCTCTGCCTAACCATGTTCAAAATTTTAAAATTTTAAATTAACCAATATTATGTATAGAACCAAGTAAGGGTAAAGAATAAATTTTCTCCTATTTGTCACAACACATTTAAATACTTCCACAATAATACTTTCATAATTATTACTGCTTTATAAGAGAAAGAAAAAGATATTTTATTTCCTAGTGTTTTATACCGCATTTTAAAGTTCTAATAATTTTCATTTCCTGCTTAGTTTTTATCAAAAATACCAAAAACAACTTTCAAACTTTACAAATCAAAACATACTTTCAAAAGTCATTAAAAAAGTAAAAATATAATTTTCTTAATTCTTTAAAAAGTTTTTACATTTTCCTGTGGGTTCGATATCTCAGGGCTTAATCAGAAATTCATATATTACTTGATAAACGATACGTATACTTGCATAGTATCCCATATTATAAAATCATAAATTTCATATCTAAATCATCAGCACATATATTCGGTGTGGAGTCAAGTTTTTGGCGCACATATATTTATCAGGGATCAATTTTTGGCACTGTTGCCGGGGAAATTAACTAAAACTACATTTTTAAAGAAAATTAAGAAAAATTTAAATTTTTACTTTTCTTTGTTTTCGTTAGTGTGTTTTGTTTTGTTTTATTTTATTGTTGTATAAGTAGTTCAGGTTCTAGGGACTTGTGTCTTACGATTCTGAATTAGAAAGAACTATCAGAAAAATCAAAAAAATTAAAAATTCTAAAAAAGATAAAAATATTCAAGAAATGGCAAATCATCAAAATCAAAATGTTGGCATCCATCAAGAATTCAGACTTTTAAGAGATTATGCTAACCCTACAGTGGATGAACTTCATGGTAGTATTCAACACCCTGTTGTAGCTGCTAATTCCTTTCAACTTAAACCTGCTATTATCCAAATGATGTTTACTAATCAGTTTGGGGGAGCAACAACTAAAGATCCTAATTTGCATCTTGCTAATTTTTTAGAGTTGTGTGCTACTTTTAAATATGATGGTGTTTCGGATGATGCTATTAGAATCAGATTTTTTCCTTTCTCACTAAGGGATAAAGCCAAGATATGATTAAATTCGTTAGCACCTGGATCTATCAGAACTTGGGGTGATTTAGCACAAAAATTCCTTGCTAAATATTTTCCACCATCGAAGACTGTGAAGTTGAGAAATGATATTACATCTTTTTGTCGGTTTTTAAGGTGAATCAATATATGAAGTATGGGAAAGATTTAAAGATCTCCTCACGAAATGTCCACATCATTCGATACCAGATTGGTTAATAATTCAAACCTTCTACAATGGATTAGTTGGATCTCTTAGATCAATTACTGCTGCTGGTGGATCATTAATGTTTACACAGTTTCCTGAAGCTTATGTTTTAATTGAAGAAATGGCTACTAATAATTTTCAATAACCTTCTGAAAGGTTAAATCCTAAAAAGGTAGCTAGTGTTCATGAAAATGATGCTTTTGCCTTGTTAGCCCAATTTCTCCACCTAAGGTTGATTTGAAAAAGCCACCACCTCCATTTCCTCAGAGACTTCATCAACAAAAGTTGGATAAACAATTTTCAAAATTCTTGGAGATATTTAAGAAGCTTACCATTATAATTCCATTTGTTGAAGCCTTAGAATAAATGCCAACCTATGTGAAATTTATGAAGGATATTCTCAACAAAAAGAGGAAGTTTGAAGATAATGAGACAGTTGCACTTAGTGAGGAGTGCAGTGTAATAATTCAAAAGAAGCTTCCTGAAAAGCTTAAAGATCTTGGTAGTTTCACAATTCCATGTGCAATCAGAGACAGATTCTATGGAAAAGCTTTATGTGATTTTGGTGCAAGAATTAACCTTATGCCTCTATCAATATTCAAAAGACTGGGATTAGGAGAAATAACCTCAACTACTGTAACTTTGCAATTAGCAGATCGTTCGATCACATATCTAAAAGGAGTTTTAGAAAATATTTTGGTTAAAGTGGATCAATTTATCTTTCCTATTGATTTCATTGTACTTGATATGAAGAAAGATAAAGAGATACTCATCATTTTGGGAAGACCTTTCTTAGCCATAGGCAGAGCAATGATAGATGTGCAAAAAGGAGAATTAACAATGAGGGTTAATGATCAAACTATTACATTCAATATTTCAAAATCGATGAAATATCCTGCAAGAGGTAAAGATGATGAATGTTTTAGGATGGATGTTATCAGATATTTGATTGAATGTCACTTCAAGTTAACTTATGAAGAAAAACCTGAAAGAGAAGAATTAGAACATAAGCAAGAAGAGGAGTTACATCATTCTGAAGATTTTTAAGAGGAAGAACTAAATTATGTTCATGAAAATTTTGAATTGTTGGATATGACTGAAAAAGATGAATCTTATGATCCATCAATTGAAAAACATCCTCAACTTGAGTTAAAAATGCTTCCTGATCATTTAAAGTATGTTTTTCTGGGTGAGTCCTCAACCTTGCCTGTCATAATTTCATCTCAATTGATTGAAAAAGAAGGAGTTTGCTTGAAATTTTAAAGAAGTACAAGAAAGCCTTTGGTTGGACAATTGCTGATATTAAAGGAATCAGTCCTTCAATTTGTATGCACAGAATTCTTATGGAAGATAATTGCAAACCTCAAGCTGATCCCCAAAGGAGATTAAATCCTATCATAAAAGATGTTGTTAAGAAAGAAATTTTGAAGTGGTTGGATGTGGAATTATCTACCCTATTTTAGATAGTGCATGGGTTAGTCCTATTCACTGTGTTCCTAAGAAAGGAGGAGTAATTCTCACTGTTAATGAAAAGAATGAAATGATTCCAACAAGACAAGTTACAGGATGGTGAATATGCATTGATTATAGAATATTAAATCTTGCCACAAGGAAAGATCATTTTCCACTCTCATTTCTGGATCAGATGCTGAATAGATTGGCTGGGCTTAAATACTTTTGTTTTCTGGATGAATATACTGTTTACCACCAAATTCAAATTACTCCTGAGGATCAAGAGAAAACTACGTTTGCCAGTCCTTATGGTATGTTTGCTTTTAGAAGAATGCCCTTTGGTTTATGTAATGCCCTTGCTACATTTCAGAGATGTATGATGACTATTTTCTATGATTTAATTAAAAAGGGATTGAAGCTTTTATAGATAACTTTTCAGTGTTTGGAATTTCATTTGAATCATATTTAGAACATTTTTCTAAAGTTCCAAAATGTTGTGAATAAACTAATTTAGTCCTTAACTGGGAAAAATGTCAATTTATGGTAGCGGGAGGAATTGTATTGGGACATCGGATTTTAAAAAAAGGTTTGGAGGTAGATTCTGCAAAAATTCAAGTTATCTCTAATTTACCTTGCCCGACCAATGTAAGGGGAATTAGAAGTTTTCTGGGACATGCTGGATTCTACATGCGTTACATCAAAAACTTTACAAAGATTACAAAACCTTTATGTCGATTACTAGAAAATGATGTAATTTTTTATTTTGATGATGATTACCTAAAAGCTTTTGAAACATTAAAAGAAAAATTAATCACTGCACTTGTTATAATTTTACCAAATTGGGAAAAACCTTTTGAATTAATGTGTGATGCTAGTGATTATGCTATTGGTGTTGTTTTGGGTCAGAAGTATTATAAAATTTTCAAAGTTATTTATTATGCTAATAAAATTCTTAATGAAGCTCAAATTAATTATACCACTACTGAGAAAGAGTTATTAGCTTTGTCTTTGATAAATTTCGATCATATTTAATTGGAACTAAATGTGTGGTGCATACTGATCATTCTACTATCAAATATTTAATGAAGAAGAAGGATGTGAAGCCCAGATTGATTACATGGATTCTTCTTTTGCAAGAATTTGATTTTGAGATAGTAGATAGGAAGGGTTCCGATAATCAACTTGCTAATCATTTGTCCAGGCTTGAAAATGGAAAATCTCTCTGTAATGCTGAAGAAATTATTGAAATTTTCCTGATGAAAAATTATTCACTGTTAATGATTGGTGTGTTCCGTGGTATGCCGACATAGTAAACTTTATTATCAATAATATTATACCCTATGGTTTGACATACCAGGAAAAGAAGAAATTTATGTCTGATGCTGAGACTTATTTTTGGGATGACCCATTTTTTTATAAACAAGGAAATGATCTTATAATTTGAAGATGTATACCTTTGGAAGAGAATTATGAAATTATTTAAAAATGTCATGATTCTGATTAAGAGTTGAAAGAACTGCATATAAAATCTTACAATCTGGATTTTATTGGCCTACAATTTTTAAGTATGTGAATGCTTATATTAAAAAATGTGATAGATGTCAGCGTGTAGGTAATATTTCTAGAAGAGATGAGATGCCCCTCAATTATATGTTGGAAGTTAAAATATTTGATGTTTAGGGATTAGATTTCATGGGTTCATTTATACCATCTTTCAGAAATGTTTATATTTTGATAGCAGTAGACTATGTTTCCAAATGGATTGAAGATATTGCTTTACCTCGATGTGATTCTCAAAATGTTGCAAAGTTTTTAAGAAATAACTTATTTTGCAGATTTGGAATACTAAGTGTAATCATAACTGATAGGGGAAGTCATTTTGAAAATGCGATTATTGAGAAGTTAGCAAAGAAATATCATATAAATCATCGCATTGCTACTGCTTATCATCCTCAGACAAGTGATTTGGTTGAATTATCCAATCGTGGAATTAAAAGAATATTGGAAAAGACTATTAATCCAAACAGAAATCAAACTAGATTATTCTTTGTGAGCCTATAGGACTGCCTACAGAACCTTATAGGAATGTCCTCATATAGGCTGATTTTTGGAAAAGCTTGTCATTTGCCTATTGAACTTGAGCATAAAGCATATTGGGCTATTAAAGAGTTCAATTATAATTTGAAAGATGCTGCTAAGAAGAGATTATTGTAATTAAACGAGCTTGAAGAGATAAGGAATGAATCTTATGAAACTGCTAAGATTTATAAGGAAAAGATAAAGTTATGGCATGATCAGAAGATTCTTACTAAAAAGCTTGTGTCATGACAGAAATTTTTGCTGTATAATTGAGAATTTTTTCTGGAAAACTTAAGTCCAGGTGAATGGGTCCATTTATCGTGATAAAAATTTATTCTTATGGAGCTGTGGATATTCAAGATCCTAAGACTGGGAAAATATTTAAAGCTAACGGTCATAGACTCAAACTTTATTTTTTTAGTTAATTAACTTAAATCTGATGAGAATCTTATGTTGGGTAACTCAGAGTGAGTTCTAGGTATGTCAGGCCGAAGACGTTAAACCAAGCGCTTTGTGGGTGGCAAGCCATAGTTGTCGGTGTGCTTTGCTTTATGTTTGCTTTGTGTGCTTTGTTTGGTTTGTTTTTATGTTTTGATGATATTATTTTGGAGTTTTTATGTTATAGTAGTGTTTATTTGACCTTATTTTATGACTTAGAGGAGTCGGAATGAAATTTTAAACATTTGGCAGACCTGTGCTAAATTGAGCACTGGCGGCTAACCGCCACCTAGTTGGCGCTTAGGCGTCAGAGTTATGAAACATGTGATAAATGAGGTTCTAGAAGCCTAGATCTTTGGGAAGTGGTTTTGGAAGTTATTTTAGAGTTTTTATATGATTAAAGGTGGGTTTATGCACTTCTAAAGTCTATAAAATGATCCTGGATTAAGAGAAACACTTGCCTCAAGTTCTATTTTTTATTCCTGAGTCTTAAGAAAAGTGTTTTGAGTGCATCATGTCTTCCTGGGCAAATGAGATCAAGAAGAAAGAGGATTCTGACAAGATTAAATTTATTAGTGACAGTGCTAAAGAGTTATTCAATGGATTTCTCACCGTTAGTATTCAGGGAATTGCAGAAAAGATTGCAATGATCGAAGCCCAAGTGACTTCAATCAAAGCAAAGATTAATGAAACTAACGCACATTTGGAGCATATGTGATGGCAACTTAAGATGCAATTCAATCATACAAGTCACATGGAAGAAGCAGATATGGCGATATTTCTGAAGAACAAGTGTTTAGAAGAAGAAGATGTAAGAGTGTTCAATCATCGCCCATTCTATCAAATTTATATTCCAGAAGGGTCAAAAGGAAATAATAGTGGTTCTGGATATATTCCACCTACTGGAGAGTAGAATTAAATGTTATTTTGATCTTGTGATTTTTTTGTGTATTTTATGTTTTATGTGTTTTATGTTTTATGTTTAAGTTCTGTTGCACTTTAATGTGAGATTGTTACATCTTATTGATGTAAGCTTATCTTTATGATTATTGAGTCCGTTTGTATTTAGGAATTTCATCCATAGTGTTTGGATAGAAATTTTTAGTTTGTATTAAGTGTGATTTGTTTTTAATGAATATAAGTTTGTGTTTGTGTGAAACTTAATTCGAATCAATGGATATTAAAGTTTGAAATTGGAGTATTGGAGATTATCGAGGAAGAAACAATTATTTTGAGAAAATTAATGGGTGATTAACTAAGTGGTTTAGTGCATTTTCTTAATTGTGAAAATCTGGGCACTGGAGGCTAAGCGCCAGAGTGCCGGCGCTTAAGCACCATATTTCATGGCTAAAAGCCGAAGACCTTGTGCTTAGGCTCCGGTTTGCGAAAATTGATTTTCAGCAGTTAAAACCCCGAAAATCACCATTTTAACTTAATCTTTCATCTTCAACCTCTAATTTTCGCGAAAAGGAGCCTAGGGCATCGATATATTGGATCATTTGAAGGCCAATATCAACAAAAATTGTTAGATTTGGATTCCTTAAGGTATGAGCACTACTCCTAAGTAAAAAATTTTTATTTTCACTATGTATTTTGTGTACATTTTGGAAAATCCTAAAATCACTATTCATGGTGAAAATTTGAGGAAAAGGATGAGAAATTGCTTGGATTTAGTGTAAATTACTTTTGGAGTTAATTTACCAAGTTTAGATTGATTTTGAAATTTATGGTGAATTTTTTGTAAATATTTAGAGATGGCTCCAAAGTCAAACCGTGTGAGAGAAAAGCCTAGATTTGATTCTGACAAGTTTGTTAGTGCAAGGGCTGAGGAATGATACGTTGACGCATTATAGTCAAGTAACTTGATTCTTGAACATGTGTTTAGTAAGTCAGGAGAAGTTATTGAGAAGATGATTGCTAGAAGAAATTGAGAAAATTACTGCTGCTTCTCCTCTGTTGTTGTTGTTTCTGTGGTCAGAGAGTTTTATGCGAACTTACCTGCAGCAGAAGAGAATTTGGTGATGGTGAGAAGGTAAGTACATTTTACATCTGTGGTAATCCATGTCTTTTATCGACTGCCTCCTGATATGATTTGTTTTTATTCTAACTATCATCCTACTGAGGGAGAGTTAGACGAGATAATGGCATTTTTTACTGATGGAAGAGGATTATGGAAGGTCACTAATGATAGAAGAGTCAATTTCCAGGCCTCAAAATTAAATGCCACTTCTAAATCATGGCATTATTTTATCTCATCTAAGCTGTTGTCTTCAAGTCATACTAGTGAAGTTACAAGGGAGAGAGCTATGTTGAACTATTGCATTCAGCAAGAGAAACCTATAGATATTGGAGCAATCATTTATGATTACATTTTGAATTGTGTTAGATCTACCACTACTACAGGTATGGGGTTTCCTTCCCTGATTCATTCATTATGTGAGCGGTCTGGTGTGAAATTTGAAACTTGGGAAGAGGTCCTTCAGCCTTTGAAACCAATTACCAGTGTAAACGTTCGAGCTTACACTGTACATGCAGAGTTTGGCTGGAGAGGAGGATTTGGTAAGGCTTTTATTGCTTATGCTTCTGTTTTTGTTGTTTCTACTTCCCATGCTACTACTTCAAGAGCTTCATCATCTAGTGATTCACAGACTAGTTTATTAAGAAAGATTTTGAAGAAGGTGAGTCTTACTCGTGAGCATGTTAGAGACATGGATGGTAAGATGGATAATATGGAAAGATATATTGTAAAACATGATAAATACAAGGAGAATTATTAGTATTATTTGAATAGATTGATTAGAGGTGATATGAGTGTTGAGATGCCCCCTCATCCATTCTATATACCTTATGTGCCATCCAGAGATTGGAACGAGCAAGATGATGATGATGAGGATGATTAGTTGATTTTTTTTATGTGTTACTGAGTTTTTGTTTATGAACTGATGTATGTTAGGTCTTGTGATTTATTTTGATATTATGTTTGTTGTGTGAACTCTGGTAGTATGCCGATTATAGTTGGACTATTATTTTTCATGCATATTCAGATGTATCTGTGTTGGATTGATATTCTATATGTTGTTTTATGTGATATATGTGTAGTAGTAAATGTTTTAATGTGTATGTTGTGTTAGAGTTTTTATAGTCTGTACTTTAATTCCAAAATTGTAAGGAGAATATGGAACACTATTAAAAACTATTATTTAAAAACTGTATGTTTAATAATTTTCAAAATCTACTACTACCATTTGTTATCTAGTATTGGTGTGTATGTGCTTTGAAAACCTCCACTATTGTAGAAGTCTTTTAAAATTTTGAAATTTCTATTTAATGAACAACTGAAAAAATTTGAATTTGATTTCTTTTACTCCTGTTTTTAAATTGTTATACTTACATATTTAGGATATTAAGATTCCTACAAGTATGTTATATTAGTTTTTAATTCTCACCCATGTATCATTTCTTATGCTTAAATGTTTTATCCTAACTAATAATTAAAGTTTGGGGGGGAATTTTAAAAACAGAAAATTTTTCAAAAACCTAAAATTTTCTTTGTTCTCAAGAATACTTAAAATTAATTTGATTTTTAATTAAAAACAATTATGTATATGAAGTTATATTAGGGGAACAAAATTTTGAATATAGAAACGAATAAAAGAGAATTTAGTTAAAATTTATAGTAATAATGAAAAATTTAAAGTTAAAATTTTCTTAGTAAAGAAGTGTTAAATATAGTTCAACAATCTACAGTAAGAAATATTGTATTTTTGGATAAATAGAAGATTTGACTTTTATTCTTCAAAGCATAAATTTCTTTTATTGAGGAGTAATTTTCAAATACTGTTATTATGATTTTTAAGTGAAAGATGTATATCATACCTTTAATTTGAATGGAAGGGTGGAATTCAAAATCATTAAAGGCTTATCCAGATACAGTAATCCTTGCCTTATAAAAAAAAAAGAAAAAGAAGAGAAAAGAGAAGAAAAAGAAAAAGAAAAAGAAAAAGAAAAAGAAAAAAGAAAAAGAAAAAGAAAAAGATAAAAAAGTAAAAAAAAGTATGTGAAAAGGAAGAAGAAGCTTGAGGATTTAAGGGCCTAATCAAAAATTGGTTCTATACCTAAAGTATAAGATATAAGTTCTGAGAAAATTTAAAGCTTAAGGTTATAATATAGTAAGTAAAATTATTTTTTTTCAAATAATTAAGTGAGAAAAATAAGTGTGTGAACCCTATATTTTGAAGAATCTACAAGTATTTCTGAATTAGATAGAAAATTATATTTTACATTATCATTCACCTAAGAACTTTCTAAACTTTAAGTTGATCTTAATTACTAAAATTTTTTCTAAATTTGACTATTCCATTTCGAGAACAAAATTTTGTTACCTTCCTAAGAAACTCGTTACATAATTTGCATGCTAAAATTTCCTATGTGATTAAGAGTCACTTGAGGACAAGTAACATTTTAAGTTTGAGAGATTTTGATACACCTAAAATATATATTGTTTTATGCACATTTTTATACCTATTTAATGATATTGCATTTTAATGGAAGGTATTTTGTGTTTTTCTTGCAAGTATGATGAAAATGAGTGATTATGATGAAAGGAGCAAAATTGGATCAAATTTGGAGCAAAAAAATGAAAATTTGGACTTTGGCGGCTAAGCGCCGCTTGGTCAGCGCTTAGCTGCCACAGTTAAAAATTGAATTTTCTTCATTTTTGGCACCAATTTCAAGGGGTGTTTGAAGCAACTTTTGGTGGTGACTTCCTTAACTTCCCACGGGCGGCAAATTTGAATGAAGGGATCCATCTTTCGATGGATACGTTGAATCTGGACAAGATTTGAAGAGAAACCAAGGCACCTTTTGGATTATTATTAAAATTACGTCATGAGAGTCTTTAGTGTGTGTGTGTGGTGTGTGAGTCTACTCTTCTAGTTTTCAGTGTCATCTTCTGGTTTCAAAGAGTTTTACTTTCAGTCTTTTATTATTTATAGTTAGTTAGTTTAGTTTTAGAGGAGAAATGGTTGGTGTTAAACTTTCTTTCCACCATTTTTTCTTTCATCCATTTATCTAGTTTTTATTGAAGTCTAAAGTCAGAGTTGGAGTCAACAGAGTTGGGCGCCTATCTCTGTAGTGATGTCTTGTAGAAAGTCAAGTTTGAAAGGAACTTCTGGAGTCTTGTGGAGAGGATTTTCAGATAAGTGTTTACTTCTATTTTTATATTTAGTTTTTCTTGTTGTGTTTCTTTATGATTTCTATTTTCAATTCAATGTGTGCTTGTGTTTTCTCCATGAGTTCTGAGTAGTTTTCTTTATCTTTTTCTTTCTTAAATGAAGAAGTAATTAAATTATGTAGGATTCTTGTGAAATATATAAGTGTTTAAAGTTGGAATAAGTTGTGAAGATTTAATTCCATGAACTTAATTTACTTCTTAATTTGGCTATTTAAGATGTTAAAATTTGTTATGAGATTATGTAAGATCCAATGCGGTATTGTCTCAAATAACAGTTGGTAAAAATCAGATGCAATTATGTGGGTCAGAATTGCAGTCCATATAATTGAATGCAAATATATAAGAAGATATGTTTTTAATGGGAAGTAAAATTAGATGTCTTTAGAGTGATAGGCTAAAGCCTCCTAATTTGGTTTGATATTTTAAATTTTGTTATGAGAAGTTAGCCCCCAGGTGGAGGGAATCGAGGGAACTCTAGAATGAGAGCTGGTATCTTCCCTGCCTAACCATGTTCAAAATTTTAAAATTTCAAATTAACCAATGTTCTTTATAGAACCAAGTAAGGGTAAAGAATAAATTTGCTCATATTAGTCACAACACATTTAAGTACTTCCACAATAATACTTTCATAATTATTACTGCTTTATAAGATAAAGAAAAAGATATTTTATTTTCTAGTGTTTTATACCGCATTTTAAAGTTCTGATAATTTTCATTTCCTGCTTAGCTTTTTATCAAAAATTCTAAAAATAACTTTCAAACTTTAGAAATCAAAACATACTTTCAAAAGTCATTAAAAAGGTAAAAATATAATTTTCTTAATTCTTTAAAAAACTTTTATATTTCCCTGTGGGTTCGATATATTGGGGCTTGATCAGAAAACCCTATATTACTTGATAAATGATACGTATACTTGTGTAGTATCCCATATTATAATATCATAAATTTCATATCTAAATCATCAGCACATATATTCAGTGTGGAGTCAAGTTTTTGGCGCACATATATTTATCGGGGATCAAGCGCCAAATATTCTGATTCAGGTAGAAAAACAAATTATAGACTTACTTTCCTTTATGTTTATAAGTAAATTTTATTTGGCTAAAGTTTACTTCTATCTGCTGCACGAACACGTCACTGTGAAATCAATGTACATGGAACTACTGATGCATTCCATTACTGATATGTAATTCAGCTGATGCAGGTAAGCCACTCCATATATGTTTTGCACGAGGGAGCATGTTGATGCATATTTGAGCTTTTGATCAACATGGAGCATTGAAAGTATGTGTCTCATATAAATCTCATGCGGCATGTGTTAAACAGGAGTTGGAAAGATGTTGTCAATTAGAAGTATACGGACGTTAAGAGCAACAAAGAATCTGATCATTTTATTCGATAACCTACGCAGTTATTTAAGGCAGAACGCCAAGGTGTTAATTAATTCTCAAGCACTAAATTGAAACTCGTAAATCCTTCGAATCATGCATTCCAGATGGGCTTAGTGGTTTTCCCTTCTGCAAAGCATATTTTGGAGGATTTATGAGTTCTGATTTATTGCTCGATATTTCATTGACATCTTGTCGTTGCACTTTAGATGACTACGTCCGTTATCGAATTAAAAAATTAGGTTCTCTGTTTCTCTTAACGTCCATATACTCTCTTTTCACAACATTTGTCCAACTCCGGTTTAACCCCTGCCACATGAGATTTATATTAATTTACACCGATATGCTCCTTGGTGCACAACATATATCGACTGGTTTACCTGGATCGTCTAAATTGATTGAGATTTTCGATGTTGAAATGTAAAACATTTTGTATATGTTTCATAAACTGAAATCCTTGGTCATGTGATTTAATAGGTTAGTGTTATATACCATTTGTGCATTCTGAGTTGTATTTGTTATGAGGATGAAATACATATGTTTGGTCCTTTAAAGGAAGTTTTTTTTTTTGCATTTAATAGATTGTTGGTATGATGTATCTCTTGTTCTCACAACATTTATTCCAATTGTTTAAGTGCATATGTCATACAAATTTATCAATTAGTTATTAATTACCCTTTAGAAGGTTTATCTTAGTCTTATGCAACCAATGTTGACATCTCGATCAAAAGTAATGTTCCATGTTTCCTTTACCAAGCAAGATAGTGGAATCAATATGTTTTAATGCAAGAAGCTCTATGCCTACCTGTAAGATTAAAAAAGATGCCATCTCGTTAACAAATAATAATAGTAAAAATAAATATAATTGAAAAAAAATATATGAATTGATATTCATACAATGAAGCTCCGAAACACTATGATGCAAAGTAGGCTTACAAAAATGATATTAATTTTGAATAACCAATTTAGTTAAATACTAAAAATAATTTTACTTCAAAATAATTAAATTTAGAAAGATAGAGAACATGAAATGATTTTTCCCAAATTTCTTATTGTACTTTAGAAGAGTTATGGTCGTGTGCCATGATAATTAGATTTGGTACATGTATGCATGATAAAACGTTGAGCAACGTTAGAAATAGTTGTAGAGATATTAATATGCTTACAAATGGCATTTAAGTTGAAATTCCTTATGCAAGGGTTTTGCATTTATAATTATTTTGAAAGCAATAAAAATTAAAAAAAGGATAAAATATTTTAAAGAAAAAAAAGCATTAAAATTCAGTAGAACAAATAATAAATATATAATTTAAATGGGTATAATATTTAATGATTATCATTTAAAAATATATAATATATAATTTAGTAGAACAAACAATAAATATATAATATATAACTGAAAAATCCTTATGCGAATAATCATCTTTGATATACTCACACAAATAGATTGTGACTGTTTCGTCGAATCTCTCGAATCAGTGATTTTTATTCCTTTCACATGGATATATACGAAACATATATATAATATTATCTATGCAATCATAATCAACGTCTGGTGATATTAAGGCTTCAAGAGACTAATGCGTCTCGTATTCGTTTTGTCTTTCGACTGCTGCAAAAAAGCTTTTACGTCAACGGAAAAAAAAATTAATAATACTTGGACAACAAAATTTACTAATTCAGTAATTAAAATACAAAAAAATTTTTAATTACAATCCAAGAAATTTCAAAAATTTACAAATTACAAACAAACAAATTTAGTAATCACAACTACTGTTTGTCATTCTGCACATTTCGTATGTGATATCGGCTCTGAATAATGGCATACTAGCTTGTCATCCCTTTTCATCTTTCCAATGCCTCTTATCTATACTTACAAGTTTTTCAAAATATTTACATACGAACACACCACAATCCACACTATTTGTCTGAAACGGTATGCATTTCTTAATAGAAAGTGGCCATTTCAGCAAGTTGCTCGTAAAAGCTCCCCTGACATCCCTGGCAAAATGCTTAATTTGCACTCGTTGTAATAAAATTAATTATGTACGCCAGCATACATTAAATACAATATATTAAATTTCACTATGAAATATCGGTACTTGAGAATCGGTCTTACAACGTCATAGGCAATCGATGTATGCATTGTGCTGTGGAAGGAGTCGAACAATTTCCATTTCTGCTTCTGCAACATCCCAACAAGTAGTGTCCAATGTTGTTTATGAATTATTAGTATTAAAATGAATTCCAAACCCTTTTTTGTATCCTTTGTTACGTGCCTCACAAAAGTTTTGCGGTTTCCATTCCTAAGCGACTGTAGTTAGAATAGGTTCAGGATCGTGAACCAATATAATGGTGGAAGTGAATATATAAATTTGACATCACTGATGCTTGAAGTATTACCCAATGGAGTGGAGAGACGTAGACATAGGCTTTAAAAAAATGTGGTGATGTTAGTCTCCTACTTTCCATTATCAATGCAAAGCAATCAAGGTGAGAGTCAGCTAGCCAGCCATTATGTAATATACTTTCGATGCAAGCTCTAGTTATTCCAACATGGCCCTTTCGTATGATAACCTTATCCCTACACGCATGAAAGACAATTTAGGATATATACTCAAGTAAATTACTGTTGGTTAAAGAAATTGGACTATCCTCACATTTCAGTGTATTTATTACAACAATCATCGATTGCTTTTAGCATGCTTTGTGGAACCAAATACCTGGCGGGGAAATCGACCATTGCCGATGCTGGACACATCTTACAAACCAAATGATGTCAAACGAAATATGTCAAAATTGATTCATTAAAGTAATCGTTAAATTTTTGTATTGCATTCCTTAAACGAATATTCATTTTTCCAATCCGACACTGGATCATGATGCCCCTCTTGCAAATGAATAAATCCATCGGCAGTGTTATTTTCTTTTTGGGTTGCTTGCACCTTCTGTATAGAATCGATTTCTACACTAAAAATTGCATTCATATCCTCTGCACTACATACATCTTCAATGTCTGTTACAAGATTAACTTGTTCCTCTATTCTTGGATTTACTGAACTCGTTTCGTCGATCACTGTTGCGGTTCTTTCATTCATTTCGCGCAAACCATCAAACGAGTCTTGCGAATGCACTACCATCTCCCAACTTGGTTTTGTATTCTTCTTCGCCAATGGTAGTGAATGTGTACTCAATTTCCTTTTCTTTCTATTTGGTTTGCCCTTAGCCCTATCGATCATAGTGAGCGAAGATGCTCTGTAAAACCTATTCAATGCAGGTTTTGTTCCACATTGATTGTTATGTTTGGCCAATGCATTCACTCGATCTTGTAACTCTGACATCTTGTTATCTATATTGGTGAGTCGGAGATTTATAGTGCTTTGAAAGTCCGTCAGAAGCTTCTGTTGATGTAATATTAAACTGTATAGTTTATCAAAGTGACCATTTGTTGTTGTATGGATGTCTTTTCCTTGTGGGCTGCTGTGATTTTGAACTGAATGTTCATTATTACATGCAAGTGGTGTATGTGTAGTTGTTTGAGTCTCCTTTTCTGGGATTCCGATCATACGGCTTCGTGTTCCTACAACTGGAGGAGCCAGTAAATAGAGCTCATCCTCTTTGACATTTGTAAAAGAATCAAATACCTGTTGAGAATATATGATAGACGATGTCAACATAGAATCAGAGTGAAAACATCATGAATGTAACTGACTAACCTATGCAGGGGTCAGCCTCATGAAGGCTGTGTGAATATGTGATGGGCTCCATCCCAGTCGTGTGGGCCACTTGAGCATTCGAGGTCTAGCCTCAAAAGCAATAGGTAGGACCAGTGATGTTCGCTCATAAAACTAAAGCTTTTTATAGAGAAAGATCAATCAATAAATGGTATAGCTCAAAATACACATGGGAACGCATATTTAGTGAGACAACTCTAACCGTAAGGAGAAAAATAAAACCACTCATGTATCCCAGTTTTTCCCTCTTAATTTTAATGGTGCAAGCATTGATTTGCTCAATGAGAAATTCACATATTGTAGCAAGCCAATTAAAAGTAGGAAATTCAGATACATCCTCAAATAGTGTGTATAGACCCATCGACACGCTCAAATTGCTTGCAGGAAATATTAAATTTGTCAACAAAAACTTCAGCAAATCCTTGAAAAAGTTAGTCGAAGTACCTTGTTGAGAAACCTTCAGTAGGTTGGCTTTTATTTGTCAGCCATTCACCGAACAGTAGGGTAGCGAATTCCATTTAGCTGGTGGTCCTCTGTTAGACATTCCAATGAATAATTCTAATTAGTGACTGTAAGGCAGCTTATTTGGAAAGTATTTCGGGGTCTTTTTCCTCCAGATTTTAATCTTTCACTGTCCATTGAGCAATTGTGATGGGTGCCTATAAGGCAACATAGAAAGATACCTTGTAATGGTGTGCTGACTCTGGTTGGCCTCAGGATCCTTAACACTATGTGCACTCACCATTTCTTTACGTTCTGCCATTACCGTATACAATGGCTACCGGAATAGCCCAATCTGTATCCTAGAAAAAAACCGCAATTCGCAGGATAATACCTTAGGTTTGCTTAGTAACGAAGATGTAATCTCCCACCCAATCACATATGTACCTTCTGATAATGGTTATACAATGCACCACCCCACCGTTTATGTTGTACGTAAAAACATCCCAGCCTGTACCCCTATTTTAACCTTGTAAAACCCCTTAGTACCCTCGAAAATACAACAGTAACCCCATAATATGCTGGGAATAACCCCTCTGTCAATATGCAATACCCCTACTAATGCAATACACTTTCAGTAACCCACGAATACACCGAGAGTACTCCAGAATTAATCCCAGACAGAAAACAGAGCAGTTACCCCTGCAGGACTCTCGAAATACTACCCCAATCCCAGGCAAGTAATCCTGGAAACCCGCAAAAACCTGCTAAAATAGAACAATTGTTCAATGGACTGTGAAAGATTAAAATCCCAGGAGTACTCCGTATATGCTCTGATCATACTCCTCTGATAGGCTATGATACATGGACCGCCGAAACACCCAGAATACTCCCTCAGAACACTGACATTACTCAGGAATTAAACCTGAACGACAACCCGCGAAAACAGAGCAGTTACCCCTGCAGGACTCCCGGAGTACCCCCATAGTCCTTGCTGAGTACTCCTGGAATTATCACCACCGCATACTCCCGGAGAACCCACTCAGCACACATGTCATACGGAAGCAGTACCCTGGTAATACTCTCAGAGTCCCACCAGAGTGTACACGCAATACGACAGCAGTACCAGCGCATACTCACCCAGTCCCCGCTAAGTAATCCTTGAGTTGGCGGTTGCACAGTGCACACATTAGTTAGATACTAAACCCCATGAATACTTTATATCTGCTCTGATCATACTCCCCTGATAGGCTACGATACATGGACCGCCGGCACTCCAGAATACTCCCTCAGAACACCGACATTACTGAGAAATTAAACCCGGACGGTGATGCACAAAAAATATATACAGTTTTTGCTATATAATTTTACCTATTTTTGGTGATATTGCACTTTAAAGAAAGGTATTTTTCATGATTTATTGCAGGTATGATGATTTTAGGTGATTGGAGTGAAAATAAGCAAAAAGAATGAATTCAGAGCAAAAAGGAAGAAAATGGAGCAAAATGGTGAAAAAGATGTTTTGGCGCCGCCGGTGCCCAAATTTACAGACTTCAGCATTTAATGGCATGATAGAGCGCCGCCGGCACCCTATCTGGCACCGCCGGCGCTCGAAGTTGGTGGAATTCAAATTTGAAGAGATTTGATGAATTTTTAAAGGGATGCCTATGGAAACTTTTGGGATTTCGTCCCTATCTTATAAGTAGCTGTTTTTGGACGAAAATGGGTGTCTCTTGTGTACTTCTTCAGTGGTTCTAGAGTAGTTTTAGTGAGTGTTAAGTGTTAGGGCTTAGGAGAAGTGACTGTAGAGTGAGGATTTAAGAGGAATTCTTCTCTAAGGAGTGAAAGAGAAGGATTAAAGTGAGAGATTGCTTCTTCCTTTCCATTCTAAAGAGAGAATCAAGTGTTGTAAAGAAAAGAGAGAAGAGCATTCATAGGAACTTCAAGGGAATTACATTGGGGAAGTGAAAGAGATAAGTTGTATTTTCTTTTGTGGTTTGTATGACTTTTCTTTTATATATAAAATCCATGTTTTATTGTATCTTCTCCATGAATTTTGAGTAGTCACCCTTGTATTTCTTCTTGCATAGAGATGTGATGATGGATTGATGTGGATTTGATGAGCTTTTAATGTAATGAAGAGATTGTGCTGGTTTTTCATTTCGAACATAATTTAATTTTCAATTTGGCCAATTTAAATGTTAAAATATGTTGTTGAACATTAAATTTGAAAGGATTTAATGTCCAACAACAATGATGAAAGATCCATTCAATTTCTATGGATGAATTGCGTAGTTCATGGGAATTGAGTGCAAATAAATATGGAAATATGTTTTGATGGACTTCAATTTGGAGATTTCAGGGTGACAGGCTGAAATCCCTAATTTGGTTCTAAGATTAGTAACTAATATCAAAGGTTAGCCTTCGGGTGAAGGGTGAGTGGGAGCTCCGAAGTGAGAGCCGGTATCCTCCAAGTCTAGCCTTAGATTTAGTGACTAAACTTAGGATATGTCAATGTTATTTTCTTGCTTAGAAGAGGGGGTACTCTTTTAAGGGTAAAGAATCATCTATGCTCCTATTTGGAACAATAATATAAATATTTGTTTTTTATCAATCCACACATTATATTCTCATTGCAAGAGGAAAGATACTTTTCTCATATATCGAAAACGTTTCAAATACTTAGTTTAGTGTGTCTGTAGTTAATTCTGTTTTTAAAGTTGTTAGAAGTAATTGTAGTTTAGTTAATTGTTACTGTTTCCTGCATAGTAGTAGTAAGTAGTAAACTTTAATTGCAAATTAAATATCGGATTTCAGTGCTATACTATATATTATGAAAAGCTTTCTTATACTTTGACCTTCCCTGTGGGATCGATAACCAGGACTCCATTAGAGCCCTGAATTATATGATATGATACGTATACTTGCGCTGAATGTTTGGACTTAATAAAATTATTATAAATATATAAATTTGAGTTCATAAATTCTTGCAAAATATAAGTCCACCACACCAAGTTTTTGGCGCCGTTTCCGGAGAAAGATAACAGAGTAGTAAGTAAGAAAGTATAAATAGTATTTATTAATAATATAGTAATAGAAAACCTTTATTTTGTAGTGTATAATTGTGTATTTGTTTACCTTTATAAAAGTATTTGTGTTATTGTATATGTGTAGTAGTGGATCTATAGGTTTAGTGCATTAAAATTAGAAAACAACAAAAACAAATTGAAAATCCTTGCAAAATGGCAAATAATCAAGATAATCAGAGAAATGATATTGAAATTTTGCCAAGACCTTTAAGAGATTATGTTAACCCAACCGTAGATGAAATTCACATAACTATTCAAAATCCTGATGTTGCTGCTAATTCATTTGAACTTAAAGCTGATATTATCCAAATGGTACAAAATAATCAATTTGGAGGAACACCTAATGAGGATCCAAATTTACATCTCGCTAGTTTTCTAGAACTGTGTGCTAATTTTAAATATGATTGAGTGTCTAGTGTCGCTGTCAGACTTAGACTTTTTCCTTTTTCATTAAGAGATAAAGCTAAGGCATGGTTAAACTCGTTAGCACTGTTGATCTCACTCTTTGTTGAGGTCTAGTATCTCTTTAGAATAGCCTAGGGTCTAGCCATAGGACTCTCCTGGTGACTTTCTTAGAGGACTAGTCATGGAACCCTCCCCATAGAAATTCAAAACTCTTCTTGCTTCACTAGGGGTTTTCATATGCTTAAGGCCTGACCTCCACCTTCTGGTAGGAAAAAGGCAAGCATAAGGAATCCTAGGGGAAGTCTCCTATAGGTTGTCAGACCTTAGGATTTGCCCTGAGGGAGGTCTGGAGTTCACCACTCACATGCACACATTCCCCTAAACCTTTGGAAACTCATGTAGATGGTTCTTCTCAACTCTATGCATAAGGCTAGGGTTTGACTAGTACCAATACATAGAGGACAAAATGTGAGTAACCCTTGGTCCTTAACTCAATTTAAACCATCTCATGACATTCATCTCAAACCAAGCTTCAATTTTCCAAAATTTCAAAACTTTGGCCCCTTACCTCCCAAAATGCCCTAAATTACCCAAAATTCTTCAGATTCACCAAAATTCCCCAAAAATTACTCCAAGATATTCCTTACCACTCAAATTGACCATCCATGACCAAAAATTCCAAAATTTCCAAAAATACACACAATACCCTCAAAATACCCAAAATACCCTTTTAGCCAAAAAATCCAAAAATTCCAAAAAATTCTTTAAAAAATCCAGAAAATCCTAAATATTACCAATTCCATTTTTTTCAACTACACCGTAAGCCAATTTTGTCAATTTAACCCAATTTAAATAAAGAACCCCAATTTGGCCCATGTAGTCCAAAAGTGACCAAATCAAACCCAATCTTGACCCAAATGACCAAAATCTTGCCCAATTTCAATTCAAAACTTCAATTTGACATCCTCAATATCAATCTAAACCAAATTCAAGCCCAATGTGAGCCACATTTGAATCCAATTCCACTTGAATTCCAAAACCCCCAATTTTGACCCAAATTGAACACATGTCCTAAATCCACCAAATTGACCCTCCAAACGTTGTCAAAACCCTTTCATGTCTTCATGAAAATTCTTAGAGACAACCATATCTACACTATTGTTGAAGACCTCTAGACCTCATTCCCACTCAAACTCAAGATAACTTGACCCAAATCCAATATGGTCCAAAATAATCAAAAATCCTATCCATACCAAAATTGAACTTCCAAATGAGCTCAAAACCACTTTGTGTCTTCAAGAAAGATCTTCATTACAATCAAGTGGACACTATTGATCAAGGCACTTGAGCTTCATTCAAGCTCTAACCCAAGTTAAGCCAACCCAAACCCAAATGAACCTAATTGAACTAATAATTCAAATCAAACCAAATTAAACCAAAATTAATCAAATTGGCCTCATGGCAGCCCTAATATATATATATATATATATATATATATATATATATATATATATATATATATATATATATATATATATATAATAAATAAAATAAAATAAAAATCCTCCTCCATATCTCTCCTCCTTACCTCCTCCTTACCTTCACCATATCTCCACCTCACCTCCTCCTTACCTCCTCCTTACCTTCACCATGCCTCCACCTCACCACTCCCTTACTCCCTCCTTAATTCCAAAAAAAACTGTGAGCCTCCATCATCTCATTTTCCTTTCCTAAGCACCCATTCACTTCATCACCATAACTCCTCATTCTCCCCTAAATTCCTCTCCTAGCCGCGAGCCTCCCCTCTCTTCCTTCTTCTCCTTCCAAGCTAGCCACACTTCACCATAACTCCTCATCATCTTCTCCTCCTAGCCGTGAGCTCCAACAAGGTCTTCTTCAAGGTCTCCAACGAGTGCTTCTCCAAGCCAAGGTAATCTCCTCCCCCTCTCTTTACTTTCTCTTTTGTTTCAAAAAAAAAATGTCATCATCATGTTTATCTTTAGCTTGAATATTTAAGTCACACATACATGTATTTTCTTTAAAAATTCTTCTTCCTCTACATAGGTTTAAAAAAAAAATTATGTGTTAATTATTACAAATCTTCACACCATTTAAACTTTTTCATGCTTAGCCTTAGGGATTTTCTTTTTTCCCTTTCATGCAAGCTATTTAGAATCAAAATCATGTGTAGGTTGTTTCTTCTTCATGCTATTTAAATTTTATTCATGCATAGGCTTAGGAATTCTTTTTTTTATGCAAGGTTATGTAGCTAGTTTTAAATATTTACAAATCTACCACCTATTTCTACTAACTTGAAAAATAAGATTTAAAATCTAAAAGAAATAATTTAACATAAAGGAAAGAAAAAATAAAAGAAAGGAAAATAAACATAAAGAGAACAGAAAATAAAAATAGGAATAAAATAAAATGAAAGGGAATGAAATAATTTTTTTTTAATAACATATAATAATAAAATAACTACATAAATTATACATATGTAAATTAATAATATAAATGTAAATATATTATATGTACTAAATAATATATAAATTAATGTTAAATATATTGTAAATAAATTATAATACACTAAATAAATAATGTTTAAAATAATGTAAATAAATTATATATAAATAAGTGACATAATCAAAATAATCTATACTAAATTTAAATAAATACTACTAAAACATAAATAACTAAATAAAGAATAATAATATATATATGTAAATTAATAATAACAATATGTAAATAATAAAAATAGTGTGATAAGAATAAAATAAATAACCATAAACTTAAATAGATAATGAAAATATGAGAGAATAATAATAATAATAATTGAAAATAGTTGTAAATTCAAGATAAATAATAAAAATAAGCAAATAAAAATATTATGTCTCTTTAAAATAATGTAAATGTAAATATATATGTAAATAATAATTTTAATATATAATAACCAAATATAAATGATAATAACTTTAAATAAATAAAAGAATAATCAAGGAGAGAGAAAATGAAAAGCTTTATAATTAAATAAATAATAATATAAATGATAAATAAATGATATAAATAATAAACTTAAATATACATCTAAATAATAACAATAAAAAATTAAAATAAAAATAACTTATAATTTATATATATTAAATGATAAGAATATAAGGGATAATAAAAATAAATAACATATATATATATATATATATATATATATATATACATAAATTGAAAATAATTTAAATAATATAAATGAATAATAAATTAAATTAAAATTAAATAATTAAAATTAAATAATTAAAATTAAATAAAACCAAAATAATAAATAACAACTAAATTATATAAATTAAATTAAATAGTAATTAATTAAATAAACCGAAAATAATTATATAAATTAAATTAAATTCAATAATAAATAATAAATCAAATTAAATTAAATTAAATAATAATGTAAATAAATAATAAATTAAATTAAATTAAATTAAATAATTTAAATTAAATTAAATTAAATTAATGAAAATAAAAAATTAGATTATATTAAATTAAACAATAATGTAAATAAATAATAAATGAAATTAAATTAAATAATAATGTAAATGAATAATAAATTAAATTAAATAAAATTAAATAATAAAATAAATTAAAATAAAACCAAAAATAATAATTTAAATAAATTAAAGTTAAGTAAAATAAATAAATAACAATTGATAACGATTAATTAAATAAAACAAATAAATAACGATCAATTAAATAAATAATAATTAGTTAAATAAATAAATAAATCACAATGACTTAAATAAGATAATAAAGATAATAATAATTTTAATTACAAATAAAAGATAATAATTTTAAATAACACATAATAAAATAACAAAATATATAAATAATAAATAACAATAATAACATAAAATGATAATACATAACAATATGAACACTAATAACATAATACAATACAATAAAAACATATAAATAACATAACACGTGAATAAATAATAATAACACACGACAAAAACAAAACAAAACAATAACATACATAATATAATAAAATCATACAAATAACATAACAATTACATACAACAACAACAACCACACCATACAACAATAATCCCGACCACAATACAATACCAACACAATAACAATCAACCCTAGGATAGGCCTCCTGAGGCATAGTTTATTTTTTCCCTTTATAAAGACCCCTAGGAAATCACAACTTGGTATAGAAAACATAATAAGAATACCCTTATGCTTAGTGGATGCATGGAGTAACCCAAATATTACCCAATGTCCACACAAGCTTCCCAATTCATATTCCAAACTCAAAGTTCCTAGCTCTAAAAACTAAACCCAAACCAAAACAAAAAAAAATCAAATCCAAATACAAACCAAATCCAAACACAAACTCAACCAAATCTTCCACAAATAAAATCACAAACTTTTCACAGCACTCCTATAAGTCCAAATCAAACTACCAATTGCCACCAATCCAAGTCCAAACCACACCTAAACCCATTTGCCCCAACCTACCCCAAACACCAGTGTTCATTAAGCATAAGGGTATAGGTAGGATGAGTTGTTAAGCAACATAATAAGTATAAATGAGCCCGAGACTTTTCACCAGGCTGTGAGAGGGAAGCATGGACCTGCATCCTTCTCTAAACTTTTGGATACCTCAGAGATCTATTAAACTTAATATGTCTGCTTAACGAAACCATCCTCAATTAAACTGACAAAGTTCACCAAAAAGAAAAACATCATAGGACTTGGTAGAAAACCAGGACATTTACATAGACATCATAGGATTGAGTAGTTACTGCTTGTTAGTCCTGCTTCTTCTTATTTTCTGGCATGCTTCAATATTTGCAAAATTATAAACACATACATGCAACGCAATACTAAAGTTTCAGCTTGGAATGACGAGAAGACCCTCCAGGTACGATTTTATTTTATTGCTATTTATTTTTCCTGCATTGTACTTTACCTTTCTTGCATGTTAAACAAGAACGCCACCCTGCATGAAAATTGAAACCTTTAGGATAGCCACAAAACTGAAACCCAAAACTAAATTAAAAGTTACAACAAGATAAGATTCACTGCCACAACATTCAAAATATAAAATAACTCAAAATTTAATCACAAACAAAACAACAAAACTACAACTACAAATAAATTAAAACGTCTCGTTGGATGATCAGGAATACCTCAGATGATGTAACCCACGTGTTGCTAACGAGATTTCCCACTGTCTAAATGAAAGTGTGGAACGCATTCAGTTGGGTTTACGAAATTCATTTGGACTAAGTGAATCCGATGAAAATAATGGTGCCAGGATGACGGAACCGTGGGATCTTAATCAGTCCTGTTTAATCAACTTTAAGATTTGTTCTAATTAAAACACTAAAATATTTGGATGCTAAGACTTTTCTAAAACAAAACACTTCTCTCATCTCCTTATTTTTACCTTCTAAAACTGAACCTCTGCAACGACAAAGGAGCTTGGAGCATAGTGGGCAGCACGGTCATCTTCTTCAGCAAAACCTAAGTCTACTTCAGCTAAACAGTTCTTAGCATTAAGCAACTAGCTATAAGACTTCTTGGTATTTGCCCAGTGCAAAGTAAACCCTCGTCTCATCTTTTAGGCTTTTGCACCCGATGCATTATAAGCCCTAACTCGTCTAGGTTTCTGAGGTTGTCATCCCGATATGAGATAAACCCTCACATCTTCCAGGCTATTCATATGATCGACATCAAATGAATGTAAGCCCTAAATAATAAAATTGCCAGGATGAAATATAAATTAAATTTTTTCCTAAACTGAGCCAAACAATAGGATAGCTTGGGAAAACATCGGGATTCTTCTCAAATCTGTGTTCTTCCCCTAGTCTTCTTTTCCTTTGGACTCTGATAAAATGAAATGTTCTGAAATTTGAACCATTCACCTATTGAATTCCGATAATCACATTTCGTTGAAAGAAATCCTTACCTTTGGAAGTCATGAATATAATTATTTCCTGATCTTTATCAAGAGTTTTCTTAGGTGACTTCGGTTGTCTAAGATGTAATTAACTATAGGGGCTTGCCCTTACAGGAAATCTAAAAGACCCCATATTAATATAAACCCCATTCAATCCTCTTATATTAAATGGGGGAAATTTTCGGCAAACATACAGGTTTCGCGGACCAAACGGATGTCATACTTTTTCTTAGTTCATTTGATTGAGCCTTATCCTCAAGTTTTGTGTTCATCCTTCGAGATATATACAAAGCTCGAGGTATAGTGCTCTTTCTTTCGAACTTTGAAAAATATGAGATCAGTTTGACTCCATATTTTTCAAAAAATAAATTATAATTAAATTAAATTACTTTTCAAACTATATATATATATATTTAAATTAAATTTAAAATCTAAAAAATTTGCCGATAACTTCTATAGGCGACCCTTTAAAAAAAATATATACAGCACATAGCCTAAAAATATGTCGACAAGCACCTGGATCTATTAGAACTTAGGGAGAATTATCTCAAAAGTTTCTATTAAAATATTTCCCAATATCAAAGACTGTTAAACTAAGAAATGATATTACATCCTTTTGTCAGTTTGAAGGAGAATCAATATATGAAGCTTGGGAGAGATTTAAAGATCTTCGTAAGAAGTGCCCACATCATGCTTTACCAGGTTGGTTAATAATTCAAACACTTTATAATGGATTAGTGGGATCATTGAGATTTATTATAGATGCTGCTGCTGGTGGATCATTAATGTCAAAACCTTTTGATGAAGCACACGCATTAATTGAAGAAATGGATACTAATAATTTTCAATGGCCCTCTGAAAGGGTAAATTCTAAGAGAGTAGCTAGTGTTCATGATTCCGATATGATGACTATGGTAGTTTCTTAAATTGCAGTCCTTTCTAAGAAAATAGATCAATATGAAATGAATTATTATCAACCACCTCAAGTGTTGAAGGAAAATTCATTTGGACAGATAACAGAATCTCAAACACCTTATGAGACTTTAAATACTATTAATAGACCTAATAATCCCTATTCAAATTATTATAATCCTGGTTGGAAGAATCACCCAAACTTCAACTGGAATAATAGCAATGCTAATGTTAACCCGCACTGGGCTAACAGTTCTATAAATCTAATTGGAAATTCGAACAATCAAGGAAATACTAATTTTAGACCATCATATCCTCCTAGATTTAATAATAACCCACACTTTAAGGATAAGAAGTTGTCTACTAAAGAAATGATTATGAATATGGGAAATCAATTACAAGCTCAAGGTGTTGCTATGAAAAATATTTAAAATCAATTGGGACATATTTTCACTGCACTTAAAAATAGACCTTCTGGAACACTTCCAAGTAATATTGAGATCAATCCAAAAGATAAAAAAAGGAACAACTTAAGGCTATTCAATTAAGGAATGGAAAAGAATTGGAAATTAGAGTGCAAAAAGAAGTTGAAATAGAAAAGGAGAAGGTGAAATTCGAAAAAGGTTCAAACAAGAGTTATCCAGACTTAGATTATCCTCTTGAGTCAATGAAGATAACTGTTGAAAAACCACCACCTCCGTTTCCTTAAAGATTAAAGAAACAAAATAGGGATAACAGATTTGGAAAATGTTTGGAGATCCTTAAGAAATTAATGATAAATATTCCTTTTGTTGAAGCATTAGAACAGATGCCTGACAATGCCAAGTTTATGAAGGATATCCTGAGAAAGAAAAGAAGTTTACAGATCATGAAACTGTTGCACTTAGCGGAGAGTGCAGTGCAATTATTCAGAAGAAGCTTCCTGAAAAACTTAAAGATTCTGGTAGTTTCACTATTCCGTGTGCTATAGGTGAAAAATTTTTCAGAAAAGCTTTATGTGATCTGGTAGCTAGTATTAATCTTATGCCTTTATCAACTTTCAAAAGGTTCGGAATATGAAAAATTTCTCCTACATCTGTGGCTCTTCAGTTGGTCGATCATTCCATTACTCACCCTAAATGAGTGGTGGAAGAAGTGTTAGTGAAAGTGGATAAATTTATCTTTCCTATGGATTTTATTGTACTTGATATGGTGGAAGATAATGAAATTCCAATCATTTTTGGAAGACCATTCCTTACTACTGGAAGAGCGGTAATTGATGTTCAAAAGGAGAATTAACTATGAGAGTTAATGATCAAGAGGTGACCTTTAATATTTTAAAATCTATGAAGTATCTCTCAATGGAAAAAGATAATGAATGTTTTAGGATGGAGGTCTGTGATTACTTGAGAAACATCATTTTGAAAATATATTTGAAAAAGAAGAAGAATATAAAAATATGTTTGAAGAAGAAATTGAAGATGAAGAAAATTCATATAGTAAGAAGAATGAAGATTTGGAGTATGTTCAAGAGAGATTCGAAGTATTAGACACTATGGAAGGTGGAAATAAAAGCTTAAATCCATCTATCATAAAACCTCCTGAACTTGAGCTGAAAATTCTTCCTAATCATTTAAAGTATATGTTTTTAGGTGAATAATCAACCTTGCCAGTTATTGTATCTTCGGAGTTAAACGATTATCAAGAACAGAAGTTGTTAAAAACTTTAAAAAGATACAAGAAAGCTTTTGGATGGACTTTGGCAGATATTAAAGGAGTTAGTCCTTCAATTTGTATGCACATAATTTTATTAGATGAAGAACATAAACCGAGAGTTGATCCGCAAAAGAGATTGAATCCTATAATGAAAGAAGTAGTTAAGAAAGAGAATTTAAAATGACTGGTGCTGGAATTATTTATCCTATTTCGGATAGTGCTTGGGTGAGTCCAATACATTGTGTACCGAAAAAGGGAGGAGTGATCGTTGAAATGAATGAATGTAATGAAATTATACCCACAAGACAAATTAATGGATGGCGAATTTGTATTGACTATAGGAAATTAAATGCCGCCATCAGAAAAGATCACTTTCCTCTTCCTTTTCTAGATCAAATGTTAGATAGACTTGCTGGACACAAGTACTACTATTTTCTAGATGGATATACTGGTTACCATCAAATACCTATTGCTCCTGAGGATCAAGAAAAGACAACATTTACTAACCCTTATAGAACCTTTGCTTTTCGAAGAATGCCTTTTGGACTTTGTAACGCACCTGCAACATTTCAGAGATGTATGATGTCTATTTTCAGTAGTATGATAGATAATGGAATAGAAGTTTTTATGGATGATTTCTCTGTATTCAGGACTTCATTTGAAATTTGCCTAGAAAACTTAGCAAAAGTTTTGGAGCTTTGTGAGAAAACAATCTAGTTATAAATTGGGAGAAATGTCAATTTATGGTTGCAGGAGGAATTGTGCTTGGGCATAAAATTTTTTAACATGGTATGGAGTTCGACCCTGCTAAAATTAGAGTGATTCAGAGATTGCCGCCACCCACTACTGTGAGAGATTTGAGGAGTTTCTTAGGACACACTGGATTTTAGAGGTTATATATTAAAGATTTCTCTAAAATTACTAAACTTTTATGCCGACTGTTAGAAAATGATAGAAATTTTGATTTTAATGATGCTGCTTAAGAGAATTCGAATTATTGAAAGACAAATTAATCACTGCACCTATAATTGTTTCACCCAATTGAGAGAAACCATTTGAACTTATGTGTGATGCTAGCGATTATGCGATCGGATTAGCATTGGGGCAAAGGCATAATAAAGTTTTCAAAGTCATTTACTATGCTAAGAAACTCTTAATGAGGCTCAAATTAATTATACCACAACTGAAAGAGAGTTATTAGCTATAGTATTTGCTTTTGAAAAATTTAGACCTTATTTAATTGGAGCTAAAAGTATTGTGCATACAGACCATTCAGCTATCAAATATTTAATGCAAAAGAAGGATGTGAAACCTAGACTCATTAGATGGATACTTCTTCTGCAATAATTTGTTTTTATGATAGTTGATAGGAAAGGAACTGATAATCAAATAGCTGATCATCTGTCAAGAAAGAATATGATAAATTATCTGAATTTGAAAAGGAAATTACTGAAATTTTCCCTTATGAGCGACTCTATACTATTATGGGAAGCAATTTGCCTTGGTATGCTGATATTGTGAATTATATTGTAAGTGATATTGTACCACCTGATTTAATAAGGAAACAACAAAAGAAGTTCAAATATGATGCAAAATTTTATTTTTGGGATGAGCCATATCTTTATAAATAGTGTAAGGATATGATTTTTAGGAAATGTGTGCCACAAGAAGAAACAAATTTGATTTTTTAACGATGTCATGATTCTGAATTTAGAAGTCATTTTGGTGTTGATAAAACTGCTTTTAAGATTCTACAATATGGATTTTATTGGCCTACCCTTTTTATAGATGTTTATAGATATATTAAATCATGTGATTGATGTCAAAGAGTAGGTAATATCTCTAGAAAAATTGAAATGCCTCTAAATTATAATTTGGAAGTTGAAATTTTTTATGTATGGGGATTAGATTTTATGGGACCATTTACTCCTTCATTTGGAAATTTATATATATTGGTTGTCATTGATTCTGTCTCGAAATGGATTGAAGCTATTGCTTTACCTAGATGTGATGCTCAGAGTGATTCAAAATTTTTAAAGAAAAATATATTTACGAGATATGGAATGCCAAGAGTGATCATAACTGATGGTGGATCCCATTTTCAGGAATAATCAAATTAAGAGATTAACTGAGAAATATAATATTATTCATAGAATCTCTACTGCTTATCATCCCCAGACTAGTGGTTTAACAGAAGTGTCTAATCGTGAAATTAAAAGAATTTTGGAGAAAACTGTGGATAACCATAAATTAGATTGGTCAACTCGATTAAATACTATTTTTGGGCTTATAGGACTGCTTTTAAAACCCCTATTGGAATGTCTCCTTATAGACTAGTGTTTGGTAAGACTTGTCATTTACCAGTTGAATATGAGCATAAAACATATTGGGTGATAAAAGAGTTAAATTTGAATTTGAAAAATGCTGGAGAAAAAAGATTTATGCAATTGAATGAATTGGAAGAGATCAGAAATGCATCTTATCACAATGATATGATCTATAAAGAGAAATGAAAATTATGGCATGATAGGAAGATATTGAAAAAGAACTTGGAATTTGGACAAAAATTTTTATTATAGAACACAAGGTTGAAGTTATTTTCTGGAAAGCTCAAGTCTAGATGGTTGGGACCTTTTACAGTTGTAAAAGTTCATTCTTTTGGAGCTGTTGATATTAAAGATCCTGATACTGGAAATATTTTCAAAGTTAATGGGCATCAATTAAAGCCTTACTTTGATGGGTTTCAACCTGACTTCAAAGAGGTTTTAATAATGCTGAGTCATCTCGATTAACTGAATGGTATGTCGGGCTGACGACATTAAACCAAGCACTTTATGGGAGGCAAACCATATGTATCTTTGTGGTGTGTTTGCTTGTTCGATGTAGTTGTGCTTTTTAGATAGTTGTTTTTGAATCCTAATTACTCCTAAATACTTTAAAAAATTGATAAATGATGGATTGAATTGAGATATTGGAATATTTTGGGCCAAACAAAGTTCGGTGAGAATTTTTGACCACTGGCGCCGCCGGCGCCCTATCACTGTTAATACACTGAACTTATCTGTTTGAGCGCCGCCGGCTCCCAAAATCTGTTTGACGGTTTTTAAGTTTTAAAATGCGAGTTTTGGCTGTTTTTGGCGGGATCTTCGTCCTTATAACTCTCTAAACTCCATTTTTGACTTCTTAACTCTAGAAAAATGAAAACCACCAATCCCGATTTATATCCTATGGATTCCTATCCCATTGAAACCCCTCGATTTTGTGTTTTCAACCGAAGGAAGTTCATAAGTTTTGAGGCGCAGTGTTTGTTCAACAAAGTTATGATGAAAAGAAGGATTATCAAGGAAAGAGGCTTCATAAACCGAGGTATGGATAATCCTACTACTAGAATTGAAGAAATTATTAAGGAGAGACGTTGGGAAGTGCTTTGCTACAATACCGCTGCCGTTGTTGTTCCTGTCATGAAAGAGTTTTATGCAAATCTTCACGGGATCAACCAACGGTTCGTATTTGTGCGTGGTAGATTTGTGTAATTCACTCCTGCACGAATTAACGATCTCTTTATGATCGAGAATGTACCTATTTTCCATTATTCTAATTTCAATGCCACGAGAGATAATATGAAAGATGTGTATCGATATCTGACAGATGAGAATGAAGAATGGGAAGTTAGAGAGAATGGATACATTAGTTTCCCATCTGCATCTCTCAAACCAGTATCGAAGCAGTGACATTACTTTATTTCGGGAAAGTTATTTCCGACATTGAAGATTAGCAAAGTAACTAAGGAAAGTACCGTTTTGAATTTTTGTATTCTAACTGGTGTCGGCACTATTTTTAGGTTGTGTGATATTTTAAAAAGGGGTCGCCTAACAGAAGTTGTCGGCGAGTTTTAAATTTAAATATAGATATAATTTAGAAAATAATATTTGATTTTGAAAATAATTTTAAATTTAAGATTTTAAGATATGAAATCAAACCGATCTCACATCCCAAATAAGTTTATATAAACGAGCACCGCATCACAAACCGTGTATCTATCCCTAAGGATAGACACACCGCTTGATGGTGGGGCTCGGTTAAATAAACTAGAAGATTTCGTGACATCCGTTTGGTCCGCGAACCAATTTTATAAGCCGACAAATTCCCCGCTTAATATGAAAATATTAAACGAGGTTTATATTACCCGGGTTCTTTAAAATTCCCTATAAGGGCAAGCCCCTATAGTTAATTACATCTTAAGTGATGGGAATCACCTAAGAAAACTCTCGATAATAATCAATAATTCCGCTCTCAAGAATTTCAAAGTTTAAGTTTTCAAAGAATTGAATTTTTGAATCTCAATAGGAATGGATCAAGTTTGGAACATTATATTTTGGGAATCCAAGGGAAGAAAAGTAGGAGAAATTACGGATTCGAAGCGAACTTCGGTAATTTCCCGACTATCCTATTGTTTCGGCTTGGATTTAGGAAAGTCCTAATGTTTATTTAATGTTTTAATCTTGCCAATTTTAGTTAATTAGGGCTTATATTTATATGATAGAATCATACAAATTGCCTGGAAGATATGAGGGTTTATGTCGTATCGGACGACTACCTCGGAGTCCTAAGACCGATTAGGGCTTAATTTGCAATGCAAATGCCTAACGAAGAGTTGAGGATTTATGTTGCACTAGTGCAAACTACCTCGAAGTCCTATGGCTTTGTTATTTAATTCTAGGAAAGTTTTGTCGAAGTAGGTTCAAGTTTTGCCGACGACGATGGCCGTGCGGCCCACCATGCTCCGAGCTCCTTGTTGTTGCAGAGGTTTAGTTTTAGAAATCATAAATCAGGGGATGAGAAAAGTGTTTTGGTTTAGAGAAGTCTTAATTTCCAAGTGTTTTTTGTGTTTTAATTAAAACAAATCTTAAAGTTGGTTATAACGACACCGGTTAAGATCCCACGGTTCCATCCTTCCGGCATCATTATTTTTATCGGATTCACTTAGTCCAGATGAATTTGCTAAACTCAACCGAATGAGTTCCACACTTTCATTTAGACCGTGGGAAATCCCGTTAGCAACACGTAGGTTACATCATCCGAGGTATTCCCGATCATCCAACAAGACGTTTTAATTTAGTTATAATTGTAGTTTTGTGTTCTGTTTGTGATTAAATTTTGAGTTGTCTTATATTTTGAAATGTTGTGGAGGTGAATTTTATCTTGTAGTGTCTTTTAATTTAGTTATGGGTTTCAGTTTTGGTTTCTGTCCTAAAGGTGTAGGTTTTCATGCAACTCGTTGTTTTATCATGCAAGAAAATAAGTGCGATGCAATTAAATAAATTACCGTAAAGTAAATCGCAATAAAATAAAAGCGTACCTGGAGGGTCTTCCCGTCATCCCAAGCCGCACTTAAAACACAATTAGAATATTTAAGCAAGTTCCTAGGTAAAGCTAAGGGAAAGGGTTATGGTTTTCTACCAAATTCCTAATCCTATAGCTAGTCATTTCCTACGACGTCTAGAGTTCTTTGTGTTTTTGGTTCGAAGACGATTTTCTTCATCAAAGAACAACTAAGTTCAATTGTTCTTATAAATATCCTATCATATCGAGGAAGTGCTTAGGAAGGATCCTAAACATCTTTTCAATATTTCTAGGATTGTTTTAAGTCCAAGAGAATTTAGTTATATAAATGAATCGATCGTCCGAGGTTTTCAATTTTTGTTAACTTGCTCAGTGAACTAGGACATTTGAATGTCCTATAAGTGAAGTAACATTTCATTTTATATTCTGTTTAGGAGTTATGATAACTAAAGCTCTTGAGGGTAAATTGGTGTTCAAACGGTTTCGCGATTCAAATTTAAGTTCAAATTAATGATTTAAGTTCGGAATAGTTGTTCAAGTTATCTTAGATTTATTTTTGAGTTCTTTATGTCTTAGGTGATGTTATTTAATTCAACTTAATTCAATTTAATTTAATTTAATTTAATTTCAATTTAATTCAATTTAGTTTGATTTGATTTAATTTAATTCAATTTAGTTTGATTTGATTTAATTTTTAATTTAATTTAATTTAATTTAATTTAATTTAATTTAATTTAATTTAATTTAATTTATTTAATTTAATTTAATTAATTTAATTTAATTTAATTTTATTTATTTAATTTATTTTATTTAATTCATTTAATTTAATTTAATTTGTTTATTTAATTTAATTTAATTTAATTTAATTTAATTTAATTTAATTTAATTTAATTTAATTCAACTTTTAATCTTTAATTTAATTTAATTTAATTTTAATTTAATTTACTTAATTTAATTTAATTTTTAATTTAATTTAATTTAATTTTAATTGAAATTTTTGAAAGAGTTTAATGATTTAATTTTAGTTTAATGATTAAGTCTTTTAATATTTTAAATTTGAGTTATCATTTTAATTAAGAGTTGAATATTAATGAGATGATTAATTTAGGGATTTTTAAATTAAAGAATAAATCTCTCCCTAATAATATCCCTATTTTAATAATTCCAATTTTATTATTCTTCCAAATTTAATCAATTATTTAATTAAGGTTTAATCATTTTAAATTGCTTAATGGGTTTCTACCCTTTAATTATTTAAATTTCAATCATCCAAATCAGGTTAGGATCAAATATTTTACTTGTTAATTTTTTATTAAACCTAAAGTTTTAATTAAGGGTTAAAATTTAATTACCATTTTACCCTTCAAGCCTAATAATTTCATAACTCACTAAATTGAACTCAAATGAACTTGAAATTTTTATGTGACTTCACTCATATGTCAATAAAGACATGAGAGGAGAAAATGTGATTTTTCTGTATTTAATTTATTTATATAATTATTTTTAGTAGAAAATAGAGATTTTCAAGGAAAATTTGATAACATGACCAAGGGAAAGTTTTTTGTCCTTAAGAAAATTAGGGGACATTCTTAATGACCAGAGGACCACTTGGACTAATTTTGGTGATTTTTTGAATTATATTATTTTTATTATAATTATTTTAAGTTTTAGAGTGTTAATTAATTTAAAAATAAAATAAATGTTGAAAAATGAATTTTATAATTTTTAAAATTCTCTCTGATATCAAGGATTCCAGAGAAATAAATTTTACAATTTTCTGATTTTTCTTTGATTTATTATAATTATTTTGGTGAAAATGCTAGAAAATACATTTTTTAATTTTAAAATTACCCTAGAGCTTTAAAATTTAATATCTCACTAAATAGTCTTAGGAAAAATATGGGATTTGTTCCTAAGTGATTAAAATTCAAAATGTGACATTTTGGTGAATTTTATTATTTTTGTGATTTTTATTATTTTTTAATTATTTAAAAATATTAAAATAATATTAAAAATCAACTTTTTTAGAAAATTGAAGTTTTAATTTTCTTAAACTCCCCTGATATCAGAGAGACTCCAAAACCAATTTGGTGAATTTTTGAAAGATATTTTGAAAGTTATGAATTTTTAAAGTTTAAAATGACTAAGTGGCTTAATCAACCCAATTAGTGGGGCTAACCAAGTCCAATTGACCTCAAATTTTTATGGTGGGTTCCTCTGATCCTAAAGGTCAGTGGAGAATTGATTTCAAGTCAATTTGATGTATGGTTAGCTCTAATTAATTAGAGACCTATTTTGGGTGTTTAAGCCAATTAGGGTTGTCTACAATGAACTAACTCAAAACCTATTTTTCCTAGTGGTTCTCTGGTCATAAGGAACATCACCAAATTTTCCTAGAATTTATTTCACAACATGCTATTTATTGGAATTAAAATACTCAAAACAGTGACATGAATTTGAAAAATCAATAACTTTTCATAGGATGGCCTCTCGACTTTGGAAAATTCAGGGAATGTTCCCAAATTCGGAGGCTTCAAAAGCCCTATGGTCTCATGCCATGGTGAATTGTATGAATGCATGGAGAATTAAATGTATGCAGAGAGTAAATAAATTACTAAAAATAAAATACTTGATGAAATTAAATGATTTCTTTTCCACATTATTCTCCTCTCGTTCACCGAGCAAGAGGGTATTTTTCTTTTATTTTTCTCGAGTTTCCTACACAAAGTTATGAATTTTCCAAGTTTAGGGAATTAAATAAATAGAAAAATACCCTATTTTTCTATTTATCCACGCGGCGCCGCCGCATCCTCGGCATCTCCGAACTCACACGCGTCGCGCTCCCATTCGACGCCGCCATCCGAGTCGGCAGCCCGGCCCCGCGGTTCTCGTACCATCTCCTGGTCCAACGCCATCTGAGCCGTCCGTCCGCGCGTGTATTAAATGGACGGCATCCGTTCATCGTCCCCGAGCGTCCTCACCCGAGAGCCGTCCACACTAAATCCCTAAGATCTCACTCGATACTCAACGGATTTTTATGTTCTTATGCTCTATGGATTCGTCTTGAAGAGACGAACACATCTATACGGTTATCATGCATCGAAATTAAGGCATTTGAAATGGAGAATCTCCGAAGCTCGGGATGAAGAATTAGTTCATACCTTTGCTCGCAGAAGTGTGGCTTCGATCCGAGAGTTGTTGCACCTTCGATTGGATCCCGGCAAGCTCCGCATGAAGTCTCCTGGTCCAGTGAATCGTCTAGATGTGATTTCGACCAAGCCCGATCACAAAGCTTGGAGGCCGGAGCAACCGGGTGGCCCGGAGATGGGGCTTTTGCTCGGTGGACACCTTCCCTCGGTCCGGTGAAGGTGTAGAACCAATCAATTCGAGGATTGATCCACCGAGGAGAAGTGTCCCGGTTTTGGGTGGAATTTCAACTCGAAATCGAGCTCGCAGAGAAGAAATGGCAGGGGGATCTCACCGGGGATCAAGTGCTCGTGTATGGGGAGGAGTCCGGAACAATTTTGGCGGAGTTTCGAGAAGGTCTCGGTTCAAGCACCTCTCTTGGCCGCGAGGGTGAGGGGTTTAAATCAGAGAGGCCTGGAGGGCCTCCCGTGGGGAGCCGAGGGCTGGGATCGACCTGCTTCGGTGAGGAGAAGAACAGCCCATGGTGACCACTAGTGCATGGGGCGGCTCAGCAAGGGAGAATTCCAAAGTTTGGCTCCTCCCAAGGTCTCGGCCATGGTGTTTTCCCGGCGACCTGTGCGGCTGGCCGACAGTGCATGGGTCACCCTCGAGTCCAGGTGGGTCGTGTTAGAGGTTTGTGCAATCAATCGGCCATTGCCATGTGTAAAGTGGCCGAATTAAAATGGAATGTGGGAGGGGTCATTTTGGCTTCAATTTGGTCAACCCATTGGTTTGGGTTGGGTTCACCCTCCAAGGCCAACTTGGGCTGAAGGGAAAGTCACTTGGATCAGCTTGATTAGTGGGGTCAAGTCACAATCCAAGTACAATTAAGCTTAAGCAAGAGTTAGGGGAGACATGGGAGTGGTTAATCACTCTTAAGAGAATCATTAAAGGGTCCCCTCTTCTTGCCATTTTGGGCATGGTGACAAGTCAAACCCCCCCATGGCTTCATGTGGCTTGTCTATGGCTTGCATGGCTCACATTTGGCTTCGAAAAAAGTCGACTTGTTTCATGAAAAAGGGTTTTAGAAATATTTGTCATTTAGGGGGTAATTTGGCATGAGGCTTAATTTGGAATTATTTGATGATGTGATTAGAACTTAGGGAATGGCTTTGATTAAATGGATGGCAAATGGAAATGTCATGTGGGCTTTAAGGCCAATTTTGGGCTTTTGTATTTGGTGGAAATGAGCTTTTAGGAAGGTTTAGGGAAGTGGGCTTTTAGGTTTGAAAATGAATTTATGGATAGAAATTTTGTAAAGAGGTTGGGCCAAATAATTGTTGAGTTTGGTTTAGGGATGTGTCATGAGTGGTTTGGGGTCAATTTGGTGTGATTTGGACTTGAATTGGTTTGAATTCGGGTTTAATTGGAAAGTGGGCCTATGTAGGTCAAATTGGGCTAACTTGGGCCAATGTTGGGCTAGAGTTGAAATTGATGTAAAATTAATGTTGGGAAATGTTTATGGGAGTGTTTCAAAGAGGTTTTGGCTTTGATGGGTTTTGATTTTGGGATTTGGGCTCATTTGGGCTAGGTTTGGGTTTAGGTCAAAAATGGGCCTTTTAATTTTGGGTTGAATTTGAGTGGGGTTTGGGTCTAAATTTTGGGCAAATCATGTTAGTGTTTTGTTTATGGGGATGTCAAGGAAGGTTTAGAAAAGATTTGGGGTTAATTGGAATTGAATTGGGTGAGTTTGGGTTAAGTTTGGGTCATGGGTCCAAATTGGGCTTTAAGGCCAAAAGTGAAATTGGATCCAAATGTCAATCAAATTAAGCTTGGATTTGGTCTAGATTGGTGTTGGGAATGTTGAATTGAAGTTTAGAATTGAATTGGACCAGAATTTAGGTCAATTGGGTAGGTTAGGTTTGACATTGGGTTCACTTTGGGTTAAAATGGGTCAAATTGGGGATTTTGATAAAAGTGGGGTAAATTGACAAAATTGGCCCATGGTGTAGTTGAACAAAATGAAATTGAGAATATTTGGGATTTTCTGGAATTTTCTGGGAATTTTCTGAATTTTTGGATTTTTGGGTCAAGAGGGGTATTTTGGGTATTTGGAGGGTATTGGGAGGTTTTCTTGGAATTTTTGGTATTTTTGGATATGGATGATCAGTTTGAGTGATGTGGAAATGTTTGGGAATGATTTTGGAGAATTTTGGGTGATTTGGAAATTTTTGAGAAATTCGGGTAGTTTCAAGTGTTTTGGGTAAAGTTAGCGGGTGTAGGGTCCTGGGGTCAAAAATTGAAAATTTGGAAAATTGAAGATTGGGTGGATGTAAGTGGAAAGAAGTCATTTTGGTTGAGCCATGAAGCCATATCAAGCCCACATGAGCCATGAAGGGACTCATTTGAGGCATTCACCATGTTGTTCCTAACCCTCTTAGCCAAGGGCTTAGGGGTTAAGGACCATCCATGTGAATCACCTACATGAGTCAGGAGGTCAAGTCGGGTATGGGTGTGTTTTTAGGAAGTGTGTGAAAGTGTAGTGTGTAGGTGTAGTGTGTGTGCAAGTCAACCCTTCACCGCGACTAGAGCCACCTGTGAGCGGTCCCAAGTGCCAAAGAGTCCTATAGGAACTCATCCTTTAAACTTCCACATTTGATTTCAACCCTCTAGATGATTAGGGGTCTACAACCAAGTTTGTGGAGTTTGCAGGGAGTTTAGAAGTGGTTTGAATTTCTAAAAGGTGGGTCCCAATTCTAATCCTCTAAGATAGTCAAAGGAAAAGCCTAAGGCTAGATCCTAAGTACTAAAGAGAAGAAGAGAAGACCTCATCAAAAATGAGGTCAACAATCGGGAGGCCAATTGACATTGAAAATATCATTGTGAAATCAGTTCTGGGATTAATTGTGCATGGATCTAAATATGGGCTTGGACACCCGTCCACCATATTTTTATTATGTAATCAGTCACAGGTTCCTTATGAAAGTTGGGAAAAGGTTCTTCTTCCATGGAGGCCTATTGATCCAACTAATCCCTATGACTACCAGACAGTTGGAGATGAAGATGACATGAATTCGCTTGCTGATCAACCAATACAGACTTCACAGCTGATTCAACCCTATTTTTTTGAAGGTTCCAGAATGATATTGAAGATGATCAAATAGTTGGAGAAAGAGGTACGGAACGTTATGAATGCAATCAATAACATTTCTTATTTATTCGATCATATAGATTGGAGAATGAAAGAGCAATTCGATCACATTGGCCGAATTGAGATGAGCTTAATCAATCTCATGAAGAAGAACACGATGATTGCTGAGGAATAATCTGAAGAATTTCCAATTTATCCATTCTATAATTTGTTTGTGCATCAGCAATCAATTGGAGACATTAGAGGAGAGGATAGTTCTGAAACTGATGTGGAGTAATTGATGGATTCTACTTATGTTTGTTGTGTGTTTAGTTTACTTTGCTTAGTTATGTTTGGTTTGTGTAGTATTTGCTTTGAAATTTGAACTTGGATTTGGATGTGCTTGCTTTCATTGTGTGCTTAGATCTTAGTGTTTGCCTATCGTAGAGTACTTGCTGCACTAAATATCTAAGAGTAGTTGGTTTGAATGAACATATTTGGTGTCTATAATGTAACTTGGATTTTATATATATAAGATTGTTGTGTATTCTTTGTGCGAAGAATTGTGTTAATTATTGCTTATGGGATGATGTAAATGCCTATTGAAGTGTTAAACATCATTGTGGATGTCGAAACGATCAAAATTATGAAAAAATTTTCGGACCCAGAAAATATTTTGGACTGGCACCGCCGGCGCCCAAATATAGAGAGTTTAGCTAATTATTTTAATAGAGCGCCGCCGACGCCCTATAGAGCGCCGCCGGTGCCCGAACCCAGTTAAAAGCCAAAAACCCTTGTTTTCGCGATTTTTACGTTGGGACCCACAAATTCTTCCATTTCCTTCGTCTTCTTCCTTCATTTTCATGATTTTGAAGATCTAGGGCTTGCTATATCTCAAATTTAAGAAGATTTCAAGTCTTTTCGACACCGGATCCACACTTCTCTTGGTAAGAGCTTCACTTTAAGTTAAAAATTTTTTATTTTCACCATGGAAATCTCTCACATTACTTAGGTTGGAATTTTTGGAGTTTTAAAGAGATTTTGAGATTTCCATGATGAAATTTGCTCTTGCTTATTTAGAATAGTATTTGGAGTTTGTTACATTGTGAATTTGAGATTCATTGGAATTTTCTTGCAAATTTTAGAAATTAGCTCCAAGGTTGAGTAAAGGGAAGAGGAAATTGGATTTTGATGAGGAGAAATTCGTTAACATCAAAGCCCAATTTCATTTTAACTCTGACCTTTACAACAAGAAGTGTATACAAGATCGAGTTTTGGATAGTCCTGGTGGATCTGTAGAACAGTTGATTGCAGAGTGGAAGCGGGAGTGATTTTGTTATTTCACTACGAATACTGTTATGGGAGTTGTTAGAGAGTTCTATTCGAATGTACCCTGGACTGAGACAGAGTATGTGCTTGTTAGAGGAAAAATGGTTGAGTTTACTCCTGATCGTATCAATGCTTTCTATCAGACTCAGGAACCATTCCTGTGTGAATACGAAAACTTTGACACTCGAGGGGAGAATATGAGAGAAGTGATCGCTTTTTTGACTGACGGGCGAGGAGAATGGAAAGTAAGTTAAAAATAGTTTATTAATTTCCCCGCCTCCACATTGAATCTTGCTTGAAAAGTTTGGCATTATTTCATTTCTACAAGACTATTACCATCTTATCACCACAGTGAAGTTACAAGGGATAGAGCAATTATGAACTATTGTATACAGAAGATGAAAAAGATTTATATTGAGGCTATTTTCTACAAGAACATTCAGACTATTTCTAGAGGTGAGAACACTAGTGGTTTAGGACATCCTGCTTTAGTTCATGCCCTTTGTGTTCAGTTTGGAGTGGAGTTTAATAGTTCTGAAGAAGTGGCTATACCATTGAGACCAATTACAAAGAATATTATTTGTACTTATGAGTCTCATGTGGGAGCCAGAGTTGAGCGTAGGAGTACTGATATTCCTACTACTAGTTATGATGTTTCATCTACTTCTGAGCCGCCTACCTTATCTGATATTATGAAGCAGCTGAGATTACAGAGTGCTAGTGTGGATAAACTTCATGGTCGGATGGATGTATTTGAGGCGAGGAGTGATGTGAATGAAGATTATCTGCAGAGGAGAGTTGAGTTTGATATTGCTTATTATGATGCTTAGGTCAGATTTATGAGGGGGGGAGTCCGTTGTGATATTTCCTCAGACTACTGGTTTAGTAGAAGTGTCTAACCGTGAAATTAAAAGAATTTTGGAGAAAACTGTGGATAATCATAAATTAGATTGGTCTGCTCGATTAGATACTGCTTTATGGGCTTATGGGACTGCTTTTAAAACCCGTATTGGAATGTCTCCTTATAGACTAGTGTTTGGTAAGACTTGCCATTTACTAGTTGAATTGGAGCATAAACCATATTGGGAGATAAAAAAGTTAAATTTTAATTTGAAAAATGCTGGAGAGAAAATATTTATGCAATTGAATGAATTGGAAGAGATTAGAAATGTATCTTATTACAATTATAGGATCTATAAAGAGAAAAGGAAATTATGGCATGATAGGAAGATATAGAAAAAGAACTTGGAATTTGGACAAAAAGTTTTATTATACAACATAAGATTGAATTTATTTCCTGGAAAGCTCAAGTCTAGATGGTTAGGACCTTTTACGGTTGTAAAAGTTCATTCTTTTGGAGATGTTGATATTAAAGATCCTGATACTGAAAGATTTTCAAGGTTAATGCGCATTGATTAAAGTCTTACATTAACGGGTTTCAACCTGACTTCAAAGAGGTTTAATGCTGAGTCATCTCGATTAACTGAATGGTTTGTCAGGCTGACGACGTTGAACCAAACGCTTTATGGGAGGCAACCCATATGTATCTTTGTGGTGTGTTTGCTTGTTTGATGTAGTTGTGCTTTTTAGATAGTTGTTTTTGAATCCTAATTACTCCTAAATACTTTACAAATTAATAAATTATGGATCGAATCGAGATATTGGAATATTTTAGGTCAAACGAAGTTCAGTGAGAATTTTTGACCACTGGTTCCGTCGGCGCCCTATCACTGTTAACACACTGAACTCATCTGTATGAGCGCCGCCAGCGCCCAAAATCTGTTTGACGATTTTTAAGTTTTAAAATGCGAATTTTGGCGGGATCTTCGTTCCTATAACTCCCTAAACTCCATTTTTGACTTCTTAACTCCAGAAAAATGAAAACCACGAATCCCAATTTGTATCCTATGGATTCTATCCCATTGAAACCCCTCGATTTCGTGTTTTCAACTAAAGGAAGTTCATTAGTTTCGAGGCGCAACGTTTGTTCAACAAAGTGATGATGAAAAGAAGGACTATCAGGAAAAGAGGCTTCATAAATCGAGGTATGGATAATCATACTACTAGAATTGAAGAAATTATTATGGAGAGACGTTGGGAAGTACTTTGCTACACTACCACTGCTGTTGTTGTTCCTGTCGTGAAAGAATTCTATGCATATCTTCATGGGATCAACCAAGGGTTCGTATTTGTGCGTGGTAGATTTGTGCAATTCACTCCTGCATGAATTAACGATCTCTTTATGATCGAGAACGTACATATTTTCCATTATTCTAATTTCAATGCCATGAAGGATAATATGAATGATGTGTATCGATATATAATGGATGAGAATGAAGAATGAGAAGTTAGATAGAATGGATACATTAGTTTCCCATCTACATCTCTTAATCCAGTATCGAAGTAGTGGCATTACTTTATTTCAGCAAAGTTATTTCCGACATTGAAGATTAGCAAAGTAACCAAGGAAAGCGCCATTTTGAATTTTTGTATTCAAACTTGGAGGCCAGTTGACATTGGTAATATCATTGTGAAATCAGTTCTGGGATTAATTATGCATGGATCTAAATATGGGCTTGGACACCCGTCCACCATATTTCTGTTATGTAGTAATTCACAGGTTCCTTATGAAAGTTGGGAAAAGGTTATTCTTCCATGGAGGCCTATTGATCCAACTAATCCCTATGACTACCAGACAGTTTGAGATGAATATGACATGAACTTGCTTGGTGATCAACCAACACTGACTTCACGTACCGATTCAACCTTATTTTCCTTAAGGTTCCAGAATGATATTGAAGAGGATCAAACAATTGGAGAAAAAGGTACAGAACGTTATGAATGCAATCAATAACATTTCTGATTTATTCGATCATATAGATTGGAGAATGAAAGAGCAATTCGATCACACTGGTCGAATTGAGATGGGCTTAATCAATTTGATTAAGAAGAACTTAGTGATTGCTGAGGAATAATCTGACGAATTTCCTATTTGTCCATTCTATAACTTGTTTGTGCATCAGCAATCATTTGGAGACATTAGAGGAGAGGATAGTTCTGAAACTGATGTGGAGTAATTGATGGATTCTACTTATGCTTGTTGTGTGTTTAGTTTACTTTGCTTAGTTATGTTTGGTTTGTGTAGTATTTGCTTTGAAATTTGAACTTGGATTTGGATGTGCTTGCTTTCATTGTGTGCTTAGATCTTAGTGTTCACCTACATAGAGTACTTGCTGCACTAAATATCTAAGAGTAGTTGGTTTGAATTAACATATTTGGTGCTATGATGTAACTTGGATTTTACATATATAAGATTGTTGTGTAATGTTTGTGTGAAGAATTATGTTAATTATTGCTTATGGGATGATGTAAATTCCTATTGAAGTGTTAAACATCATTATGGATGTCGAAAGGATCGAAATTACGAAAAAAAATTTGAACACAGAAAATATTTTGGACTGGCGCCGCCGGCGCCTACATCCAGAGAGTTTGGCTAATTATTCTAAATAGAGCACCGTCGGCGCCCTATCGAGCGCCGCCAACTCCCGAACCCAGTAAAAGGCCCAAAAACCTCGTTTTCACGATTTTTACCCTGTGACCCACAAATTCTTCCATTTCCTTCGTCTTCCTCCTCCATTTTTGCGATTTTGAAGATCTAGGGCTTGCTAGATCTCATATTTAAGGAGATTTCAAGGCTTTTCTACACCGAATCCACACTTCTCTTAGTAAGAGCTTCACTTTAAGTTAAAATTTTTTTATTTTCACCATGGAAATCTCTCACATTGCTTAAGTTGGAATTTTTGGATTTTTAATGAGATTTTGAGATTTCCATGATGAAATTTGCTCTTGCTTGTTTAGAATAGTGTTTGGAGTTTGTTACATTGTGAATTTTGGATTTATTGGAATTTTCTTGCAAATTTTAGAAATTCACATGGCTCCATGGTTAAGTAAAGGGAAGAGGAAATTGGATTTTGATGAGGAGAAATTCTTTAACATCAAAGCCCAATTTCGTTTTAACTCTTACCTCTACAACAAGAAGTGTATCCAGGATCGAGATTTTGATAGTCCTGGAGGATCTGTAGAACAGTTGATTGCAGAGCAAAAGTGGGAGCAATTTTGTTAGTTCACTGCGAATGCTGTTGTGGGAGTTGTTAGAGAGTTCTATTTCAATGTACCCTGGACTAAGACAGAGTACGTGCTTGTTAGAGGAAAAATGCTTGAGTTTACTCCTCAGAGTATCAATGCTTTCTATCAGACTCGGGAACCATTCCTATGTGAATACAAAAACTTTGACACTCGAGGAGAGAATATGAGAGAAGTTGTTGCTTTTCTGACTGACGGGGGAGGAGAATAGAAAGTAATTCAAAAATAGTTGATTAACATCCTTGCCTCCACATTGAATGTTGCTTCAAAAGTTTGGCATTATTTCATTTCTGCAAGACTATTACCATCCTATCACCACAGCAAAGTTACAAGGGATAGAGTGATTCTGAACTATTGTATACAGAAGATGAAAAAGATTGATATTAGGGCTGTTATCTACAAGAACATTCAGACTTCTGCTAGAGGCGAGACCACTAGTGATTTAGGACATCCTGCTTTAGTTCATGCTCTGTGTGTTCAGTCTGGAGTGCAGTTTAATAGTTCTGAAGAAGTTTATATACCATTGAGACCAATTACAAAGAATATTATCCGTACTTATGAGTCTCGTGTGGGAGCCAGAGTTGAGCGTAGGAGTACTGATATTCCTACTACTAGTTATGATGTTCCATCTACTTCTGAGCCGCCTTCCTTATCTGATATTATGGAGCAGCTGAGACTACAGAGTGCTAGTGTGGATAGACTCCATGGTCGGATGGATGTATTTGAGGCAGGGAGTGATGTGAATGAAGATTATCTACAAAGGAGAGTTGAGTTCGATATTGCATATTATGATGCTCAGGTCAAATTTATGAGGGGGGAGTTCGATGTGACATTTCCTACTTGTCGCTGCTATACACCATAAACTTGACCCTGCTGAGGACCCTATTGATGACCCATCTGATCCTGGTGTTGGAGATTGGTAGATTTTTTGTTTTCATTTCTGTTCTTCTTATTTTGTTGTGTTCTTGGATGAACATATTTGGTGTCTATGATATAACTTGGATTTTATATATATAAGATTGTTGTGTATTGTTTATGTGAAGAATTGTGTTAATTACTGCTTATGGGATGATGTAAATGTCTATTGAAGTGTTAAACATCTTTGTGGACGTTGAAATAATAGAAATTATGAAAAAATTTTCAAACCCAGAAAATATTTTGGACTGGCGCTGCCGGTGCCCAAATCCAAAGAGTTTGGCTAATATTAAAATAGAGCGCCGCTAGCGCCTGAACCCAGTAAAAGGCCAAAAAAATCCTCATTTTTGCGATTTTTACCCTGAGACTCGCAAATTTTTATTTTCCTTCGTCTTCCTCCTCCATTTTCACGATTTTGAAGATTTAGAGCTTGTTATAACTCAGATTCAAGGTGATTTCAAAGCTTTTTGATACCGGATCTATACTTCTCTTGGTAAGAGCTTCAATTTAAGTTAAAATTTTTGGATATTCACCATAAAAATCTCTCACATTGCTTATGGTGGAATTTTTGGAGTTTTAAAGAGATTTTGAGATTTCCATGATGAAATTTGCTCTTACTTGTTTAGAATAGTGTGTGGAGTTTGTTACATTGTGAATTTGGAATTTATTGAAATTTCTTGCAAATTTTAGAAATTCACATGGCTCCAAGGTTGAGTAAAGGGAAGAGGAAATTAGATTTTGATGAGGAGATATTTGTTAACATCAAAGCCCAGTTTTGTTATAACTCTTACCTGTACAACAAGAAGTGTATCCAGAATCGAGCTTTTGATAGTTCTAGAGGATCAGTAGAACAACTAATTGCAGAGCGGAATTGGGAGCGATTTTGTTATTTCACTGTGAATGCTGTTATGGGAGTGGTTAGGGAATTCTATTCGAATGTACCCTGGACTGAGAGAGAGTATGTGCTTCTTAGATGAAAAATGGTTGAGTTTACTCCTCATCGTATCAATGCTTTCTATCAGACTCGGGAACCATTCATTTGTGAATACAAAAACTTTGATAATCAAAGGCAGAATATGAGAGAAGTTATTGCTTTTCTGACTGACGTGCAAGGAGAATGGAAATTAAGTCAAAAATAGTTGATTAAATTTCTCGCCTCCACATTGAATGTTGCTTCAAAAGTTTGGCACTATTTCATTTCTGCGAGACTATTACCATCTTATCACCACAGCGAAGTTACAAGAGATAGAGCGATTCTGAACTACTGTATTCAGAAGATGAAAAAGATTAATGTTGGAACTATTATTTATAAGAACATTCAGACGATTGCTAGAGGCGAGACCACTAGAGGATTAGGACATCCTGCTTTAGTTCATGCCCTATGTGTTCAGTTTGGAGTGGAGTTCATTAGTTCTGAAGAAGTGGCTATACCTCTGAGACTAATTACAAAGAATTTTATCCGTACTTATGAGTCTCAAGTGGAAGCTAGAGTTGAACGTAGGAGTACTGATATTCCTACTACTAGTTATGATGTTCCATCTACTTCTGAGCCGCCTACCTTATCTGATATTATGGAGCAGCTGGGACTACAGAGTGCTAGTGTGGATAGACTCCATGGTCGGATGAATGTATTTGAGGCTAGGAGTGATGTGAATGAAGATTATCTGTAGAGGAGAGTTGAGTTTGATATTGCTTATAATGATGCTCGGGTTAGATTTATAAGGGGGGAGTCTGATGTAATATTTCCTACTTTCCCTAGATATACACCATATAGACCTGACCCTGCTAAGGCACTGCTGATGACCCTGCTGATCCTGGTGTTGGAGATTGGTAGATTGCTTGTTTTTATTTATGTTGTTCTTATTCTGTTGTGTTGTACTGATGTGATGTAGTGGATATTTATTTTTTCATGTGATGGGTAACCCTGTTGGTGTATTGTTATCTTGTACTGAAACATTAAAATTGTAAGCTGGATTGTGTAGTATTGTGATTCTTTGTTTAGTACTGTAGTGTTCTGTTGGATTTTTAGATATTTAAAGTTAATTTCACTTTACCCATGCAAATATTTAAAATTGTTATATCACTTCTACTACTGTTTCATGACTGCTAGTTGTAAATTTTGATTAATACTAGATAGCTGTTGAAGATTTCAAGATCCCAGCACAAAAAGGTTAGTTTTCTTTTACTCTCTATTGTTTCAAATTTACTGAAAAATTTAAGTTTGGGGGAGGGTAGAGAAATACTAACTTTTATTTGTTCTCAATTATTATATTTCAAAAATTATTAGCATAACTTTTGGCAGTTGAATCTCACTGTAAGTAACTAAAACTTTTTATTTCAGTTGAATATTATGGAAGGATAGGATGAAAATTTTTAGTGATAAAGGTTAATTTTATAGAAGTAAGATATTTATTATGAAAGGATTTGATTATAGTTAACTATATTTTTGAAATGTTAAGGGACTTAAAGTATTATATGTTAAGAAAAGATTATGACTTTACAATGAATAATAAGGTTGTACTTAACTATAAAGTAAAGAAGTGTTTCAGGTTTGAACTTTAGAAAGAGGAGAGTGAAGTTCACAATCATTAAAGGCTATCCAAATATAATAATCCTCATTAAAAAAATAAAGAAAAAAAGAGGATTGAAAAACAATCCCTAAAAGAAAAGAGAAAAAGAAAAGAAAAGAAAAAGAAAGAAAAATATTTATGAGGAGAAGCTTGAGAAGATGTCTAATAAAAAATTGTCTTCACTTGAGTCACCCTAAAGGGAGAACTTGTTTTCATTTCTGAATTTATATTTTAAGTACTGGCCTACATTCTAATGAAGATTGCATGAACTCTTTTTTCACATAGACTTTTGAGGCACTCTTAATGTGACAAATTGTAGTTCATCTTGAAATAAATAGAAGACTAGAACTCAGACTTAATTGTTGAATATTCTTACACCTGTAGTGTTAACCTGAGTTACTAAATTTCTTTCTGAAAATCTAACCAATATATTCTTTTGAATGTAAAATTTTAGTATCCTACAATTGAAAAGTACATTGCCTAGAGTTATATTTTATGTAGTAAAAAGATTACTTGAGGACAAGTAATAGTTAATGTTTGGGGATTCTGAAGCACCAAAAATATATACAGTGTTTGCTATAAAATTTTACCCATTTTTGGTGATATTGCACTTTAAAGAAAGGTATTTTTCATGATTTGTTGCAGATATGATGATTTTAGGTGATTGGAGTGAAAAGAAGCAAAAAGGAACGAATTCGGAGCAAAAAAAGAGCAAAATGGTGAAAAAGGTGTTATGGCGCCGCCGGCGCCAAAATCTAGAGACTTCAGCATTTAATGGCACGATAAAGCATCCCCGGCACCGAAGTCGGTGGAATTCAAATTGGAAGATATTTGACGACTTTTTGAAGGGATGCCTATGGAAACTCTTGGGATTTCGTCCCTATCTTATAAGTAACTGTTTTTGGACGAAAATGGGTGTCTCTTGTGTGCTTCTTCTGTGGTTCTAGAGTAGTTTTAGTGAGTGTTAAGTGTTAGGTTTTAGGAGAAGTGAGTGTAGAGTAAGGATTTGAGAGGAATTCTTCTCTATGGAGTGAAGGAGAAAGAGTAAAGTGAGAGATTGCTTCTTCCTTTCCATTCTAAAGAGAGAATCAAGTGTTGTAAAGAAAAGAGAGAAGAGGATTCAAAGAAACTTCAAGGGAATTGCATTGGGGAAGAGAAAGATATAAGTTGTATTTTCTTTTGTGGTTTGCATGACTTTTCTTTTATATATAAAATACATGTTTTATTATATCTTCTTCATGAATTCTGAGTAGTCTCCCTTATCTTTCTTCTTGCATAGAGATGTGATGATGGATTGATGTGGATTTGATGAGCTTTTAATGTAATGAAGAGATTGTGATGGTTTTTTATTTCAAACTTAATTTTCTTTTCAATTTGGCCAATTGAAATGTTAAAATATTTTGTTGAACATTAAGTTTGAAAGTATTTAATGTCCAATAACAATAATGAAAGATCCATTCAATTTCTATGGATGAATTGTGTAGTTCATGGGAATTGAGTGCAAATAAATAGGGAAATATGTTTTGATGGACTTCAATGTGGAGATTTCAGGGTGACAGGCTGAAATCCTCAAATTGGTTCTAAGATTAGTAAAGGTTAACCTTTGGGTGAAGGGTGAGTGGGAGCTCCGAAGTGAGAGCCAGTATCCTCCCACCCTAGCCTTAGATTTAGTGACTAAACTTAGGATATGTCAATGTGTTTTTCTTGCTTAGAAGAGGGGTACTCTTTTAAGGGTAAAGAATCATCTATGCTCCTATTTGGCACAATTACATAAATATTTGTTTCATATTAATCCACACATCATATTCTCGTTGCAAGAGGAAAGATATTTTTCTCATATATCGAAAAACTTTCAAATACTTAGCTTAGTGTGTCTGTAGTTAATTCTATTTTTAAAGTTATTAGAAGTAATTGTAGTTTAGTTAATTGTTACTGTTTCCTGCATAGTAGTAGTACGTAGTAAACTTTAATTGCAAATTAAATATGATATTTCAGTGCTATACTATATATTATGAAACGCTTTCTTATGCTTCGAACTTCCTTGTGGGATCGATAACCAGGACTCCATTGGAGCCCTGTATTATTTGATACGATACGTATACTTGTGTTGAATGCTTGGAATTAACAAAATCATTATAAATATATAAATTTGAGTTCATAAATTCTTGCAAAATATAAGTCCGCCGCATCAGACTGCAACCCGCAAAAACAGAGCAGTTACCCCTGCAGGACTCCCGGAGTACTCCCACAGTCCCCGCTGAGTACTCCTGGAATTATCACCTCCAGTACTCCCGGAGAACCCACTCAGCACACATGTCATACGGAAGCAGTACCCTGGTAATACTCTCAGAGTCCCACCTGAGTGCACATGCAATACAACAGCAGTAGCTGGTGCATACTCACCCAGTCCCTGCTAAGTAATCCTGGAGTTGGAGGTTGCACAACGCACGCATTAATAAGTCACTAAACCCCAAGAATACTCCATATATGCTCTGATCATACTCCCCTAATAGGTTACGATACATGGACCACTGGCACCCCCGGAATACTCCTTCAGAACACTGACATTACTCACGAATTAAACCCGGACGGCAACCTGCGAAAATAGAGCAGTTACCCCTACAGGACTCCCGGAGTACTCCCACAGTCCCCGCTGAGTACTCCTGGAATTATCAACTCCAGTACTCACGGAGAACCCACTCAGCACACATGACATACGGAAGCAGTACCCTGGTAATACTCTCAGAGTCCCACCTGAGTGCACACGCAATACGATAGCAGTACCCGACGCATACTCACCCGGTCCCCGCTAAGTAATCCTGGAGTTGGCGGTTGCACAGCGCACGCATTAGTCAGTCACTAAACCCCAGGAATACTCCGTATCTGCTCTGATAATACTCCCCTGATAGGCTACAATACATGGACCGCCGGCACCCCCAGAATACTCCCTCAGAACACTGACATTACTCAGGAATTAAACCCAGAATACTCCCCCAGTCCCCCTGAGTACTCCATGTGCTGTACACTGCACCGCGCGCGCAGTTCTGATGAACTTCCCCAGGAATACGACGTAAGTGCCTTCACATGAATGGCAGTAACCCCACAGTTTGCCGATATTCCTCCATAAATAATCTCGGTGTACTGTAAGTACTCCAGCACTCTCATAACAAAGAAAAATAACCCTACTGTACCGCAGAGATTCTGACGGTTATTTCTGAGATATTTTTCAGCTTATTAATGGCTTAATTAAACTACTTGCATTAAAACAACTGAATCATGTGATATTTCTGATTTAGACAACGGTTATTCCTCACTTATTCCTGGGTTATTGTTTCTGTCTTTTTCTTGGGTTATTAGTCATGTCTTATTCCTGGGTTATCATTTCTGAGTTATAGCTGGGTTATTCCTGTCTTATTCCAGAGTTATACTTGGGTTATTCTTGTCTTATACCTGAGTTATTCCTGTCTTATATATGGGTTATTCCTGTCTCATTTAAACTTTTTACATTAAAATAACTGAATCACTCACACAGGTTAATATTTCTGCGATCATTAATACAATTATGGCATTATTTCTGCTCATGTTTAGAAGAGAATCATGCATATCAGTGTCAACGAACACCACATCACATATATTTACAACAATTAAACATCAACATTAAAATAATGTTAACATTAAAATAATTTCGACCCAATGTAAATCAACAGATATTTACAACAGGTGTTGTCTAACAAATATTTACAACAGCACATAATACTAGTTTCCAGTCATTGTAAACCTACAAATTTCGTAGGCAAGCTCTGCCCTAAACCGCGACATATCAGCCTGCCAATTCAAATCCGACTTCCACTTCAATTTACCCTTCTCAACAAATTTTTCCATATATTTACATACAAATAGGCCGCAGTCAATGTTGTTGCTCTGTCTGGGAAGGCCTTTCGGTGACAAAATTTTCCATTTTGTAGGGTCTGAAGAGAATACTTTTCCAGTGTCATTTAGGAGAAGTTTAATCTGCAAAGAAATCTGTTAGTATGAATCCATGATGGCACAGACAGTGAAACAATTTCTTAAATAATAAAATGATTCAGCCTCAATTTGCTTACAACATCACGGCAGACTGCAACATGAGTTTTTTTGGGAAGAGAATCAAAAAATCTCCACTTGCACGTATGAGGATTCCCAACTAATAGAGTCCAGTGTCTACTATGAATTATTGGAATCAACATCAAATCAACACTTCCCACAGAATCAACTGTGATATAACCAACAACACTTTTCATATTATGGCCTCTGTAAGCCTGCAAAACATAGGAAAAACACATTGACTTCATAAGTTATATTATGATTTTTTATGGAATGATGGGAGCTTCGATTTGTACCCAATAGAAAGAAGAGACATAAATGAAGGGCCTGTACAACTCAGGTGACTGCAAACACTTGCTTTCCATTACAATTGAAAACATGTCAACATGATTAGGTCCCAATTCTTCATTTCTCCACAGTCCATCAACTTCCTTCCGACCTATTCAAATTAAACCCCGCTTAAGTAACATATCATCACTGCATTTTCAATAAAAGTGCTTAGTTAAATGTAAGTACAGGAAACACACGAAAAAAAAACATTAAAATGTATAAATATTGTGGCATGTTGATGCATGTAGTTGGTCAAGTAGGTTAAATACCTCGCACTGTATTTATTTAAACATGCATGAATAACCTTTTGCATGCATGGAGGAATGAGATCTCGGGTAGGGAACTCAATGGCTGGATAATTATCAAGCAATGCTACTGGAACTACTTCCGTATAGGGGTTCCCTTTGTATAAAATAAGTGCATGTTGAACTCATTTTTGGTGAGCTCTAATATTCCTCTTAGTGCTTAGGATCTAGCCATAGGACTTCTCCTGGACTATCCTAGAAGACTAGAGTTGGGATCCACCATTTAAAAATTTTCAGCCATTTCTTAACTCCTCTTGGGACCCCCACATGGATGGTTACAAAACTCCAAATCAACTTGGAAGGTTAAAACCACCATGTGAAGACCTAATAGTGAGTTCCCACAGGAGTGTTTGGACTTAGGGTAACCCTGAGTGACTTGGGCTTCTCTTGCACACACACACCCTTAAGCCATTTGACCCAAACCTTAAAATCTTCCCCTTCTACCCTTTAAGAAACTCACATGATTAAACCAAAACCACTAGTCTTTGATTAAGATGGTTAGGGTCAATGAGTAAAGGAAAAATGGTTGCCATTTGGCTAAACTTGGTCCCAAAGTGTTTAGACTTGGCTAAGGTCCATGGCTCATGCTCGTAAACCCTAATTCCATCCCAAACCACTTCTACTCAATCTTAACCTCACCAAAATGGTCTCATTCTTCTCCCTTTAAAACTACCTTCATTTTTCCAAAATTTCAATTTCTGACCCTCGGCCCCTAAACTTACCCAAAATTACCTAAATTGCCCCTATAACCACCAAATCACCCAAAATTCCCCAAATTGCCCAAATTCCTCCAAACACCATTCAAAATTGTTCCCCAATATCAAAATTGATCAATTAATCCCAAATGTACCAAATTTCCCAAAAACATTCACTAAAACCCACGAAATGACTAAAATGCCCCTCTTGGCCCAAAATTCCAAAAATTCCCAAAAAATTCCAAAATCTCCCAAATATTCCCAATTTAATTTTCTTCAACAACCACATGCCCACATTTTGTCAATTTAACCCAATTTAACCAACAACCCCAATTTGGCCCATTTAACCCAAAAGTGCCCAAATTAAACCCAATGTCTACCCAATTGACCCTAATATTGCCAAATTTCAATTCCAAACTTTAATTCATCATCTCCAATACCAATCTAAACCATATCCAAGCCCAATTTGATCCACATTTGAGATTGATTCCACTTAAAATCCAATAACCCCAACTTTATCTAAATAATCCAAAATCCCTCAATTGACCCAATGTCAACCAATTCTCCCAAATTTAAATTCTAAAATCTTTCTAACATCCCCATAAACAAAGTGCAACATCAATTTGCCCCCAATTTAAACTCAAATTTCACCCAAATCCTATTCAAACCCAAAATACCCAATTTTGCCTTAAATTACCCATGAACTCAAATATGCTCAAACCCAATCCAATTCAACTCAAATCCTCTTCAAAATTGTTCTAAAATCTTTGTAACACATTCCTACACCAAAGAAAACATTTATTTGAACAAAATTTCATTCAAAATCCCTTTGAACTAAAATCCCCAAATTTGCCCTAATTTTGTCACATGACTTAAATTCCTCAAAATTTAATCCCCTAACCCAAAATTTCCACCCAATTTCTATCCAAAACTCTTCATGAAAATAACCTACATCCATTTGAACCATCAATCAGACCCTAGCCAAGCTCTAGCCTAACCCAAGTCAAACTTAACCTTACTTAACCCAACATGACCCTATTTGACTAAATCATCCAATTCCACTAAATTGACCATCCAAATCACTCCAAATTACTCCAATGCTTCTTTCAATCATTCATAACAATGATTTGCACATTTTTGCTCAATCAGTTTTGATTGAAACCAAATCCAAACTCAAGTTAGCCTAACTTGGACCCAAATCAACCCATTTGGACACATGACCTAAATTGAACCGAACCAAGCCTAAATTGACCAAACTCACTTCATGGCAGCCAACCCTAGGCCTCCTAAGACTATTTTGGCCAGACCCAACCCAAGCCCCTTGAGCCATGGACCAACGGTCCACCACTTTGGACCATTGGGCTTATCCTTTTGGCTAAGCTTAAGTCCCATCACCAAATCTTGCTCAAGCAACCTCCCTGCCAAAATTAAATGCACCAAACTCCTCCCCCGCTCCTCCTTAGCCTACCAGCCACCTGCCCAGTCCTTGCCAGCTGCCAGAGCCGCCGGAACGCGCATGCTCGAGCGCCCCCATGGCCTTAAAACTCAAAATTGAGCCATGACATTGAGCAATCCCCTCACTACCTGACCCAAGGAAAAAATGTTAAGAATTTCAAGCCTATTTTATACTAATTTTGATGATATTACACTTTAAAGAAGGGTATTTTTGATGTTTTTCTGCAGGTATAAAGATTTAAGGACAATGGAACGAAAATATGCAAAAAGGAGTAAATTTGGAGCAAAAAGGACTAAATTATGAAAATTTAACCTAGGGCACCGACGGCGAGGTCGATGGCACTAACGCCGTGATTTTCTCGAGAGTTCAGAGTATATTCTAAGGGAGGCCACTGATGGTGGAGGTCGAGGCCGCCGACAGCGGGACCAGTTCAAAGCAGTGTTTCTAGAAGGCCACTGACGGCAGAGCTCGAGGCCACCGACAGCGGGATCAACGGTTCTTTCACAAAATATGTCGAATGTGGATGATTTTCGATGGGATGCTTGTAAAACCCTTGGAGACTCTTAAAAAACTTTAAAAAGAAATATTTTAGGCTAAAAAATGTCCTTTTTTAGTCCTCTAAAAGTCACTAATAGTCTGTAAAAAGTTATATTAAAGCTTTCTAATAGTTACTTTGTGTCCAATAGAGAGTCCACTAGTGTCCATTATTTTTAGTGAGTGTTAAATAGTGAGTTCAATAGAGATATTGTGAGGAATTATTCGAAGGATTGTAAGAGTGGAAGGGAAGTGAGAGATCTCTTCTGTATTGTCGTTTTGAAGGAGAATTTTGCGTACTGTAAAGAAAGGAAGAGATTCAGAGGAACTTCAAGGAGTTTGCTTGGGGAGGAATTTAAAATAAGTTGTGTTTATTTACTTTAGTTTGTAGACCTTTAATTTTATATATGAAATCCAAGTTTTACTGCATCCTCTCCATGAATTATGAGTAGTTGTTCTGTCTTTCTTCTTGTTTTGATATTTTTGTGACATGATAAATTAAATTAGTGTGCCATAAAAGTTTAAAAAAAGTTATGATAATCTTTTACTTAAATCTTAATTTACTTTCAATCTGGCCAATTGAATAGTTAAAATATGTTGAGTTTAACAACTATAGTAAAGATTACATCCGAGATTTAGGGAGGTCAAAGTCCTTGGAAGGAGGGTGCAAATAAATAGGTAAATAATATTCATCGCAAGTAGAATTGGAGAATTTAGAGTGACAGGATAAAATCCTCAATTCAGTCCTATCGTTTGGGTGCTGAAGTGTAGATGTTAGCCCTCAGGCGAGGGGAACGTGGGAGCTCAAAAGTAAGAACCGGTATCCTCCCAGCCTAGTCGCATATTCAGTAACCAAGCATAGGATTAGTCAATGTTCTTTATGTCTAGACCAAAGGGTAAATAATAGGTATGCTCTTATTTGGCACAACACTATTTTAAACTAATTCTAATTATCTATTCACTTGAATATCTTAACAAAGGATAAAGATTCTTGCTTATATATTTGATCTTCACTTTAGTAAACTTAGTTAATTGTTAGTAGAACTAGTTTAATTTAAAAACTTCATATTATTGTCGATTGCGTATTAGTGACAGATAGGCAATTTCGATTTAGTTGTGATTCTGAATTAATTTCTATAATCCTAGTCTATAGCCTCTAAAATATTCCCTGTGGGATCGATATCCAGGACTCCACTAGAGCCCTGTATTACTTGAGCGATACGAGTACTTGCGTTAAAAGAGTAACTCTACGATTAAAAGAATATATTATATACTTGTTACAAATAGAATTAAAACTACGCTAAGTGTCCACCGCGTGGAGTTTATGCTCCTAAGTCATTTGGCGTTGTTGCCGGGGAATATAAAATAATTAGAGTAACAGACAATTTAGGACTGTTAGAAAAATTTTTAATAGAATTGCAACTTATTTAGTTAACTGTTTTGCTGTGTACTGATTTCGATTGTATGCGTAAATTTGGTTCTGAAAATCTTATACCCTATGATTTGGAATTAAAACGCACTGTTAAGAAAATTAGAAAATTAAGAAAAGAACCTATAAATTCTGAAACAATGGAAAACAACGTAAACAACCAAAGAATAGAAAATGAACATCAATCTAGACCACTAAGAGATTACGCTAACCCTACATTAGATGAAATTCACTTAACTATCCAAAATCCAGATGTAGTTGCCAATTCATTTAAGCTTAAACCTGCAATTATCCAAATGGTACAAAACTATCAATTTGGTGGAACTTCAAATGAAGATCCTAATTTACATCTAGCAAGTTTCTTATAACTTTGTGCTACTTTTAAGTACGACAGAGTATCTGATGATGTTGTCAGACTTACATTTTTTTCCTTTTTCACTAAGGGATAAGGCTAACACTTGGTTAAATTTGTTAGCACCTGGATCTATTAGAACTTGGGGAGAACTTTCAAAAAAATTCTTATCGAAATATTTTCCACCATCTAAGGCTGCTAAGCTTAGAAATGATATCACATCTTTCAGTCAGTATGAGGGAGAATCGATATAGGAATCTTGGGAAAGATTTAAAGAACTTCTTAGGAAATGTCCACATCATGCTTTACAAGATTGGTTAATTATTCAAACATTTTATAATGGATTAGTAGGATCTCTTAGATCTATTATTGACGCTACTGCTGGTGAATCACTATTGTCTTAACCTTTTGAAGAAGCCTATGCATTAATAGAAGAAATGGCTACCAATAATTTTCAATGTCCTGCTGAAAGAGTAAATCCTAAGAGAGTAGCCAGTATTCATGATTCTGATGCTTTAACTATGATAGTTTCTCAAATTGTTGCTCTTTCAAAGAAAATAGATTAATACAGAATGAATCGTTCTCAAACACCTCCAGTGTTAGAAGAAAATTCATTAGGACAAATTGTAGATTCTCCATCTTCATATGAAACTATAAATTTAATAAATAATAGACAAAATAACCCTTATTCAAATTATTATAATTCAGGTTGGAAAAATCATCCAAACTTTAATTGGAATAACCAAGGTAATGCAAATACTATTAATCCTCAGTGGGGGAGCAATCTTGTAAACCCGTTAGAAAATATAAACAACCAGGTCTATGGAAGAATTAGTTTTGAATATGGGTAATCAATTACAAAATCAAGGAGCTGCTATTAAAAACATAGAAAACCAATTAGGGCAAATTGCTTCTGCACTAAGAAATAAACCAGTTGGAACTTTACTTAGAAATGTTGAAGTAAATCCTAAAGATCAAAGAAAATAACAAATTAAGGCTATTCAATTGAGAAGTGGAAAAGACCTGGAAATAAGAGTTCAAAAAGAAACTGTAGTTGAAAAGTAAAAAAAATAAACTGAAGGAGAAAAATGAAAGTTTATATCCAGATTTTCCTCTGAAACCTATGAAAATACTGTTGAAAAACCTCCACCACCATTTCCTCATAGACTAAAGCAACAAGATAAAGGAAAAAGATTTGCTAAATTCTTAGTCATTTTGAAAAAATTGTCAATAAATATTCCTTTTGTTGAAGCTTTGGAACAAATGTCTGATTATGTTAAATTTATGAAGGATATACTCAACAAAAAGAGGAAGTTACTAGATCATGAGATCGTTGCACTCAGTGAAGAGTGTAGTGCTATAATTCAAAGAAAGCCTCCTGAAAAACTTAAAGATCCTGGTAGTTTCACTATCTCGTGTGCTATTGGTGAAAATTTTTATGGGCAAGCATTATGTGATTTGGGAGCTAGCATAAATTTGATGCCTTTATCACTTTTAAAAGGTTGTGAATGGGAGAAATTTCACTTACTCCTGTAACTCTACTGTTTGCTGATCGATCTATTACACATCCTAAAGGAGTTGTAGAAGATGTTTTGGCCAAGGTTGATAAGTTTATCTTTCCTGTGGACTTTATCATTTTAGATAAGGAAGAAGATAAAGAAATACCAAGCATTTTAGGAAGACGATTCCTAGCTACAGGAAGAGCCATGATAGATGTTCAAAAAAGAGAATTGACAATGAGAGTAAATGATCAAGAAATAACCTTTAACATCTTAAAGTTAATGAAATATCCTTCAATAGAAAAAGATGATGAATGTTTCAGAATGGATATATGTGATTATCTGAAAAGAGAATATTTCAAGAAAAATTATGAAGAAAAAGAAGATATAGAAAAAGATAATTATGATGAAAATGAAAGTGAAGAAGCTGATTATTTTCAGGAGAAATTTGAAACGCTCAATTCAACAGCACCAGAAAATGAAATATTAATTCCATCTGTTGTAAAACCCCCTGAACTTGAAGTATGTATTTTTAGGAGAGTTTTCAACATTACCAGTAATTGTATCCTCATACTTAAATGAAATTGAAGAACAAAACTTAACGGATACATTAAAAAAAATACAAAAAAGCTTTTGGTTGGACTCTAGCTGATATTAAAGGAATTAGTCCTTTGATTTGTATGCACAGAATTTTATTAAATGAAGAACATAAACCAAGAATTGACCCACAAATGAGACTAAACCCTATTATGAAAGATGTAGTAAAAAAAGAGATTTTAAAATGGTTAGATGCTGAAATTATATATCCTATTTCAGATAGTACTTGGGTAAGTCCAACTCATTGTGTTCCCAAGAGAGGAGGAGTAACTGTTGAAGTAAATGAAAATAATGAATTAATACCTATCAGACAAGTTTCTGGATGGCGTATTTGTATTGACTATCAAAAATTAAATGCCACCACCCGAAAAGATCACTTTCCTCTTCCTTTTCTAGACCAAATGTTGGATAGACTTGCTGGACACAAGTATTACTGCTTTCTGGATGGATATATCAGTTACCATGAAGTACCTATTGCTCCTGAGGATTAAGAGAAAACAACATTTATTAGTCCTTATGGAACTTTTACTTTTAGAAAAATGCCTTTCGGACTATGTAATGCATCTACAACATTCCAGAGATGTATGATGTATATCTTTAGTAAGTTAATTAATAATGGAATAGAAGTATTTATGGATGATTTCTCTGTGTTTGGAACATCATTTGATGCATGCTTAAATCAACTTGAAAAAGTTTTAGAGCTATGCGAAAGAACTATCTTAGTTCTAAATTGAGAGAAATGTCAATTTATGGTTACAGGAGGAATTGTATTAGGGCATAAAATTTCAGAAAATGGCATGGAAGTAGACCCTGCAAAAATTTAAGTAATAGCTAAATTACCACCTCCTACTACAATGAGAGAGGTAAGAAGTTTTCTTAGACATGCTGGTTTCTACAGGCGCTATATTAAATATTTTTCAAAAATTACCAAACCTCTATGCCAACTTTAGAAAAATATAAGAAATTTGAATTTACCAAAGACTGCTTAAATGCCTTTGACTTATTAAAGGAAAAACTAATCATATCACCTATAATAGTTTCACCAGATTGGGAGAAACCATTTGAATTAATGTGTGATGCTTGTGATTATGCTATTGGAGCTGTTCTTGGTCAAAGATATGATAAAATTTTTAAGGTTATATACTACGCTAGTAGAACTCTTAACGATGTTCAAATTAACTATACAGTTACTGAAAAAGAGTTACTAGCTATTGTGTATGCTTTTGATAAATTTAGATCATATTTAATTGGAACTAAATGTATTGTGCATACTGATCACTCTGCTATTAATATCTGATGCAAAAGAAGGATACTAAACTAAGATTAATTAGATAGGTACTTTTAATGTAAGAATTTGATTTGTGGTGATTGATAGAAAAGGAACTGACAATCAAATTGCTGATCATTTGTCGATACTGAAATATCATGAGTCATCTAATGCCGACAATGAAATTACAGACAGTTTCCCTGATGAAAAACATTATAATATAAATGACTGGAAAATACCTTGGTATGCTGATATTGTTACCTATATAGTAAGTGAGATTTTGCCACCTATGCTAACTCTGCAGCAACAAAAAAAATTCATTCATGATGAAAAAGCATATTTTTGGGATGAACCATATTTATATAAGCAATGTAACAATCTTATTATTAAGAGATGTGTGCCTTATGAAGAAACTGAATAGATTATTCAAAAATGTCACGATTCTGAATTTGGAGGACATTTTGGCATTAATAAAACTGCGCATAAAATTTTGCAAGCTGGATTTTATTGGCCTACTTTTTTTAGAGATTTTACAAATATATTAAAACTTGTGATAGAAGCCAACGAGTAGGTAATATATCTAGAAGAAATGAAATGCCTCTAAATTTCATGTTAGAAGTGGAAATTTTTTATGTTTGGGGATTAGATTTCGTGGGACCATTTATTCCTTCATTTGGGAACTTATATATTTTAATTGCAGTTGATTATGTATCAAAGTGGATTGAAACACAAGTTTTACCTCATTGTGATGCTAAAAGTGTTTCAAGATTCTTAATGAAAAACATTTTCACAAGATACGGAATGCTGAGAGTGATTATCACTGAAGGATGATCCCATTTGAGGAATAAATACATTCGAAGACTGGCGGAAAAATTTAATATTTTTCATAGATTCTCTACTGCCTATCATCCTGAAACTAGTGGTTTAGCTGAAGTTTTTAATCGTGAGATTAAATAAATTTTAGAAAAGACTGTAAATCCTAGTAAAGTATATTGGTCTACAAGACTGGATACTACATTATGGGCATATAGGGCTGGTTATAAAACTCCTATTGGTATGACTCCTTACAGACTTATATATGGAAAAACTTGTCACTTACCATTAGAATTGGAGCATAAAGAATATTGGGCAATTAAAGAATTCAACTATAATTTGAAAAATGCTGGTGAGAAGATATTATTGCAATTGAATGAATTAGAATAATTAAGAAATGAATCTTATGATAACGATAGAATTTATAAGGAAAAACTGAAGTTAATGCATGATCGGAAGATTAACCAGAAGAACTTTGAACCAGGGTAAGAAGTTTTGCTTTATAATACAAGGTTGAAATTATTTCCTAAGAAATTGAAGTCTCGTTGGTTAGGGCCCTTTACAGTGACTCAGGTTTACACTTATGAAGCTGTTGAAACTGAAGATCAGAAGACTGGGAATAGATTTAAAGTAAATGGACATACATTAAAACCATATTTTGAGGGTAAAAGACCAAATTTTAAAGAGGTTTTAATGCTCAGTCAACCCGAATAACACCTGAATAGGTCGGGCTGACAACGTTAAACCAAGCGCTTTATGGGAGGCAACCCATAGTTATCTTTATTTGTTGTGTATTTAATTGAATTTATCATTAGTTTGTAGTAATATTGAATTCTACTACTTTTATTTGACCTTTGATTATTGAGAATTTGGATCCATAAAGAAAATTTGGAACGTAATTGACTACGGCGTAAAAGTGCAAATTTTTGCCTAGGGCGCCGACGGCGCGCTCGACACCGCCAACTGCGGGTTTTTCCTGAGAGCTCTTGAATTTAATTGCACAAGGCTCGCCAACAGTGGGATCGGCGAGTGGGCAGTTTTTCGAGTTCGAAATGTCAGATTTTGGCTGTTTTTAGTGAATTAGTCCCTTATAAACTCCCGTGGACGGTTCCTAAACACTCCAACTCCCAAAAATGAATGGAAACCACTTTTAATTCCTCTCTAATGGCCTCCAATTTAGTATATTACCCTAGATTTCAAGTTTACAATCGGAGAAAGTTCGTCATTGCCGAGGCACAGTGACTTTTCAATAAGGAAATGTCCAAGAGAAGGCTAATCAAGGAAAGAGGATTCGTCAAATGAGGATTAAGTAATTCTTCGTCCCCAATTGAGATTATGATTGAAATGTTTGTTTCAGCATTTTGAGTGTTGTGGTTTGGATTGCGACGCTGATTAGATGGATTTAGGTTGAGAAAATACCTGTTTATGTGTATTATGTAATGTGTGTTGTAAACACATGGATTTAATATATAAATGAGAAGTTTTGTTGTGTGTATGTTTATTTGTGTTAATACATCACTTAATCACTTAAAATATATGATTAAAATGATCGTACGGATGACGATGAGGCTTAAAATTGATCAAAATCGCAAAAATTTGAAAAATGATCAATTTTTAGAATCTCACCAACGGCGTGCTCAAGGTCACTGACGGCTTGATTTTCCTGAAGGTATTGGAATTTAATTCAATAGAGCTCGTCGACGGCGCGAACGACCCCGCCGACGGTGAGATTTCAAATATTACCTTTAACCGCGATTTTGACCGGTCAAATGCCACTATTCATCGTCTTCTTCATCTTTTCACCCAAAAATTCGACCTAGGGCTTGATAGATCTCTGATTTGGAGCGATTTCAACAAATTCTAACACCGAATTTTATCTTCCGTTGGTAAGAGCTTCACTCTTATGTAAAAATTTTTTATTTTCACCATGAATTTCTTCCACATTAAGAAATTTTGGAAAATTTGAAAATGTGGAGAAAAGACTTGGAAGGAATTCATGGAACTTGATTTAGATTGATTTAAACCCCCTTTAGAAGCCATTGTATTATTATTTTGGAGATTAGTTTGGATTTTTGTGATTTTGATAGATCAAACAATGGCTCCACGACAAAAGAGAAGACTCGAATACGACGAAACTCGATTTATTAACGCGAAAGCACAATCAAGGTATACTTCAATCTTTCAAAGTAAGAAGTGCATCCAAGATCGAGTTTTCGAAAATCCTGGAGGAGAGGTGGAACGAGTTATCAAAGAGAGAGGATGGGAGAACTTTTGCTACACAACAAATAATGCTGCTATCGAAGTTGTGAGAGAGTTCTACTCAAATCTGACTCAACTTGAGGACGAACCTGTCCAAGTAAGGGGATTTTCTGTCGACTTTAATGCTAATCTCATTAACTCTTTTTACGAGCTTCACGACTATTTTTCTAGCGAGTATGAAACATTTGGAACAATGGAGGGTCCGTTGAACGATGTTATTGACTTTCTCACTGATGGGAAAGGCATTTGGAAAATTAAAAATCGTGAACGGATTAACTTTCCACTGTCCATGATGAATGCCACTGCTAAGGCTTGGCATTATTTCATTTGTTCGACTCTGCTACCCACCTACCATCATAGTGAAGTCTCGAGAGACAGAGCTGTTCTGAATTTTTGTATTCAGAACAATAGAAGCATAAATGTGGGGAGAATAATTTATAAGAATATTATGGCCACTACGAAGAGTGAGACAAGTGGATATTTAGGGCATCCTAGCCTAATTTATGCACTTTGTCAATTATCTGGAGTTGAAGCAAGAGATGATGAGGAATGGGTGTATCCGATGAAACCCATTAGTAAAGTGAATATAAAGACTTATGAATCCCATGAGGAATGGAGATCAAGGAGTAGGAGCAAGGCACCTTCTACTAGTAGAGACATTCCTTCTACTAGCTATGACCCTCCTACCTCTAGTCCCCCTACCTTATATGATTTGATGAATGAGATGACCCTACAGAGGAAAATTTTTTAGCAGTTAGATGAAAAATTAGAAAGAATTTATCACAGGATTGAAGGATTAGAGAGAAGACACGATCACGATAGTGAGTATCTTCAGAGGCACTCTGATTTTGAGATGACATATTATGATGCTCAGGCTAGGTACTACAGAGGAGAGCCTGATGTTATTTTTCCAGAATGCCCCCGGTATACTCAGTATCAGCCCAATCCTCCTGCTGACCAGGGTGATGAAGAAATTGCATGGGATTTTAATATCTGATAGTGATGTGATGTGATGTAATTTGTTTGTTTTAGTTTTGTTGTAGTACTTTGATTTTTATTGTATTCTGTGAACTATGCTTTGGTTCTGGGATATGTGTTTAATTTTGTAGTTTGCATTTTCATTTCTGGATATTTGTGATGATTTATGATAGTAATTGTGATTGTGAACTGAATAGTCTAAAATAGTAAACTGTTTGTTCTATGTTGTGAAATGCATATGTCCTGTGTAGTCAGTTGTTTTTGTTTAATGTTTAGTTTTAAATACTTGTTTTAAAATTTCATTACCCTAGCAAATTCTCTAAATTGTTATATGTGTAGAAAGGTTTTTAAATATTACAGGTCAGTTGAAGTTAGAAATTTTGAGAAGAACCTACAAATTTCAAAAAGACAAAAATGCCTAAAGTGCAAAGGTATGAATTTTATATTTAGAATTTTTCTTTCCACCTTGTATTATTTCTATTATAGAAAACTTTAAGTTTGGGGAGGGGAGAAAAATATTAACTATTATATGTTCTCAAATAACATATTTTCAAAAATTATAATATGATTTATGTGATAAAATTTAATTCAGATAACTATATTTAGATTTTATCTAAATATTATAGAAAATTCAAAGAAATATTTTTGGTAATGAAAAATTAATTTTGTAAGTTAAGATATTTAGTATAAGAGGATAAGAATATAGTTAACTATTTAAAGTGAAGAAAACTATATTTTGAAATATTAAGAATCTTAGGAATTTAGTTGAGAAAGAAAAGATTGGGATTCAATGATGTAAAAACTATGAAGTACATATAAGGTAAAGAATGTTTGAAAGTTTCAATTTTAGGAAAAGAAGAGTGAAGTTCAAAATTATTAACAGGCTATCCAGATATAGTAATCCTCACTTGAAAAAGAAAAAGAAAGAAAAAGAAAAGGATTGAAACACAATCCCTGAAAGAAAAGAAAAATATATAGGATTGAAAAAAATAATCCAAAAGAAAGAAAAAGTAAGTGAGGAGAAGCTTGAGGAGATGCCTTATCAAAAATTGGCTTCACTTGGATTAACCTAAAGGGAAAACTAAAAGCATTTCTGAACTTATATTTATGATTAGTTTCTTTACTTAATAGAATTCTCATGAAGTTCCTATCTTCTGAATATTCTAAGTGAATTGATATTGCAACATATAGTCATTCTTGAAATGAATAGAAAACTAGAACTCTTAGACTTGATGACTAGATAGCCTTATACCTACAGAATTAATCTAATTACTAGGAAATCTTTCTAAGAATTATTGCTATAATATTTATTTAAATCAAAATTCAATATTATAGTATTTTTGAATTAAAAATTTACCACAATGAATCATAACTTTTATGTAGTACTAAAGATTACTTGAGGACAAGTAATAGTTAAGTTTGGGGGATTTTGACCCAAGGAAAAATGTTAAGAATTTCATGCCTATTTTATACTGATTTTGATGATATTGCACTTTAAAGAAGGGTATTTTTGGTGTTTTTCTGAAGGTATGAAGATTTAAGGACAATGGAGCAAAAATATGCAAAAAGGAGCGAATTTGGAGCAAAAAGGACTAAATTATGAAAATTTGACCTAGGGCGCCGAAGGCATGATTTTCCCGAGAGTTCAGAGTATATTTTAAGGGAGGCCGCTGACGGCAGAGGTCGAGGCTGCCGACAGCAGGGCCAGCTTAAAGCAGTGCTTCTAGAACGCCGCCGACGGTGGAACTCGAGGCCGCTGACGGCAGGATCGACGGTTCTTTCACAAAATATGTCGAATGTGGATGATTTTCGAAGGGATGCTTGCAAAACCCTTGGAGACTCTTGAACAACTTTAAAAAGAACCATTTTAGGCCAAAAAAATGTTCTTTTGGAGTCCTCTAAAAGTCATTAAGAGTCTGTAAAAAATTATATTAGAGTTTTCTAATAGTTACTTAGTGTCCAATAGAGAGTCCACTAGTGTCCATTTTTATTAGTGAGTGTTAAATAGTGAGTTCAATAGAGATATTGTGAGGAATTCTTCGAAGGATTGTAAGAGTGGAAGGGAAGTGAGAGATCTCTTCTGCATTGTCGTTTCGAAGGAGAATTCCAATTACTGTAAAGAAATGAAGAGATTCAGAGGAACTTCAAGGAGTTTGCTTGGGGAGGAATTTAAGATAAGTTGTGTTTAATTACTTTAGTTTGTAGACGTTTACTTTTATATATGAAATCCAAGTTTTATTGCATCCTCTCCAGGAATTCTGAGTAGTTGTTCTGTCTTTCCTTTTGTTTTGATATTTTTGTGAAATGATAAATTAAATTAGTGTGCCATAAAAGTTTTAAAAAAAAATTGTGATAATCTTTTACTTAAATCTTAATTTACTTTCAATCTGGCCAATTGAATAGTTAAAATTTGTTGAGTTTAACAACTATAGTAAAAATTACATCCGAGATTCAGGGAGGTCAAAGTCCTTGGAAGGAGGGTGCAAATAAATAGAGAAATAATATTTATCGAGCGTAGAATTGGAGATTTTAGAGTGACAGGCTAAAATCCTCAATTCGATCATATCGTTTGTGTGCTGAAGTGTAGATGTTAGCCCTCAGGCAAGGTGAACGTGGGAGCTCCGAAGTGAGAGTCGGTATCCTCCCAGCCTAGCCGCAGATTCTGTAACCAAGCATAGTATTAGTCAATATTCTTTATGCCTGTACCAAAGGGTAAAGAATATGTATGCTCCTATTTGGCACAACACCGTTTTAAACTAATTCTAATTATCTATTCACAAAAATATCTTAACAAAGGAGAAAGATTATTACTTATATTTTGAACTTCACATTAGTAAACTTAGTTAACTGTTAGTAGAACTAGTTTAATTTTAAAACTTCATATTATTGTCGATTGTGTATTAGTGACAGATAGACAATTTCGATTTAGTTGTGATTCTGAATTGATTTCTATAATCCTTGTCTATAGGATCTAAAATATTCCCTGTGGGATCGATATCTAGGACTCCACTAGAGCACTGTATTACTTGTGCGATACGTATACTTGCGTTAAAAAAGTAACTCTACAATTAAAAGAATATATTATATACTTGTTACAAAAAGAATTAAAATTACGCTAAGTGTCCGCCGCGCGGAGTTTGTGCTCCCACGTCACTGCCCAGCTGCCCTGCTCAGCCCTCACCCTAAGCAGCTCAGAGCACTCATTGCCTAGTCCTGAGCTCCCCTCTTCGGCGAGTTCTATAAATTGCCTCCTCCACGGCTGAGTTTCAGGTGCTGAAATTTTCTCCACGAAACTCCTAAATTGCTTACAGACCTAATTCTAACGAAGAGAAGAAGATCACAACCATTCATCTGCCCTGAACTCCACCACCTGAGCTCAATTTCTCAATCAAAATTCAGAGCAGAAATAGAACACCTCTGGAACCTCCACCAAAATCAAATTAACTTCACCCACACCATCCCCACACTAAGAGAAGGAGCTCCCTAGTGAAAGCCCCATCACCAGGCTACCCATCTGTGCTATCAGCCATTGCTCCAAATCGACCTTGGTCGAACTTGGGTCTTGGAAATTCACCACGACCAGAGGCTCAATCCGTAGGCTCCTTGGACCTCCATGAGTGTGTCGATCATCTCTGATTAAGGCCTCACTTCTCATAGCAAAGGTATTGAACTCCTCCTCCTCCCGAGCTTGTTTCGATTCCTCATTTGTTTAGAGTTGATTTAGTGGCATCTCAACCATATGGAAATGATCTCCTCACTTAGACGAGTCCATAGGATCTAACCCCATGTGATTTGGTTGAGAAATGAGGGAGATCTTAGGGCTAGAAAACGTGCGGTTGTGGGTTCAAACCAGACGGAGACGATGAAGGAGAACCGTCCGATCGCGTGTATATCTAGTGGAGGGCTCATATTGCATCGGACCAGGAGATGGGGTGAGACAACGGGATGTGTGGCTGCCAAGTCAGATGGCGGCGATGAATCAAACCACACCGCGTGGAGCTTCGATCCGCCGTAGGATCCAGTCAGCGCTGAGCTGTTTAAATTGGAAAAGAGGATTTTCTTATTTATTTAAATAACCTGAACTTTAAAAATGCATATCTTTGCATAGAAAAATCATAAAAATAAAATAAAAATACCCTCTTACTCAGTGAACAGAGGAGAACAATGTAGAATTAAAATCAAAATATTTTGTTATGTATTTAATTTTTAACCATTTATTTACTGCCCTGAAAATTTTAATTCTCCATTAGCATACATAATTCACCATGACATGAGACTATAGGGCCTTTATAGACTCTGATCTTGGGAACATTCTCTGATTTTTCCAAGCTCAGAGGTTATATCTAGAGGGAGTTGTCTATTTTCTAAGTTTAGGGCCATTTTCTAGAAAATTAATTATGAAAATTAGCATGTTGTTCATAAAAATCTAGAAAATTTAGGAGAAGTATTTTAGGACCGGAGGACCCTAGGAAAATTATGGCATGATTTAATTCATTAAAAATAACCCTAATTTGACCAAACACTCAAATATGAAATTAAATTAATTTGGAGCAACCACACATCAATATGGCATGAAATCAATTCCCCACTGTGCTTTAGGATTAGGAGAACCTCACATAAAAAATTCAAGTCAATTGGAGTTAATTCAACCCACTAAATGAATTACTTAAGTGACATAACCATATTTGAAATTAGAAAAATTATAAAACTCAAAATATAGCTCAAAAATTCACCAAATCAATTTTGGAGGTTCTCTGAGATCAGAGAAGTCCAGGGAAATTAAAATTGGAATTTTCATAAAATTTTTATTTTAAAATTATTTTTAAATATTTAAATAATAAAAAAATCATAAAAATCATAAAAATATTAAAATTCACTAAAATATCACATTTTGCCCCCTAATCACTTGGAAACCAACAAAACATTTTTCCTAAGTCTCTAAGTAAAGATATTAAATTTTAAAGGCTTAAGGTGATTTTTAAAATTAAAAATTGGATTTTTTTAAGTCTTTCACAAAAATAATTATAATAATCAAAGAAAAATTAGAAAAATTCAAAGTTTTTTTCTCTAGTTCTCTGACCTCAAAGAGATTTAAGAAAATTGTAAAAAATAATTTTCCCCTTCAATTTAATTTTATAATTAATTAATACTCCAAAACTGAAAATAATTATAATAAATAAATTAAAACTCAAAAAATCACCAAAGTTGGTCCAAGTGGTTCTCTGGTGAGTAGGAACCTCCCATAATTTTCCTATGGATAGAACTTTTACCTTGGTAATTTTGTTGAATTTTCATTAAAAATCCCTATTTTCCACTAAAATAATTATAGAAATTAAATTAAAAATAGAAAAATCACATTTTCTCCTTTGATGTCTTAATTGACATGTGAGTGAGGTGACATAAGAATTTTAAATACATTTGGGCTTAATTTAGTGAATTATGAGGTGAACAAGTTTAAGAGGGCATAAGGGTAATTAAGGAACCTTAGCCTTAATTATTATTTAGGCTTAACCAAAGGGGAAGGGTAAATATTTGATCTTAATTTTCCTCTTGGATGATTGAAACATAGGGAACTAAGGGATAGAAACTCATTAACCACCTTTACTATTAAAGGAACACTAAGCTTTGGAAGTTAATTGATGCATAAATTGTTAACATTAGGGGGTGTGATATAGAAAGACTCTAACGCTTTAAATTGAACCCCAAATCAATGAATTGATTCAATACTGTCTAACTTTTACTAATGAAACCATAAAATGATAAATGAAATTAATGATTAAAAGGAATAATTTTGAAATCTTATGATTAAATTAAAACAATTTAAAATATCAAAATTAATTTGAAATAACTTAAAATTAAATTATAGTAAATTTAAAATATTAAGATCAATTTAAAATAATTTATAATTCAGAACATCATAACTAAATTAAGTCAATTTAAAATATTAAAATTAATCTGAAATATTATAATTAAATTAAAATAATTTGAAAATATTAAAACTTAACTGAATTAAATGATTTAAACACTTTTTCAATCTAAAGTAATTTGAAATATTTGAAAAATCAACTAATACTTTATAACTAAATTGAATAATTTTAAATCACTAATTCAACGTCAATTAAAAATGGTTAAGTTATTTAATGGACTAATTTGCCCCTAAAAGCTTTCATCTTTATAACTCTCAAATGAAGTGTCAAATGAAATGTCACTTATAGGATAATCAAACATCCATGTTCACTGATCAAGAACTAAAACTCAACTAAACCCTGGATGGTCAATCATACACATAATGAAGTTCATCTGGACTCAAAATGATCCCATAAGCGTTGAAAAGATGTTCAGGACCCGTCCTAAGCACTTTCTCAACCCAATGGGATGTTTTAGAAGAACAATTGAACTTCATTATTCTTTGATAAAGAAAATTATCCTCAAACACATCTTAGGGTTTCACTAGTGATAGGATTAGAATTTGATAGACAACCAGGGCCTTCCCTTAAGTGTTTTCTTCCAAATATTTAAATGCCCTAACATGCGTTTTAAGTGCAGTTGGAAATGACGACAAAACCTGCCAGATACGCTTTTATTTTATTGCAATTTACTTACCTGCAATGTAATGTACTTTCCTTTCTTGGAAACTTGCATGATAAAAAATAATTTCAATGTGCATGAAAACTAAAACCTTTAGGATAGCCACCAAACTGAAACTAAAATTAAAATTAAAATCAAAACAAGATAAAATTCACCGCCACAACATTCAAAATATAAGATAACTCAAATTTTAATCACAAACAAATAACACTGCAATTATAATTAAATTAAAACGTCTCGTTGGATGATCTGGAATACCTCAGATGATGTAACCTACGTGTTCCTAACGAGATTTTTCACGGTCTAAATGAAAGTGTGCAACTCATTCAGTTGAGTTTAGCAAATTCATCTGGACTAAGTGAATTCGATGAAAATAGTGGTGCCGAGATGATGGAACTGTGGGATCTTAACCGGTTCTGCTTAGTCAATTTTATTATTTCCCCTAATAAAACTTAAGACATTGAACTTGACACACTATAAAAGTTAACCTCTAAACCATAACTCTTCTCTCATCTCTTAATTGTCACTTCTTAAACTAAACCTTCTGTAACAACAAGGAGTTTGGAGCAAGCGCGATGGGCAGCACGGCCATCTTCAACAGTAAAACGAATCTTCGTCAGCTTAATCTTTCCTTAGAAATGGATAACCAAGCTATAAAATTTTGAGGTAGTTTATTTAGCGCAACAAAAATCCTCACTTCATCATTTAGGCATTTGCATAATCATAACATGCAATTTAAGCCCTAAACTTATCTTAGAACTCCGAGGTCGTCATTCGTTACGTGATGCACCAAAAATATATACAGCTTTTGCTATATGATTTTACTCATTTTCAGTGATATTGCACTTTAAAGGAAGATATTTTTTATGATTTGTTGCAGGTATGATGATTTTAGGTGATCGGAGCAAAAAGAAGCAAAAACGGTGCAATTTGGAGCAAAAACGAGCAAGAAAACAAATTTTGGATTGACACCTTTCGATAAATCTTTCTATGCTTAATCTCTTTTACACTTCTTATATATTTTTGAATGTTATTATACTTTAAATAAAGGTTTTTTATGTTTATTTTGTAGGGCTATCTGTTAAGAATGCAACGCAACTGAAACGAGGTGAATCGAAGCTGAAACAGAGCCAAACGGAGCCAATGGTGGAGCTGCGCAGGATGGGCGCCAGGGGCGCCCAAACCGGCGCCGGCGGTGCCAGAAACCCAAAGGCATGAAAATAGGGCTCTGGCAGTGCCCTATTCAGCATTGGCGGCGCCCAGGACGGTTGGGATGCGATATTGGGCATTTTTTGGCCATATACATCGAATCTGGATGCTTTTTGGAAGGTTTCTTCATGCACCTCTTGGGAAATTCATCCCTACACTATTTTAAACCGAATTTGAAGCCAAAAAATGGAGAGATGTTAGGGAAAATGTGGAAAATGTTGAGAGATACTAGAATAGGAGTAGAAATGTAGATTTCTACCTTTTTGGAGAGATTGGTGAGGGGATTTTGAGAGAATCTGTAAGGGAATATTCTAGCATTGCATGGATCTGCAGGAGACTTTGTGAGAGAGATTTTCATCTTTATTTCAAGGGGAAAAAGCTAAGTATTGTGTTCTTCATTATCTTATGATTTTTTAAACACTTTTTTTGTGGATTTGCTTTGAAATGAAGTATTTTGTTGTGTTTTCTTCATGCTTTGTGATGTCTTTCTCTTACTCTTTCTTTTTGTTTGAAAATAGTGGCATAAGAAGTTTGTCATTGTTTTCACTCTACTTTTCTTTTGTAATGAGTAGGATTCATGTTTAGGATATTGGGATGCTTGCTAAAAGATGTTTTAATTATAAATGTGGTTTTTACTTGCACATCATTTACATTACAAAAAGGGCCCATTGTATTGTTAAAATTCATTTTAATTGCATTGTCCTAAAAGGGCTGTGCAATTCTCAACAAAGTGGAACCACATTCAATGTCCATGAATGAGTTACATAATTCATGGGGATTGAGTGTAAATAAATAAGGAAACATGGTTTCATGGGCGTCGAATTGGAGGTTTCAGGGTGACAGGCTGAGATCCCCAATTTGGTCCTAAAATTTGGTAACTAAAGCTAAGGTTAGCCTTCAGGTGAAGGGAAGTGGGAGCTCTGAAGTGAGAGCGAGTATCCTCCCAGCCTAACCTTTGATTTAGGGACTAATCCTAGGATTTACCCATGTTCTTTATAGCACTCTGAAGATGGGGTACTCGGAAGAGGGTAAAAAATAGGATTGCTCCTATTTGGCACATACAATATTTAATGCATCTCATTCCTAAACTTTATCCAATTCATTACATAAGAATAGTAGATTTCATTATATCAAAATTCACCAAATCAATTTCCCCAAAAAGGGTTATCTTTTGAAGTAATATTTGCATTTAGGAGTTGTTATTATTCTTACATATAATCATCTTTCTTTAGGAGTACTTGTTAGAAAAACCACTTATATCGACCTTCTAACCTAAAGTCTGATAATTGTAGACTAGAATTTGACTAAGAACCTCTTACCTCGCTTTCCTGTGGGATCGATAAAATGGACTCCATTAGAGCCCTGTATTACTTGATACGATACGTATACTTACGTTGGATCATTGTGACTTTATAAAACTTATTATATATCTATTGTTCATAAATCCTTGCACAAAAAAGTCGCATCAAGTTTTTGGCGCCATTGTCGGGGAAGCTTCGGTAAAAATTGTAGGAAAAGTTTGGTTGAAGTAGTTAAGCTTAGAATTGGAAAACTTTAGTGTCATAAAATTGTGTTTGTGTGAAAAGTGATTTTTTGTATGAAAAAGTGTTGTGAAAAATAAATTATTTGTGTGAAAAATATGGTGTTTGTGAAAATGTTTTGTTGTGTTGAATATATTTTTCGTTTTATTTATTTTATTGTTAATGTATTGTTTTTTTGTGTTACATATGCAAAACAAAGGATCTACAGGACTTGTGCCTTATGATTCTGAGTTAGAAAAATGGAAAAAAAATAAAAAAACAGAATGGACTTAAAAAACTAGAACTGAAAATGGAAAACATTCAAAATAATAACTTGAAAAATCATCATAAATCATTGAGGGATTATGTAAATCCTACGATAGATAAAATTCACCAAGTATACAAAACCCTGTTGTAGAAGCTGACTCGTTTGCACTAAATCCATTGATTATCCAACTTGTGCATAACAACCAGTTTGGGGGAACTCCTTCGAAGGATCTCTATTTACACTAATCTAGTTTTCTAGAACTTTGTGCTACATTTCGTTATAATGGCTTGTCAGACGATGTTGTTAGGCTAAGGCTTTTTCCTTTCTCACTAAGGGATAAGGCTAAAATGTGGTTATACTCATTAGCACCTGGTTCTATTAAAAATTGGGCGGAGTTAACTCAAAAATTCATAGCTAAGTACTTTCCAACTTTAAGGACTACTAAACTTAGAAACGATATTATCTCATTTTTTCAGTATGAAGGGGAATCAATATACGAAGCCTGGGAAAGATTTAAAGAACTCCTAAGAAAGTGTCCACATCATGCTCTGCCAGATTGGTTAATCATTCAAACTTTTTATAATGGGTTAGTAGGATCCTTAGGTCCATTATTGATGCTGTTGTTGGTGGTTCATTAATGTCAAAAACATTGATGAAGCGTATGCATTAATTGAAGAAATGACTACAAATGAATTTCAATGACCCTCTGCAAGGGTAAATCATAAAAATGTAGCTAGTGTTAGGAATTAGAAAAATTTATTTCCTCAACTAAGATAGATCCTTCATCATTTAATAATTATAAAGGGGAAGAATTAGATGATAACTTGAAACAGAAGTGTGGCATAGAAGAATTTGATCCTGAATCTGAATTATCTAGAGAGAATCCGATCAAAAATTTGGGAGATCTTGAATTATCTTATAGAGATCCATTTCTTACAAATTTCAAGGATGATATTAATAAAATTTAGAAAATCAATTGAAGAATATTGGATCTAGAAAGAAATATGAGGAATAATGATATAAATCCATCTGGAAAGGAAGAGCTGAATGAAAAATTACAATTTAATTATTTTGTAGGAATTCCTGGATTTGAAAAGAATTGGGCGATTGATCGAGGAATACTTAATTGGAATTTTTATCTAGGAGGAATCATGTGTTGGGCCCGCGACGTTAAAACCAAGCGCTTTATGGGAGGCAATCCATAGTTATCAATGTGCTTTGATTTAGTGTGCTTGAGAATCATGTTTGTTAGTGTTGTATGGTGTTTGCTTTAGAGTGGATTGACTTGATCTTTATGTGCCATTATGGATTTATAAGTTTGATTGATGATTGGTAGATGTTTGGATTATTAGTGCTTTGATCTGATCTCTGTCTGTGACTTGAGGGAGGTGATTCCTTAACTTCTTATTATGGATAGACTTGTATGTTCTCTTGTAGTAGTTGGATTGACGAGTTCACTATAACTCGGGTCTTACTCGAACTTGAGTTTTACAAGAGATATCATGAATTTGGCCAATGAAAGCTTCATCTCATTTTTGTTACATCCTTTCTCTAACTTTGTTTTCATTTGGTAGGAGTCGCGAACCTATTTGATGAATAACATTAGGATGATCTTACACTATAATATGTAACTGTTAAAGATGCTTAAATAATGAGATTAAATGATGCCTGAGATTGGTGTCCAGAAACCAATTTATCAGGGATAATCTTATCTTTGGGATTATAATCTATAAAATCATTTTAAAATGTACCTAATTTATTAGTGTAGTGATTCAGTTAGAAATTGGAAGTAAATCAGTGTGATGTGATGAGTTAATGGAAGAATTGACCTCATTTATCATATGTGTGTTTATGTTTGTGTTACAATTTTATATAATAATTGAAGAACATTTTTATATTCCCTTGCTGATACATGTTATGCTAGTTAAAATTTTATTTAGTGAATTTCATTCTAGCATGATTAGTTTAGATTTACTTTCTTCTGTGTATTGTTCTGTCATAATGAATACTTATAAATGGTTATGATAGACATTTGTGGTAGATAGAATTTCTAAATTGTTTTTCTTCCTGCTTATATTTTATGTACTGAATGTTATATATGTTAAAAAGTAAGTTAGGGGGTAGGAAGAAAAATAAAATTTTAATGTGAAAATACTTCCTTTTAGTGTAATTTTATTACAAGCATGTTTTAGGTTAGATTTACTTTCTCCTACAGTCATTCTATCCTGATTATGCATGCATATGAATTTGACAGGATGTTGTAGTAGAAAGTAGATTCAACCTTTACTTTCTCTTCTTGCAACATTTTATGGAATTAATTGCAAAATATTTTAAAATTTAAGTTTGGGGGAAGAAAAATTTTTAAAATGTAACTTTATTTATCCTTAGTAGCTTGTATTTAATTTGATATCATTTTTAAAATGACTTGTGGTATATGGTGTTACCTTTAGGTTACTATAATTTTGATTTTAGGAATGTTAGAACTTAGTTGAAATCCTATGTGAAGAAACTGTTCTAGAGTTAAAATATTTTATAGAAAACATTGGAAAAATGATTTTTCTATTTATGGTAGAAAGGAGTTGAATATTTGAAAAGCTAAAATTCTTAGATTTATACTTCATGAGAATTGGGCCTTTATTGAAAATCTTTTTCGAACTAATACTTACACTTACAAAAAGTGAGGCAAAGTTTTGAGTTTTGGATTTTAGATAGAGGATAGTGAAATTCAAAATTATTAAAGGTCTATCTAGATATAGAAATCCTCACATAAAAAAATGAGTGAAAAAAGGGGATTAAAAATGATCCCGAAAGAAAAACAAAAAAGTGAAAAAAAAGGGATTGAAAATGATCTTGAAAGAAAAGAAAATAAGTGAGGAGAAGCTTGAGGAGAAGCCTAATAAAAAATTAGTTTCACATGAATCTTTTTAAATGAAAAGACTTAAAAATAATCCTAAGCTTATTCTTATTTCAAAAGGTATTGGTTAAATTGGTATAGATAAGGTACTTAAATTCTGTTTTTATACTTTCTCTGAATCTTTAGTTTGACAAGTTTCAATAACTTTTGAAGTAAATAGAAAATTAGGATTCCTAAGTTGAATATAAGATATTCTTATGCTCTAGACCTAGGTTGATTTGCTAGAATTTCTCCTATATTATACTATAATATTTCTGAAATGAAATTATAGGAAATTTTATTTAAAGTTGTAGTGTTACTTGAGGACAAGTAACAATTAAGTTTGGGGATTTTGATGCACCAAAAATATATACAGTTTTTGCTATATGATTTTACTAATTTTTGGTGATATTGCACTTTAAAGGAAGGTATTTTTTATGATTTATTGCAGGTATGAAGATTTTAGGTGATTGGAGCAAAAAGAAGTAAAAACGGTACAATTTGGAGTAAAAACGAGCAAGAAAATAAATTTTAGCTTGACACCTTTCGATAAGTCTTTCTATGCTTAATCTCTTTTACACTTCTTGCATATTTTTTAATGTGATTACACTTTGCCTATTTTGTAGGGCCATCTGTTAGGAATGCAATGCAACTGAAATGGGGTGAATCAGAACTGAAACGAAGCCAAATGGAGAAAAATAGTGGAGCTGCGCAGGATGGGCGCCGGTGGCGCCAGAAACCCGAGGGCATAAAAATAGGGCGCCGGCAGCACCCTATTCAGCGCCGGCGGCACCCAGGATGGTTGGGATGCGATATTGGGCGGATTTTGGCCATATACATCGAATTTAAATGCTTTTTGGAAGGTTTCTTCATGCACCTCTTAGGAAATTTGTCCCTACTCTATTTTAAACCGAATTTGAAGACAAAAAATGGGGAGATGTTAGGGAAACTTTGTGGGAGAGATTTTCATCTTTCTTTCAAGGGGAAAAAGCTAAGTATTGTGTTCTTCTTTATCTTATAATTTTGTAAACACTTATTTTGTTGATTTGCTTTGAAATGAAGTATTCCATTGTGTTTTCTTCATGCTTTGTGATGTCTTTCTTTTACTCTTTCTTCTTGTTTGGAAATAGTGGCATAAGAAGTTTATGTCATTGTTTTCACTCTACTTTTCTTTTACAATGAGTAAGATTCATTTTTAGGATATTAGGATGCTTGCTAAAAGATGTTTTAATTATAAATGTGATGGTTTTTACTTGCACTTCGTTTACATTATAAAAAGGGCCCATTGTATTGTTAAAATTCGTTGTAATTGCATTGTTCCAAAAGGGCGGTGTAATTCTCAACAAAGTGAAACCACATTCAATATCCATGAATGAGTTACGTAGTTCATGGGGATTGAGTACAAATAAATAGGGAAACATGGTTTCATGGGCGTCGAATTAGAGGTTTCAGGGTGACAGGCTGAGATCCCCAATTTGGTCCTAAAGTTTGGTAACTAAAGCTAGGGTTAGCCTACAGGTGAAGAGAAGTGGGAGCTCTGAAGTGAGAGCCAGTATCCTCCCAACCTAATATTTGATTTAGGGACTAAGCCTAGGATTTGCCCATGTTCTTTATAGCACTCTGAAGAGAGGGCACTCGGAAGAGGGTAAAGAATAGGATTGCTCCTATTTGGCACATATAATATTTAATGCATCTTATTCCTAAACTTTATTCAATTCATTACATAAGAATAGTAGATTTTATTATCTCAAAATTCACCAAACCAAATTACCCAAAAAGGGTTATCTTTAGAAGTAATATTTGTATTTAGGAGTAGTTATTATTCTTACATATAATCATCTACCTTTAGGAGTACTTGTTAGAAAAACCACTTATATCGACCTTCCAATTTAAAGTCTGATAATTGTAGACTAGAATTTGACTAAGAACATCTTACCTCGCTTCCCTGTGAGATCGATAAACTGGACTCCATTAGAGCCCTGTATTACTTGTACGATACGTATACTTGCGTTGGATCATTGTGACTTTATAAAAATTATTATATATCTATTGTTCATAAATCCTTGCATAAAAAAAAGTCGCATCATTATGACATAAACCCTCATAACTTCTAGGTATTTGTATGATTATGTCATACAAATATAAGTCCTAACTAATTAAAATTGACATGAATGAAACATCAAATAATATCTCCCTAAATCGAAGCCAAATCATGGATAGTTGGGAGTCATCGAATTTCGCTTTGAATCCGTGATATCCCCTACCACTCTTCCTTTAGATTCCTAAAATTATTGTTCCTAATTCGACCCATTCCCTTTTGAATTTCCAAAATCCAATCGTTTGAACCCTAAACTTTGAAATTCTTGAAAGAGAAACCACTGATCTTTATCGAGAGTTTTCTTAAGTGACTCCTGTCATTTAAGATGTAATAAACTATAGAGGATTGCCCTTGTAGGGAACTTTAAAACCTAGGTATTATAAACCCTATATTAATTCCTTTGTATTAAATAGGGGAACTTGTCGGTCAACATAAAAATGGTTCGCAGACCAAACGGATGTCATAAATTTACTTGTTTATTTAATTCAGCCCCATTATTAAGCAATGCATCTATTCATCGGATAAATGCATAGTTTATGGTGCGGTGTTCAATTATTTAAACTATTAAAGATATGGGATCTGATTAGTTTCGTATTTTTCAAATATTATTTGCCAAACTATTTAAAATTATATATATCTACTTAAATTAAACATAAAGAAGAAAATGTGCCAACAGTGCATTGTGGACATCTCCCTCCACAGCTACATCATCATCAGCAACCATTGTTCTCATCTCGGCCACCTTTTCCCCACCTTCCTCAAGAATATTATTTAGCGGCCTCAACACAGTGTCTGGTATGTCTGGGATATCTGTAAAAATAGGTTGCTCGGATGTGGACTCAGCTTTCTTTCCCTCATCGGCGGTCTGCAAAGAATCGTGAATATGCTGGACTAGGTAATCTAATTTACAATATCCTCTTGTGATCTCCCCTTCTTCCTATATGTTAGTGTTACCGGGGAAATAAGTTTTCTTTTTCTTCTCGTGCGTGTGGGCTTGACATATTCTCCATCACATTTATCTAATATTTCTTTTATTTCAGCTATGTCACTCTTGACCTCTGCAATATTCAACTCAATATCATCCATATGACTATTTACAGACTCTTTCAAATCAAAACAAAAATTTATGTTGTTCCCGCAGCATTTGGATGATATCTTCTGATGCGATGTGGCTATGTCGAAATGTCTCAGAATGTTGCGGTGCAGGAATACCTTCAGTAGGGACCATCGAAATACCAGGATAAGTAATAGGAGACAGCGGTGTGGAGTGAGATTGGGGTAATGGAATTGGATGAGATATTAAATCACTGTCAGGCGTAAGTAAAGTGCGCTCCTCGTACTTTAAATCAGCAAAATAATCCAAAACCTGCAATTACAGTCAAACTTTAGCACAACTGAAGTAAAATAGCCTCTTCCACAATCAACAGAACAAGCTACAAGAACCATTAACTCTAAACAGGAAATATATCTCTGACCTCAGTAGTGGTGAGCCTCCTGAAGGCAAAATGAATCTTGGTTGGGCTTAAGCCAGCATTTCTTGGCCACCTCAGCATCCGGGGCCTGGCCTCCATAACTGCAAGGAGTACCAAAGAGGTACACTCATAAAACCACAGCTGTGAAACCACTGAAATTAATATCATAAAAATATAACAATTATCGTTTATGGATTATTCGATAATACTCTCACCGTTAACAGGAAGACAAATCCATTTAGGTAGTCCAATGACTGACTGATCCCCGATAAATATATGTGCACCAAAAACTTGACTTCACACCGAATATATGTGTTGATGATTTAGATATGAAAATTATGATTTTATAATATGGGATACTACGCAAGTATATGCATCGTTTATCAAGTAATATAGGACTTTCTGATTAAGTCCCGAGATATCAAACCCACCAGGAAATGTAAAAACTTTTTAAAGAATTATGAAAATTATATTTTTACATTTTTAATGACTTTTGAAAGTATGTTTTGATTTAAAAAACTTGAAAATTGTTTTTGGTATTTTTAATTAAAGCTAAGCAGTAAATGAAAATTATCAAAACTTTAAAATGCGGTATAAAATACTATGAAATAAAATATCTTTTTCTTTCTCTTATAAAGCAATAATAATTAAGAAAGTATTGTTGTGGAAGTATTTAAATGTGTTGTGATAAATATGAGCAAATTTATTCTTTACCCTTACTTGGTTCTATAAAGAACATTGGTTAATTTGAAATTTTAAAATCTTGAACATGGTTAGGCAGGGAAGATACCAGCTCTCACTCTAGAGTTTCCTTGATTCCCTCCACCTGGGAGCTAACTTCTCATAACAAAATTTAAACTATTAAACCAAATTAGGGGGCTTTAGCCTGTCACTCTAAAGACCTCTAATTTTACTCCCCATTAAAAGCATATCTCCTAAACATTCAATTATATGGACTACAATTCTCATCCATATAATTGCATGTGATTTATACCATTTGTTATTTGAGACAATACCGCATTGGATCTTACATAATCTCACAACAAATTTAACATCTTAACTGGCCTAATTAAGAAGTAAATTAAGTTCATGGAATTAAATCTTCACAACTTATTCCAACTTTAAACACTTATAAATTCCATAACAATCTTACATAATTTAATTATTCTTCATTTAAGAAAAAAAATAAAGAAAACTACTTAGAATTCATGGAGAAAACACAAGCACACATTGATTTGAAAATAGAAATCATAAAGAAAACACAACAAGAAAAAACTAAATATAGAAAACAAAAGTAAACACTTATCTGAAAATCCTTTCCACAAGATTATAGAAGTTCCTTTCAAACTTGACTTTACACAGGACAACACTACAGACGTTGGCACCCCACTCTGTTGACTCCAACTCTCACTTTAGACTTCAATAAAAACTAGATAAATGAATGAAAGAAAAATTGGTGGAAAGAAAGTTTCACACCAAACTAACTAACTCTAAGCAATAAAAGACTGAAAGTAAAACTCTTTAAACTAGAAGATGAAAGTGAAAACTAGAAGAGACTCTTAAAAACTAAACTAAAAGACTAACTCTCACACCTCTTATACACACTCATGACATAACTTTAATAATAATCCAAAAGGTGCCTTGGTGTCTCTTCAAATAATGTCTTAATTCAACGTATCCACCAAAAGATGCATCTCTTCATTCAAATTTGCCGCCTATGGGAAGTTAAGGAAATCACCACCAAAAGTTGCTTCAAATATCCCTGGAAATTGGCACCAAAAATGAATAAAATTAGATTTTTAACTGTGGCAGCTAAGCGCCGACCAGGCGGCGCTTAGCCGCCAAGGTCCAATTTTTTATTTTTTATTTTTTTGCTCCAAATTTGATCCAATTTTTGCTCCTTTAATCATAATCACTCATTTTCATTATACATGCAAGAAAAACACAAAATACCTTCCATTACAGTGCAATATCATCAAAAATAGGTATAAAAATGTGCATAAAAACACTATATATTTTAGTTGTATCAAAATCTCCCGAACTTAAAATGTTACTTGTCCTCAAGTGACTCTTAATCACATAGAAAATTTTAGCATGCAAATTATGTAATAAATATCTTAGGAAGATAACAAAAATTTTGTTCTAGAAATGAAATAGTCCAATTTAGAAAAAATTTTAGTAATTAAGACCAATTTAAAGTTTAGAAAGTTCTTAGGTAAAGTATAATGTAAAATATAGTTTTTCTATCTAATTCAGAAATATTTTTAGATTCTTCAAAATATTGGATTCACACATTTATTTTTCTTACTTAAAAATCTTTATTTGAAAATAATTTTACTTACTATATTATAACCTTAAGCTATATATTTTCTCAGAACTTATATTTTATACTTTTGGTATGAAACCAATTTTTGATTAGGCCCTTAAATCCTCAAGCTTCTCCTTCCTTTTTACATAGCATTTTTCATTTTATTCTCTTTTTTTCTTTCTCTCTTTCTTTTTCTTTTTCCCTTTCTTTTCTTTTTTTTTTTCTTCTTCTCTTTTTTTTTATAGTGCAAGAATTACTATATCTGTATAGACCTTTAATGATTTTGAATTCCACCATTTCATTTAAAATAAAGGTCTGATATACATCTTTCACTTAAAAATCATAATAATAGTATTTGAAAATTACTCCTCAATAAAGAAATCTAAGCTTTGAAGCATAAAAGTTAAATCTTCTATTTATCCAAAAATACAATATTTCTTACTAATAGATATTTAAACTATATTTAACACTTCTTTACTAAGAAAATTTTAACTTGAAAATTTTCATTATTACTAAAAATTTTAACTAAATTCTCTTATTCATTTCTATATTCAAAATTTTGTTCCCCTAATATAACTTCGTATACATATTTGTTTTCAATCAAAAATCAAATTAATTTTATGTTTTCTTGAGAACAAATAAAATTTTAGGTTTTTGAAAATTTTTTGTTTTTAAAATTCCTCCCAAACTTTAATTTTTAGTTAGGATAAAACATTTAAGCATAAAAAATGATACATGGGTGAGAATTAAAAACTAAAATAATATGCTTGCAGGAATCTTAATATCCTAAATATGCAAGTATAACAATTTAAAAACAGGAGTAAAAAGAAATCAAATTCAATTTTTTTTTTTTACTTTTTCATTAAATGGAAATTCAAAGTTTTAAAGGACTTCTACAATAGTGGAGGTTTTCAAAGCAAATACACACTAATTGAAAATAACTGAAATCACACCAATACTAGATAACAAATGGTAGTAGTAGATTTTGAAAGGTTTTAAATATGGAATTTTAAATAATACTTTTTAATAGTGTTCCAAATTCTCCTAAAAATTTTGGAATTAAAGTACACACTATAAAAACTCTGACACAACATAACATTAAAACATTTACTACTACACTTATATCACACAAAACAACATATAGAATATCAATCCAACACAGATACATATGAATATGCAAAAATAGTCTAACTATAATCAGCCTATTACCAGAGTTCACACAACAAACAAAATATCAAAATAAAACACAAGACATAACATGCATCAACTCATCAATAAAGACTCAATAACACATAAAACAAATCAACTAATCATCCTTATCATCATCATCATCTTGGTCGTTCCAATCTCTGGATGGCACATAAGGTATGTAGAATGGATGAGGGGGCATCTTAGCACTCATATCACTTCTGATCAATCTATCCAAATAATGCTAATAATTCTCCTCATATTCATCATGTTTAACAATATATCTTTCCATATTATCCATTTTACCATCCATGTCTCTAACATGCTCACGAGTAAGACTCACCTTCTTCAGAATCTTTCTTAACAAACCAGTCTGTGAATCTCTAGATGATGAAGCTCTCGAAGTAGTAGCATGGGAAGTAGAAGCAGCAGAAGCAAAAGCAGAAGCAGTAGAAGCCCTACCAAATCCTCATCTCCAGCCAAACTCTGAATGTACAGTGTAAGCTCCAACGTTTACACTGGTAATTGGTTTCAAAGGCTGAAAGACCTCTTCCCAAGTTTCAAATTTCACTCCAGATCGTTCACATAATGAATGGATCAAGGAAGGAAATCTCATGCCTACAGTAGTGGTAGATTTGGCGCAATTAAAAATTTAATCATAAATGATTGCTCCAATATCTATAGGCTTCTCTTGCTAAATGCGATAGTTCAACATAGCTCTCTCCCTTGTAACTTCACTAGTATGGCTTGAAGGCAATAGCTTAGATGAGATAAAATAATGCCATGATTTAGAAATGGCATTTAACTTAGAGGCTTGAAAATTTACTCTTCTATCATTTGTGATCTTCTATAAACCTCTTCCGTTAGTCAGAAATGTCATAATCTCATCTAACTCTCCCTCAGTAGGATGATAGTTCGAGTAAAAACAAAACATATCAGGAGGCAGTCGAAAAAAGACATTGATTACTGCATATGTAAAATGTACTTCTTGCCTTCTCACCATCACCAAATTTTCTTCTGTTGCAGGTAAGTTTGCATAAAACTCTCTGACCACAGAAACAACAGCAACAACGGAGAAGCAGCAGTAATTTTCCCAATTCCTTTTAGTAATCATCTCCTCAATAACCTCTCCTGGCTTACTAAACACACGCTCAGGAATCAATTTACGTGACTGTAGTGCGTCAACGTAACGTTCCTCAGCCCTTGCACTAACAAATTTGTCAGAATCGAATCTCATCTTTTCTCTCGAGCACTTTGACTTTGGAGCCATTTCTAAAAATTCACGAAAAATTCACCATAAATTCCAAAATCAAACTAAACTTGCTAAATTAACTTTCAAAAGTAATTTCCACTAAATCCAAGCAATTTCTCATCCTTTTCTTCAAATTTTAACCATGAATAGTAATTTTAGGATTTTCTAAAATGTACATAGAATACATGGGGAAAATAAAAAATTTTTACTTAGGAGTAGTGCTCTTACCTAAGGAATCCAAATCTAACAATTTTTATTGAAATCAGCCTTCAAACGATCCAAAATGTTGTTGTCCTAGGCTCCTTTTCGCGAAAGTTAGAGGTTGAAGACGACAGGTAAGTTAAAAAATGGTAATTTTTGGGTTTTAACTGCTGAAAACCAACTTTCGGTGCTTAGCCGCGAAATTTGGCACGTAAGCGCCGGCAATCTGGCACTTAGCCGCCAGTGCCAAGATTTTTACAATTAAGAAAATGCACTAAACCACTTAGTTAATCACCCTTAATCATCTTAAAGTAATTGTCTCTTACTCAATAATCTCCAATACTCCAATTTCAAACTTTAATATCCATCAATTCCAATTAAGTTTCATACAAATACAAACTTATATTCATTAAAATCAAACCACACTTACTACAGACTAAAAATTTCTATCCAAACACTTTGGATGGAATTCCCTAAATACAAACGGACTCAATAAGCATAATGATATGTTTACATCACTAAGATGTAAAAATCACACATTAAAGTGAAACAGTTCACAAACATAAAACATTAAACACTTTAAAACATCAAACACATAAACCATAAAATACTTAAAACAAATTACAAGATCAAACCAACATTTAATTCCACTCTCCAGTAGGTGAAATATAGCCAGAACCACTATTATTTCCATTTGACCCTTTTGGTATATAAATCTGATAGAAAGAACGATGATTGAGCACTCTTACACTTCTTCTTCTAACCACTTGTTCTTCAGGAACATCGCCATATTCGCTTCTTCCACGTGACTTGTATGATTGAATTGCATCTTGAGTTGCCATCCCATATGCTCCAAATGTGCGTTAGTTTCATTGATCATTGCTTCGATTGAAGTCACTCGGGCTTCGATCATTGCAATCTTTTCTGCAATTCCCTGAATACTAACAGTAAGAAATCCATTGAACAACTCTTTATCTTTATCACTAATAAACTTACTCTTGTCAGACTCCTCTTTCTTCTTAATCTCATTCACCCAGGAAGACATGATGCACTCAAAACACTCTTCTTAAGAATCAAGAATGAAAATAGGACTTAGGGCAAGTGTTTCTCTTAATCCAGAGCCTTTTATAGACTTTAGAAGTGCATAAACCCGCCCTTTAACGTTTAAAAACTCCAAAATAACTTCAAAAACCACTTCCCCATGATCTAGGCTTCTAGAACCTCATTTATCACATGTTTCATAACTCCGGCGCCTAAGTGCCAACTAGGCGGCACTTAGCCGCCAGTGCTCAATTTATCACAGGTCTGCCAAATGTCCAAAATTTCATTCAGACTCCTCTACGTCATAAAATAAGGTCAAATAAACACTACTATAACATAAAAAACTCCAAAATACTACCACCAAAACATAAAAACAAACCAAACAAAGCACACAAAACAAACATAAAGCAAAGCACACCGATAACAATGGGCTGCCTCCCATAAAGCGCTTGGTTTAACGTCTTCAGCCTGACATACCCAGAACTCATTTTGAGTGACCCAACATCATATTCTCATCTGATTTAAGTTGATCGACTGAAAAATAAGGTTTAAGTCTATGACCGTTAATTTTAAGTATTTTTCTAGTTTTAGGATCTTGAATATCCACAGGTCCATAGGAATAAACTTTTATCACAATAAATGGACCCATCCACCTGGACTTAAGTTTTCCAGAAAAAATTCTCAATATGGCATTATATAGCAAAAATTTCTGTTGTGGTACATGATTTTTAGTAAGAATCTTCTGATCATGCCATAACTTCATCTTTTCCCTATAAATCTTAGCATTTTCATAAGATTCATTCCTTATCTCTTCAAGCTCATTTAATTGCAATAATCTCTTCTCAGCAGCATCTTTCAAATTATAATTGAACTCTTTAATAGCCCAATATGCTTTATGCTCAAGTTCAATAGACATGACAAGCTTTTCCAAAAATCAGCCTATATGGGGTCATTCCTATAGGGGTTCTGTAGGCAATCCTATAGGCCCACAAAGCATAATCCAGTTTGATTAACCAATCCTTTCTGTTTGGATTAACAGTCTTTTCCAATATTCTTTTAATTTCACGAATGGATAATTCAACCAAATAACTTGTCTGAGGATGATAAACAGTAGCAATGTGATGATTTATATGATATTTCTTTGTTAACTTCTCAATAATTGCATTTTCAAAATGACTTCCCCCATCTGTTATGATTACTCTTGGTATTCCAAATCTGCAAAATTAATTATTTCTTAAAAATTTTGCAACACTTTGAGCATCACATTGAGGTAAGTCAATAGCTTCAATCCATTTGGAAACATAATCTACTGCTATCAAAATATAAACATTTCCGAAAGATGGTGTAAATGGACCCATGAAATCTAATCCCCAAACATCAAATATTTCAACTTCCAACATATAATTGAGGGGCATCTCATTTAATATTGCCTACACGATGACATATATCACAATTTTTAATATAAGCTTTCACATTCTTAAAAATTGTAGGCCAATAAAATCCAGATTGTATAATTTTATATGTAGTTATTTCAACTCTAAGATGTCCACAATAATCAGAATCATGATATTTTTGAATAATTTCATAAGTCTCTTCCAAAAGTATACATCTTTGATTTATAAGATCCTTTCCTTATTTATATAAAAACGGGTCATCCAAAAAATAAGTCTTAGCATCAGACAGAAATTTCTTCTTTTTCTGGTATGTCAAACTATAGGGTATAATATTACTGACAATAAAGTTTACTATGTCGGCATACCACGGAACACACCACTCATTAACAGTGAATAATTTTTCATCAGGAAAATGTTCATTAATTTCTTCAGCATCACAGAGAGATCTTTCATTTTCAAGCCTAAACAAATGATCAGCAATTTGATTATCGATACCCTTCCTATCTACTATCTTAAAATCAAATTCCTACAAAAGAAGAATCCATCTAATCTATCTCAGCTTCGCATCATTCTTCTTCATTAAACATTTGATAGCAGAATGATCATTATGCACCACACATTTAGTTCCAATTAAATATGATCAAAATTTATCAAAGGCAAATAATTTAACTAATAACTCTTTCTCGGTAGTGGTATAATTAATTTGAGCTTCATTAAGAGTTTTACTAGCATAATAAATAACCTTAAAAATTTTATCATATTTCTGACCCAAAACAACACCAATAGCATAATCACTAGCATCACATATAATTCAAAAGGTTTTTCCTAATTTGGTGAAATTATAACAGGTGCAGTGATTAATTTTTCTTTTAATGTTTCAAAAGTTTTTAGGCAATCATCATCAAAATAAAAAATTGCATCCTTTTCCAATAATTGGCATAAATGTTTTGTAATCTTTGAAAAGTCTTTGATGTAACACCTGTAGAATCCAGCATGTCCCAGAAAACTTCTAATTCCCCTTACATTGGTCGGGCAAGGTAAATTAGAGATAACTTGAATTTTTGCAGGATCTACCTCCAAACCTCTTTCTGAAATCCGATGTCCCAATACAATTCTTCCCGCTATCATAAATTGGCATTTTTCTCAGTTAAGGACTAAATTAGTTTCATCACATCATTTTAGAACTTTAGACAAATGTTCTAAACAAGATTCAAATGAAATTTCAAACACTGAAAAGTCAACCATAAAGACTTCAATTAAATCACATAAAATAGCCATCATATATCTCTAAAATGTAGCAGGGGCATTACATAAACCAAAGGGCATTCTTCTAAAAGCAAATGTACCATAAGGACTGGTAAACGTTATTTTCTCTTGATCCTCAGGAGAAATTAGAATTTTGTGGTAACCAGTATATTCATCCAGAAAACAAAGGTATTTATGCCCAACTAATCTATCCAGCATCTGATCCATAAATGGGAGTGGAAAATGATATTTCCTTTTGGCAAGATTTAATTTTCTATAATCAATGCATATTCACCACCCTGTAACTTGTCTTGTTGGAATCATTTTATTCTTTTCATTAATAGTCACAATTACTCCTTTCTTAGGAACACAGTGAATAGGAATAACCCATGCACTATCTGAAATATGGTAGATAATTCCAGCATCCAACCACTTCAAAATTTCTTTCTTAACAACATCTTCCATGATAAGATTTAATCTCCTTTAGGGATCAACCCGAGGTTTGCAATTATCTTCCATAAGAATTCTGTGCATACAAATTGAATGACCGATTCCTTTAATATCAGTAATTATCCATCCAAAGGCTTTCTTATACTTCTTCAAAATTTCAAGCAAACTCTCTTCTTCTTTTTCAGTCAATTGAGATGAAATTATAACAGACAAGGTTGAGAATTCACCCAGAAAAACATACTTGAAATGATCAGGAAGCATTTTTAACTTAAGTTCAGGAGGTTTTTCAATTAATGGACCATAAGATTCATCTTTTTCAGTTATATCCAACAATTCAAAATTTTCACGAACATAATTTAATTTTTCCTCTTGAAAATCTTTAGAATGATGTAACTCCTTTTCTTGCTTATGTTCCAATTCTTCTCTTTCAGGTTTTTCTTCATAAGTTGACTTGAAATGACATTCACTCCAATATCTGATGACATCCATCCTAAAACATTCATCATCTTTACCTATTGCAGGATATTTCATCAATTTTGAAATATTGAATGTAACAGTTTGATCATTAACCCTCATCGTTAATTCCCCTTTTTGCACATTTATCATTGCTCTGCCTGTGTCTAGGAAAGGTCTTCCCAAAATGATGGGTATCTCTTTATCTTCCTCCATACCAAGTACGATGAAATCAACATGAAAGATAAATTGATCCACTTTAACCAAAACATCTTCTATAACTCTTTTTTGATATGTGATCTAACGATCTGCTAATTGCAGAGTTACAGTAGTTTGGGTTATTTCTCTTAATCCCAATCTATTGAAAATTGATTGAGGCATAAGGTTAATGCTTGCACCCAAATCACATAAAGATTTTCCATAGAATCTGCCTCTGATTGCACATGGAATTGTGAAACTACCAGGATCTTTAAGTTTTTCAGGAAGCTTCTTCTGAATTATTGCACTGCACTCCTCACTGAGTGTAACTGTCTCATTATCTTCAAACTTCCTCTTTGTGTTGAGAATATCCTTCATAAATTTCACATAGCTTGGCATTTGTTCTAAGGCTTCAACAAATGGAATATTAATGGTGAGCTTCTTAAATATCTCCAAGAATTTTGAAAATTGCTTATCCAACTTTTGTTGATGAAGTCTCTGAGGAAATGGAGGTGGTGGCTTTTCCAAATCAAACTTAAGCGTAGAAATTGGTCTTTCCAAACCTTTCGGAGCATCCTCTTTTGGTTCTTAATCTCTTTTTTCTCTACTTCAGTTTCTTTCTGAACTCTACCTTCCAACTCTCTTCCACTTCTCAGTTGAATTGCTTTTACATGCTCTTTATTTTTATCTCTTGGATTCACTTCAGTATTACTTGGAAGCATTCCTTGGGAACTATTACTTAATGAATTTGCAATTTGCTCCAATTGATTTTTCAATATTTCTGATGGTTGCTCCTTGAATTTGCAATTGATTTCCCATATGTGACACCACTTCTTCAATAGATAACTTCTTCTCCTTTAATTGTAAAGCATTGTTAAAACCTGAAGGATATGTTAGTTTATAATTATTATTTCCTTAGTTGTTCCAGTTCCCCAATGGGTTTACTTGGGGTTTCCCCCATTTTTGATTAATACCACCCTGATTATTGGTATTCCAGTTGAAGTTTGGATGATTCTTCCAACCTGGGTTATAATAATTGGAATATGGGTTATTAGGCTTACTTATAGCATTCAAGTTTCTGGTGAAGAATAAGAATCAACCATTTAGTCTAATGAATTTTCTTTAATCATGTAATTTGGCTGAGAAAAATTCATCCCAAATTGGGCTATGTTTCTTGAAATTGCAGCAACTTGATTTGCTAATATTGCAAAAGCATCATTGTCATGAACATTGGCTACCTTTTCAGGATTTATCCTTTCAGAAGGCCATTGAGAATTATTAGTAGTCATTTCTTCAATTAAAGCATAAGCATCAGGAAACTGTTTAGACATTAATGATCCACCAGCAGCAGTATCGATAATTGATCTAAGAGATCCAACTAATCCATTGTAAAAGGTTTGAATTATTAACCAATCTGAAATAGAATGATGTGGACACTTCCTAAGGAGATCTTTAAATCTTTCTCATGCTTCATATATTGATTCACTTTCAAACTGATAAAAAGATGTAATATCATTTCTCAACTCCGTAGTCTTCAATGGTGGAAAATATTTAGCAAGAAATTTTTGTGCTAAATCACCCCAAGTTCTGATAGATCCATGTGCTAACGAATTTAACCATATCTTAGCTTTATCCCTTAGTGAGAAAGGAAAAAGTCTGAGTCTAATAGCATCATCTGAAAGACCACCAAACTTAAAAGTAGCATAGAACTCTAGAAAATTAGCAAGATGCAAATTAGGATCTTCAGTTGTTGCTCCCCCAAACTGATTTTTAAACACCATTTGGATAATAGCAGGTTTAAGTTCAAAGGAATTAGTAGCTACAACAGGAGGTTGAATACTACCATGAAGTTCATCCACTGTAGGGTTAGCATAATTTATTAAAGGTCTGAATTCTTGATGGATGACAACATTTTGATTTTGATGATTTGTTATTTCTTGAATATTTTATCTTTTTCAGAATTTTAAATTTTTTTGATTTTTCTGATAGTTCTTTCTAATTTAGAATTGTAAGACACAAGTCCCTAGAACCTGAACTACGCATACAACAGTAAAATAAAACAAAACACAACACACTAACAAAAAAAAGAAAAGTAAAAATTTAAATTTTTTTTAATTTTCTTTAAAAATGCACTTTTAATTAAATTTTTCGGCAATTATGCCAAAAACTTGATCCACAATAAATATATGTGCACCAAAAGCTTGACTTCACACCGAATATATATGCTGATAATTTTGATATGAAAATTATGATTATATAATATGGGATACTACGCAAGTATACGTACCGTTTATCAAGTAATATAGGACTTTCTGATTAAGCCCCGAGATATCGAACTCACAGGGAAATGTAAAAACTTTTTCAAGAATTAAGAAAATTATACTTTTATTTTTTTAATGACTTTTGAAAGTATGTTTTGATTTGAAAAACTTGAAAATTGTTTTTGGTATTTTTAATTAAAGCTAAGCAGTAAATGAAAATTATCATAACTTTAAAATGCGGTATAAAATACTAGGAAATAAAATATCTTTTTCATTCTATTATAAAATAGTAATAATTATGAAAGTATTGTTGTGGAAGTTTTTAAATGTGTTGTGATAAATAGAAGCAAATTTATTCTTTACCTTGCTTGGTTCTATAAAGAGCATTGGTTAATTTGAAATTTTAAAATCTTGAACATGGTTAGGCAGGGAAGATACCAGCTCTCACTCTAGAGTTCCCTCGATTCCTGACAGCGACTTTATATATTAAGCAAGAATTTATGAAGTCGAATTTATATATTTAAAATGATTTAGTAAAGTCACAAATTCCACGCAAGTATATGTATCATATCAAGTAATACAGGGGGAGTCCTGGTTATCGATCCCACATAGAGGTGAACGTTCTTTAAATCAGATAATATAGCACTAAAATCCAATACCCAATGTAACAATTACTTAAGTGTACTACCACTAGTTAATGTAAAGTATAATGAAGCTACTACAATTACTTCTAATTACTGAACTATATTAACTAACAAACACACTAACTTATGTGATTTATAAGATACTTCTATATGAAAAGTGTTTTTCTTCCTGCATAAAGATTATTATGTGTGGATGGTGAAGATTGGTAAATTTGTGTTGTGCCAAATAGGAGCATATTTGCTTCTTTACCTTTAAAAGAGTACCCCCTCTTCCAAGCAGGTAAAGAACATTGCCATATCTTAAGTTTAGTTACTAAATCTAAGGCTAGGCTGGGAGGATACCGGCTCTCACTTCGGAGCTCCCACTCACCCTTCACCCGAAGGCTAACCATAGGCTTTAGTTACCAATCTTAAGACCAAATTGGGGATCCCATTCTGTCACCATGAAACCTCCAATTTGAAGTCCATCAAAACTCATTTCCCTATTTATTTGCACTTAATCCCCATGAACTACGCAATTCATTCACGGACATTAAATGGTTTCTTCATTCTTGTTGTAGAACATTCAATTCTTTTGGAATTAATGTTCCTCAACATGTTTTAACAATTTAATTGGCTGGATTGAAAAGTAAATTAAGTTCCAAATTAAAGAAACATCACAACTTCTATAACACTTAAAGGGCACATCATTTCCACATCACCACATCATAATTACTTCATGCAAGAAGACAGGTAAGGGAGACTACTCACTTACCATGGAGAAGATATAAAAACACATGGATTTTATATATAAAAGAAGAGTCATAGAAACTACAATAGTAAATACAACTTATCTCTTTCTCTTCTCCAAGAAAATTCCTCCAAAGTCCCCTTGATTCCTTTTCTCTTCCTTGCAACACTTGATTTCTCTCCTTGGAACAAAGATGAAAAAGCAATCTCTCACTTTACTCCCTCTTCTCCCCTCCTTAGAGAAGAATCTCTCTTAAAATCACAAACCCTAACTCTCTCTCACACTTTCCTCACACTCTCTACAGCAATTATCTTCTCTTCATCCTCTCTATTTTCGTCTTGGACACTTAATTTAATGTTAGGAATGAATTCCCCAAGAGTTTCTTCAAGCACCTCCTCAAAAATCCGCCAAAACTTTTGAATTCGAAGTGAACCGACATAGGGAGCCGGCGGTGCCCGATAGTGGCGCCGGCGGCGCCCTATCGTGCCAATTAATTCTGGAGTCTCTAGAATAGGGCGCCGGCGGCGCCAGGGCTGTTTTCCTCCAAATTGCTCCATTTTGCTCTAAATTCGTTCCTTTTTGCATCTTTTCGCTCCAATCACCTATAATCATCATAACTGCAACAAATTATGAAAAATACCTTCCTTTAAAGTGCAATATCATCAAAAGTAGGTAAAAACATATAGCTAAAAGAGTATATATTTTTGATGCTTTAAAATCCCTCAAACTTAAACTATTACTTGTCCTTAAGTAATCCTTTTACTACATAAAAATATAACTCTAGGCAATGTACTTTTCAATTATAAGAGACCAAAATTTTTCATTCAAAAGAATATAGTGTTTAGATTTTCAGAAAAAGTTTAGCAACTCAGGTCAACATTACAGGTATAAGAATATTCAGTACTTAAATCTAAGAGTTCTAGTCTTCTATTTATTTCAAGATGAACCATAATTTGTTATATTAAGAGTGCTTTAAAGGACTATGTGAAAAAGGAGTTCATGCAAACTTTATTAGAATGTAGGCTAGTACCTTACACATAAATTCAGAAATGAAATCAAGCTCTCCCTTTAAGGTGATTCAAGTGAAGACAATTTTTTATTAGGCATCTCCTCAAGCTTCTCCTTATAACATTTTTCTTTTCTTTTCTTTTTCTTTTTCTTTTTCTTTTCTTTTTCTTTTTCTTTTTCTTTTCTTTTTCTTTTTCTTTTCTTTTCTTTTTTTGAAGATTACTATATCTGGATAGCCTTTAATGATTTTGAACTTCACTTTCCTCTTTATAAAGTTCAAACTTAAATCACCTATTTACTTTATAGTTAAATACAAGCTTTATTATTCATCATAAAGGTATAATCTCTTATTAACACACAATACTTTAAATCCCTTAACATTTCAAAAATACAGTTTTCTTTACTTTAAATAGTTGACTAAAATCAAATCCTTTCATACCAAAGATCTTACTTCTATAAAATTAACTTTTATCACTAAAAATTTTCATCCTTTCTTTCCATAATATTCAACTGAATTGAAAAGTTTTAGTTATCTTATAATGAGGTTCAACTGCCAAAAGTTATGCTAATAATTTATGAAAATATAATATTTGAGAACAAATCAAAGTTTAGCATTTTTCTACCCTCCCCCAAACTTACATTTTTCAATAAATTTGAAATAGTTGAGAGTAAAAGAAAACTAACCTTTATGTGCTGAGATTTTGAAATCTTCATAATTTATCTGGTATTAATCAAAATTTACAGCTAGCAAGCATGAAACAATTAGTAGCAGTGTTATAACAATTTTAAATATTTGCATGGGTAAGGAGAAATAAAAATTAAACAATTAAATATCCAACAGAACACTATAACATGAAGCAAACTATCACACCACATAACAGTACAACTAACAGTTCAACATGAAAAATAAATGACACTACATCACATAGTACAACACAAGGTTACACATCTCATGAAAAGTAAGTATCCACAACATCACATCAATACATCACAACAGACTAAAAACAACAGAAATAAAACAAACAAACTATCACCAGTCTCCAACATCAGGATCAGTAGCAAGGTCATCAGCAGGGTCATCAGCAGGGTCAGAAGGTCCAGGCCTATACAGTGTATAACTAGGACAAGAAGGAAATGTCACATCAGACTCCCCCCTCATAAATCTAGCCTGAGCATCGTAATAAGCCATATCGACCTCAACTCTTCTCTACAAATAATGATCATTCACATCACTCCTGGCCTCAAATACATCCATCCTATGATGCATTCTATCAGTACTATCACTTAGCAATCTCAACTGCTGCTTGACATCAGATAGTGTCGGGGGCTCAGAAGTAGATGGGACATCATAACTCGTGGTAGGAATATCTGATCCATGAAAAAAATACCTATTTTTATGCCTTGATTTTTATCAATTTCTAAGGATATTATGCTTTAATGAAAGGTATGTTTGTGTTTTTGGATGTAGGTGATGTAAAAAGGTCCAAAAAAGGAAAAAGGGTGAAAAAGGAGCAAAAAGGAGCAAAAATGGAGCAAAATACAAGAATTATCAAAAATTATGGCCTGGCGCCTAGGCGCCAGAAGTTGGCGCCTACGCTCCAGACTCGATACAGAAACTGTCAAGTTTTTGACGACTTTTGGACTGTTATTTTGAAGGAGTGAGCAGTTATTGGACATTCTAGAAGACTAGCAGTTGTTCCTTGATAATAGGACATGTGATACATTGCATTTGGACGCTCCAAAACGGATGCGGTGTCCGCCACCTAGGCGCCAGATTCTGGTGCCTAGGCGCTAGACAGACCTTCTAGAAGATTCATTGAATTTGGACATGTTTTAAAGAGGTGCCTCAAGGCAACCCTTGAAGCCTATAAATAGGAGTCCACTCCTTCAGAAAAACGTGCCCCCCATTGTATCCCCTATCTCTTAGCCACTTTAGAATCTCTCATCCTTAGAGAGAGAAATAGAGAGAGAAATTTAGGGCCACTTTTATTTAGTTTAGTGAGTTTATTTTCAAGTTGTTGCATCTGGAGTTCATTACACTGTGGAGTCAGTAGGAATCAAAAGATATGTAGAAGGAATATTTGAGATAAGTATTTTATTTTTGATTCAATATTTATTTATTATGTTTTGTTGTTTATATTCAATGTATTCTGAGTAGTTAGTTTACTTTCTTCCTTCAATTATGAAAAGATAAATAAGATAATATAAAATTCGATGGAGAATTGAAAATCAAAATATTTTCAAAACATTATGATGATATTAATACCTGATCTTACTTTACTTTTTAAATTGGCCATTTAAATTATTAAAACCTGTTGAAGAGTTTTGAGACCTAGAAGGAGAAGAACTCTTAACTTGTAGATGTCACATGAATCCTTGGGTAGTCGAAGGCCATGCGCAGGCTATTCAAGGTGAAGTGCAAATAAATAGGAAGATAAGATTTAAAGGGCGTAGAATTGTTAAGTTTTAAGAGTGACAGACTAAATTCTTATAATTTGATTTATAGATAAGGAAAGGGTCACTAGTAAGGCCGACCATAGCCACCTTTGGACATCTAGTAGTGTGAGCCTAGATTAACCCATTCTACTAACAATACATCCGGACCTGATCTGTAGATTAGCCAATGTTCTTTCCGCCTGGATCAAAGGGTAAAGAGTAGGAATGCTTTTATTTGGCACAATACCATAATATAGATTCTCCAAAGAATATTAAATTATCTTAAAAATCTTGGATTAATTGAAAGGAAGAAAGTTGTTTGTTTTATATTGTTTTCACAAAATCATTTTCTTATTATTGTTTTCTTTACCTGCATCTAGTAAATTAAAAGTAATTTATAGTTAGATTAAAATTCAAAAAGATCTTGAAATACAATATTTAAAAATTTATTACCATTTTTTCCCCATGGGATCGATACTGGGGTCTTTGTTTCAAAGCCCTTTATTACTTGAAACAATACGTATACTTACGTAGTACCCAAAAAGTATAAAAAATATTTTCCTTTAAAATTATATTTTGTTATATAAACATATATTTAAAAAGTATTAATCACTAACGGCCTAGCATTCAGTAGCAATCAAGTTTTATTTAATGCTATTGTCGTTAGATTAAATTTGGTACACATCTATATAGCAAGTTATTCCGAGTCGAAGTGTTTCGAGCCTTTGCCAGAAATAAAATATTCTAGCAGTGGTAACAAATTCTTGTATTTGGAAATACAAAAATCGGGTCATGTTTTTGGTGCCATTGCCGGGAAAAAAAGAGGTACAATTTATAGATTTTAAATATTATATTTCCAAAAATATATAAAAATATAAAATATAATAAAAAATATAATAAAAAAAATTTTCCTTGCTTTATTTTTTTATGTGTACTTTTGGTTTTGAAGGATTAATACCTTTAGATTCTGAACTAGAAAGAACAATTAGAAAAATTAAAAAGGGAAAACAAATTCAAAAATTTCAAGAAATGGCTACTTTACAAAATCTAATTGAACTTAATGATCAAAATATTTATAAACCATTAAGGGATTATGATAACCCTATAGTTGATGAACTTCATAATAGTATTCAAATACTCACTGTAGATGCTAATTCATTTGAACTTAAACCATCTATTATTCAAATGGTGCAAAACAATCAATTTGGTGGAACACCAAATGAGGATCCAAATTTACACCTTGTTAGTTTTTTAGAACTTTGTGCTACCTCTAAATATAACAATGTTTCTGATGAAGCTATTAGACTTAGACTCTTTCCTTTTTCCTTAAGAGATAAAGCAAAGATGTGGTTAAACTCATTAGCAACTGGTTCTATTAAAACATGGGCTGAAAAGGCACAAAAATTCCTTGTTAAATATTTTCCTCCTTCTAAAACTGCTAAATTAAGAAATGATATTACTTCGTTTAGTCAATTTGACGGGGAGACAAAATATGAAACTTGGGAAAGATTTAAAGAACTATTAAGAAAATGTCCTCGTCATGCTTTACCTGATTGGTTCATTATTCAAAAATTTTACAATGGATTAATTGGATCTTTAAAATCAATTATTGATGCTGCTGCTGGAGGTTTTTTAATGTCTAAATCATTTGAAGAAGCTTACACTTTAATTGAAGGAATGGCTAATAACAATTTTCAATGGCCTTCCGAAAGGATTAATCCTAAAAAGATGGAAAGTATTCATGATAATGAAGTCTTTTCTATCCTAGCTTCACAAGTAGCAGCAATGTTTAAAAAATTAGATAATTTTACAATTAATATTTCACATAATAACTCTGCTAATATTGAAGATTCTCAAACTATTGAAACTTTACAAGCTATTGCAAGTAAAAATAATCCTTATTCAAATTATTATAATCCTGGGTGGAAAAATCATCCTAATTTTAAGCTGGAATAATTCACAACAACAATGGGGTAATAATCGATCTCATCCCATTGGAAATTGGAATAATCGAAGTTAATCTAAATTATAAACCTCATGGATTTAATAATCAACAGAAAAAAGTTATCAATAGAAGAATTAATTTTACAAATGAATAATCAATTACAAAATCAAAATCTTGCTTATTTGTAATATCAAAAATCGAAATAGGGCAAATTGCTACTTTAATTAATAACAAACTCTGTAGGAACACTTCCTAGTAATGTTGAAATTAATCCAAAGGAAGCTGGAAAAGAACATGAACATGTTAAGGTACGTGCAACTTAGAAGTGGAAAGAAATTAAAAGAAAGAATGCATAATGAAATTGAAAAAGAGATTGAGGTTGAAGAGATTGAAAAACCTAAAGAAACTCTTTCTCCTAGTCATGATCAGACTGTTATACCTATTAATGTGGAAGTTGAAAAACCACCACCACCTTTTCCTCAAAGACTTAAACGGCGAAACTTGATCATCAATTTTCTAAGTTCTTTGAAATTTTTAAGAAACTTACTATTAATATACCTTTTGCTGAAGCTTTGGAACAAATGCCAAGTTATGCAAAATTTATGAAGGATATTTTAAGCAAGAAACGAAAATTTGAAGCTTTTGAAACTGTCGCATTAAGTGAAGAATGCAGTGCAATAATTCAAAATAAATTACCTGAAAAGCTTAAGGATCCTGGAAGTTTCACTATACCCTGTGCTATTGAAGAAAAATTTTGTGGAAAAGCTTTATGTGATTTAGAAGCAAGTATTAATCTCATGCCATTTTCTATCTTTCGAAGATTGGATTTAGGAGAGATTACTCCCACCACTGTAACCCTTCAGTTAGCTGATAGATCTATCACTTATCCTAAAGGAGTTATAGAGGATGTCCTTGTTAAAGTGGATAAATTTATCTTCCCTGTAGATTTCATCGTACTTAATATGGAAGAAGATAAAGAGATACCTATTATTTTAGGGAGACCTTTTCTAGCTACCGGACGAGCTATGATTGATGTGCAAAAGGGAGAATTAACCATGAGAGTTAATGATCAAGAGATTAAATTCAATGTTCTTACATAAATGAAGTACCCTGATAAAGAGAAATGTTATCGAATGGATATAATTGATTATTTAATTGAGAAACATTATCAAGAAAAATGTAAAGTCATTTCTGAAGAGAAATTTGAATTTTTAACTGATGAAAATGAAGAAGTAAAAGAAGAAGAGACTCATTTTATTAAAGATAACTGAGAAACTTTAGACATAACTCAAAATGATATACTTTTACCATCAATTAAAAAAGCCCCTGAACTGGAATTAAAAATGTTACCTTCACATTTAAAATATGTGTTTCTTGGAAATTCGTTAACTTTACTTGTTATTATTTCTTCTGAACTGAGTAAAGATTAAGAACAAAAACTAGTAGGTGTGTTAAAGAATTATAAGAAAGCTTTTGGTTGGACTATTGCTGATATAAGAGGAATAAGCCTTTCCATTTGTATGCATAGAATTTTAATGGAAGAAAATTTTAAACCTACTATTGAACCGCAAAGAAGATTAAATCCTATCATGAAAGAGGTTGTTAAAAAAGAAATTGTTAAGTGGTTAGATGCTGATATTATTTATCCTTTTTCGGATAGTCAATGGGTAAGTCCTATTCATTGTGTTCGAAGAAAGGAGGTGTAAGCTGTCATTGTTAATGATAAAAATGAACTAATTCCTACAAGACAAGTTACTGAATGGCGAATTTGTATTGATTATAGGAAATTAAATAACACTACTAGAAAGGATCATTTTCCTTTACCTTTCTTGGATCAAATGCTCGATAAACTAGCGGGACACCCATATTTACGTTTTACGGATGGATATTCGGTTATCATCAATTACTTATTGCTCACGAGGACCAAGAGAAAACAACATTTACAAGTCCTTATGGAACCTTTGCTTTTAGAAGAATGCCTTTTGGTTTATGTAATGCACCTACAACTTTTCAAAGATGTATGATGTCAATATTTTGTGATTTGATTGACAAAGGAATTGAAATATTCATGGACGATTTTTCAGTTTTGGGAACTTCTTTTGAATCTTGTTTGTAAAACATTTCTAAAGTTCTGAAAAGATGTGAAGAAACAAACTTAGTTCTTAACTGGGAAAAATGTCAATTCATGGTCACAGAAGGCATTGTACTTGGTCACAAAATTTCACAAAAAGGGATGGAAGTAGATCAAGTGAAAGTGAAAATTATTGCTGAATTACAACCACCTACCACTGTTACTGATGTGAGAAATTTTCTGGGTCATGCTGGATTTTATAGAAGATACATAAAGGATTTTTCTAAAATTGCTAAACCTCTTTGTCATTTATTGGAAAAATATGCGAAATTTGAATTTAACAAAGAATGTATTAATGCTTTTAATATTCTAAATAAAAAACTAATAACTGCACCTATCATTGTTGCACCTAATTGGAATAAATCTTTTGAATTAATGTGTGATGAAAGTGATTTTGCAATTGGAGCTGTATTAGGACAAAAATTATGAGAAGGTTTTCAAAGTTGTATATTATGCTAGTAAAACTCTCACTGAAACACAAAGAAATTACACTACCACTGAGAAGGAGCTTCTAGCTATAGTATATGCCTTTAATAAATTTAGACCTTATCTTCTTGGTACTAAATGCATAGTTTATACTGATCATTCTGCTATTAAATATCTAATATCTAAGAAGAATTCTAAACCTAGACTGATAAGATGGGTTTTACTCCTACAAGAATTTGATTTTCAAATAGTAGATAGAAAAGGAACTAAAAACCAAATTGCTGATCATTTGCCTAGAATTAAAAATGATATTATTTCGGAAGAAAATATAAATGAGATATTTCCTGATGAATCTTTATATGTTATTCAAGGATGCAAAACACCTTGGTATGCTGATATTGTTAACTATTTAGTTAGCAATATTTTACCTTATGAATTGGATAACAAATTTATTAAGAAATTTAAATATGATGCTAAATCTTATATTTGGGAAGATCCTCACTTATTTAAAATTGGAAGAGATTCTATAATTCGAAGATGTGTACCTTATGAGGAAACTTTTGCTATTATTAAAAAATGTCATGATTCCGATTTTGGATGACACTTTGGCATAGATAAAACTGCATTTAAAATTTTAGATTCTGGATTTTATTGGCCGACCTTATTTAAAGATGTGAGACATTATGTGAAAACATGTGATCGATGTCAAAGGATGGGAAATATATCTAGAAAGGATGAAATGCCTTTAAACTATAAATTGGAAGTGAAATTTTTGATATATGGGGTTTAGACTTTATGGGACCATTTGTTCCATCATCTGGAAAAATTTATATTTTATTAGCAGTTGATTATGTTTCAAAGTGGATTGAAGCTGTTGCTTTACCAAACTTGTGATTCCAAAAGTGTTTCTAAATTCTTAAAGAAAATGATATTTTCAAGATTTGGAATGCCTAAGGTAATTATCACTGATGGTGGAAGTCATTTCAGGAATGTAAGAATTCAATCATTACTACAAAAATTTGGAATTAAACATAGAATTGCAACTGCTTATCACCTACAAACAAGTGGAATGGCTGAAGTATCAAACAGAGAAATTAAAAGAATTTTAGAGAAGACTGATAATCCTAAAGAATTGATTGGGTTGATAGACTTGATTCTACATTATGGGCTTATAGAACAGCTTATAAGACACCAATCGAAATGTCACCTTACCGGTTAATTTATGGTAAACATTGTCACTTACCTATTGAACTTGAACATAAAGCTTATTGGGCGATAAAAACGTTTAATTTTAATTGGAATGAAGCAGGAGAAAAGCGATTATTGCAATTGAATGAGATGGAAGAGATAAGAAATGAATCATATGAAAATGCGAGGATTTATAAAGAGAAAATGAAGATGTTACATGATAAGAAAATTTTAGGAAAAATTTCTGAGCTTGGACAAGAAGTATTATTGTTTAATTCTCGTTTAAAACTTTTTCCTAGAAAATTAAGGTCTAAATGGATTGGACCCTATATAATTTAGAAAGTATACCATTATGGAGTTGTGGATATTAAAGACCCCAAAATAGGAAAATTTTTTAAAGTAAATGGATTAAGATTGAAGCCTTATTTGGGAGATATTAAAATGATTTATAAAGAGGCTTATGAATTGAGTCAACCTGATTAAAGATTTACTTAAGTCGGGCTGACGACGTTAAACCAAGCGCTTTGTGGGAGGCAAGCCATAATTATCTTTTGATTTGAGTATTTTTAAGTTTTTAATGTAAGGTTATGCCTCGATCTTGACTAATTTTATATTACTTTAGAAAAATTTGATGCTTATAAGTCTTTGTTGACTTAAGCTGAAGATTATTTTGAAGTATGTAAGATTTAGAAATTGGATAACTCTATTCTAAATATGAGTAAAATGGAGATCAAGTTAACCTTCATTATGATTGCTTATAATTTGTGTTATTGAGTCTAGATTACTCTTACCAGTATAATTTACCTATCTTGGAGAACGAAACTTTGAAATTTGACGATTAGGCAAAATGGAGTTGAACATAGTTCCGGTGCCTAGGCGCCAAGATTCGGCGCCTAGGCGCCAAGATTCGGCGCATAAGCGCCCCAGTTAAACTATGTATCAATAGGTCCGGCGCCTAGGTGCCAGATTTGGCGCCTAGGTGCCAGATTTGGCGCCTAAGAGCCACGGTTACTGGGTCGTGCAAAAACTGAAAATTTTTCAGTTTTTCACACGATTTTCACCCTTAAAACAACCCATCTTCATCCCTAACCATCAAGCAATCAAAGTTGCGTCCATTACACTTCATTCTTGAGAGATTTGAGAAATTTTTGAAGAAATGGAAAGAAGAAATCATGGAGAAGAGGCTAGGGACAAGGTCTCAAAGGATCCTCAACCCTACTTCAATGGTTTCATCACGGTAAGTTTAGAGAAAATTTATAGTCGCTTGGATAAGTTTGAAGCGGAGTTTAAAAGCATTGAAGATTGCCTTCATGAGATGTTTCATCAGATTGAACATCTAGAATGGCAGATGAAACTTCAATTTGATCATTTTGCTGCTTATCAAGATGCTCAAGTTAAAATGTATGCAAAGAAAAAGTGGAATGACGAAAAGACGGCTACTGATTTCTCGAGAGCATTAGTATTCTTTCCAAGCAGAATACACAATTTCCCTTGTGAAGATTAGAGTATACTGGTCATGAGATCGTTATTATCTGGTTTGTTGAGTCGTTGTATCGATTTAGTGAATCGATTGTGTTTGTTTATGTATTTTCTTTCATGTTCAATGTGTGTTGTTTTTGCTTAGAAATTATTGTGTTTGATTGTGTATTAGGAACTTGAATCAAGTGAGATACTTATCTGTAATATGTTGAGCCAATATTGAAGATTATAAATGGAATTTAGTGAAGTTTGATTTAAACTTTATGTTTGATTGGTGGATTTAATATTTAATTTTTAAAATTTTTGGAAAATGTTTTGGAAGTTAGAAACTGAAGCCCTACTCAAATGTGATTAATTGGAAGTTGAATTTATGAATTTTAGTGGAAAATTATATTTAAAAATAATTTTTTGTGAAAGGCGAGTCTGGCACCTAGGCGCCAGTATTCGGCGCCTAAGCGCCGGTTCGGCCTGTACCCGAAAAATTCCTTAAATACCCCCAAAAGCCATTATCGACGCCTAAGCCTTCTTCTTCCTCCATTTTTCGCAAAATCAGCTTTTATAATCCATTTTAAGGTCAAAACATCAAGGATTTGGGCGCGAAACCACTCGATTTCTTCGTCTCAAGGTCAGATCTACACTTTAAAACATTTATTTTCGATTTTCACTATAAATTTCCCTAGGTTTTGTTAAGAACCGAAATTTTGAAAAAAAATTGATTTTTAGTGATTTCTTTGGATTTTTAAACTTATTTTATGTTTTCTAAACTTAAAAGGAGTTTAAATTTTTTATTCCTAAATTTGTTCTTGTTTTCTTTCACGTTTAGATGGCTCCAAAATCTAAACGTGGGAAGGCACGAGACAACTTCGATAGCAGCAAATTTTCTACTGCGGTACGTGCATTTTTGATTCCATGAATTTACAAAGTCGAGGAAGTTCATTTCAGAACAAAGTTTCTATCATCTGGGGGAGATGATTGAAAACAATATCGTTGCGCACAATTGACAACGATTCTGTTATTTCACTGTTGTTGCTGTTATCCCTATAGTTCGAGAGTTTTATGCGAATTTTCTGGATGCCGAAGATTATGAAGTTTTTGTCAGAGGTGTCGGAGTAGGATTTACTCCTGAAAGAATCAATGTATTTTAAGACCTGCCACCGACTATAGAGTGCCACTATTCACGGATTATCTCCATCTGAGGGAGATTTGGATATGATCATTGCTTATTTGACTGACGGTACTGGATCTTGGAAGATCAGGAACGGAAAAAGAGTAAACTTCAAATCCTCCAAGTTAAATGGTATTTCTAAAGCATGACACTATTTTATTTTTGCAAGATTGTTACCTTCCAACCATCTAAGTGAAGTGACTAGAGATCGAGCGATCTTAAACTACTGCATTCAGGAAAGGAAGCCTATTGATGTCGGCAGTATTATTTATGATTCTGTGGATTCTACTGCGAGATCCAGCACTTCTGTTGGACTGGGATTCCCATCTCTGATTTATTCATTATGTATTAGCAATGGAGTCACTGCAGATATTTCAGAGGAAAGGTTGAAGACAACTAAGCCGATTGGTCAGGAGAGCATTAGCATATATGATCATCTTCGAGGGAAGAAATCGACTGCTCCTTCTTCTGCACCTACTCCAGGTAGACCTTCTACTTCCCGACCTTCTACTTCACTGAGCCACTATCGAGTTTACGGGAGTCAATGCATGATCGGTTTATAGAGCGACGGCGAAGTTATTTCAACCTCATCTGCGGGGTTGATACTATTGATAGGAAACTTGATCATTTATCTGATTATACCTAGAGGAAGAGTAGCTATGATGCTGAGTATAATTAAACCATTGTCAGATTTCTGAAGGGTGAGCATGATGTTAGTTTCCCTACTTTTCCTAGTTTCACACCATTTGTTGATCCTAAGGATGTTGAGTTTTCCTTTGGTGACGATGATGATGATGAGGCTACATCCAGTGACTAGTAGTTGATAGATCTCTATGTTGTGCTACTTTGTTGTTAGTTTGTTTTGTTTGGTTTGTTGGTTTGTTTGATGATTGATATATGTTGATTTTTTATGTACCTGTGTGGATTGATTAGTGTTAAGATTCTGTTGTTAGAATATTCTTAGTATATTGTGTTTGAGACTGAGATTAGAATTATTTTATGATATGTTTGTTTCAGTCTACTGTTTAGTAATTAGTAATTTTGCTCTGCTTTTATTTTGTTTTAAATTTAGTATAATCATAAAAATTAGCCTGCTTACTTTTTATACCTGCTTCAATTTTATCTTTATTATTCATAAAAGCTAGAAGTAAATTTTTCTTTTTAATATCGTTTTTACATACTTAAAAAAATTTCCTTTTTAAAATTATGATTTTCTTTCTCTCATACTTTTAAATTTTCATAGTATACCAAATCTTAAGTTTGGGGGAAGGGAAAATACATTCAAATTTAAATTTTATTTGTCCTTAAAGAGCTAATATATTCTTTAAAAAAAAAACTTTTTAACATAACTTAAGGAATTAAGAATCTATTTAAGATCACTTTTATTTTTGAAATTATAAACAATTTAGTGAACTTAACCAAAATTTTAATAACTTTGATTGATTTTAAGAATAGAATTATTTAACTTAAAGAAGAATAAGATTAAGGACTTTTTCTATTCATGGTATAAATAATGGAATTTTAGAAGTATTAAGTAATAAAAAATTATCACTTGAAAAAAAGAAAAGATTGAAAATCTTTTTGAATTTTTATTCATGTTATAATAATTAAGTGGAAATGTATAAGTTTTGAAAATATAAGTTAAGGATAATGAAGTTCAAAATCATTAACAGGCTATCCAGATATAGTAACACTTTATATATATATATAAAAAAGAGAAGAGAGGAGAAGCTTGAGAAAATGCCTAATAAAAAATTGGTTTCATTTGAATTATCTTATAGGAGGAAAACTAGTTACATATTTTACTTAGTTTTTATGCATGAATCTTTATTTAGGAAAGATTTTTCAAGAAGATCTTTTTCATGTAAATAATCTATGAGATCTTAAAATAATAAACTTCTATTATTTTCAAAATGGATGAAAATTTTGAAATCTTATGATTTGGTAGTTGAATATTCTTTAAATTCTTAAAATTAAACCTAGTTAGTGAAATTGGATTAATAATTTACTAAAGACTTTATAAAATAAAAAATTATAAGGAATCTTAAATATTTATCTTTTATTCCAAAGGTTATACATTTTATATAGTAAAAAGGGTTCTTGAGGACAAGTAACATTTAAGTTTGGGGGATTTTGATCCATGAAAAAAAGACCTATTTTTATGCCTTGATTTTTATCAATTTATAAGGATATTATGCTATAATGAAAGGTATTCTTGTGTTTTTGGATGTAGGTGATGTAAAAAGTCCAAAAAAGGAAAAAGGGTGAAAAATGAGGAAAAAGGAGCAAAAATGGAGCAAAATACAAGAATTATCAAAAATTGAAGTTGGCGCCAACGCGCCAGACTCGATACAGAAACTGTCAAGTTTTTGACGACTTTTGGACGGTTATTTTGATGGAGTGAGCGGTTATTGGACATTCTAGAAGACTGGCAGTTGTTCCTTGATAATAGGACATGTGATACATTGCATTTGGACGCTCCAAAACGGTTTTAATCGCGAAGAGGTGCGAGCCAATGTGAAGAGGTGCGAAGAACTGGACGCGGTGTCCGGCGCCTAGGCGCCAAACAGACCTTCTAGAAGATTCATTGAATTTGGACATGTTTTGAAGAGGTGCCTCAAGGCAACCCTTGTAGCCTAAAATAGGAGTCCACTCCTTCAGAAAAATGTGCCCCCCATTGTATCCCCTATCTCTTAGCCACTTTAGAATCTCTCATCCTTAGAGAGAGAAATAGAGAGAGAAATTTAGGGCCACTTTTATTTAGTTTAGTGAGTTTATTTTCAAGTTGTTGCATCTGGAGTTAATTACACTATCGAGTCAGTAGGAATCAGAAGATCTGTAGAAGGAATATTTGAGATAAGTATTTTATTTTTGATTCAATATTTATTTATGTTTTGCTGTTTATATTCAATGTGTTCTGAGTAGTTAGTTTACTTTCTTCTTTCGATTATGAAAAGATAAATAAGATAATATAAAATTTGATGGAGAATTGAAAATCAAAATATTTTCAAAACATTATGATGATATTAATACCTGATCTTACTTTACTTTTTAAATTGGCCATGTAAATTGTTAAAACCTGTTGAAGAGTTTTGAGACCTAGAAGGAGAAGAACTCTTAACTTGTAGATGTCACATGAATCCTTGGGTAGTCGAAGGCCATGCGCGGGCTATTCAAGTTGAAGTGCAAATAAATAGGAAGATAAGATTTAAAAGGTGTAGAATTGATAAGTTTTTAGAGTGATAGACTAAATTCTTATAATTTGATTTATAGATAAGGAAAGGGTCACTAGTAGGGCCGACCATAGCCACCCTTGGACATCTAGTAGTGTGAGCCTAGATTAACCCATTCTACTAACAATACATCCGGACTCGATCCGTAGATTAGCCAATGTTCTTTGCACCCGGATCAAAGGGTAAAGAATAGGACTGCTTCTATTTGGCACAATACCATAATATAGATTCTCCAAAGAATATTAAATTATCTTAAAAATCTTGGATTAACTGAAAGGAAGAAAGCTGTTTGTTTTATATTGTTTTCACAAAATCATTTTCTTATTATTGTTTTCTTTACCCACATCTAGTAAATTAAAAGTAATTTATAGTTAGATTAAAATAAAAAAATATCTTGAAATACAATATTTAAAAATTTATTACCATTTTTTCCCCGTGGGATCGATACTGGGGTCTTTGTTTCAAAGCCCTTTATTACTTGAAACGATACGTATACTTGCGTAGTACCCAAAAAGTATAAAAAAATATTTTCCTTTAAAATTATATTTTGTTATATAAACATATATTTAAAAAGTATTAATCACTAACGACCTAGCATTCAGTAGCAATCAAGTTTTATTTAATGCTATTGCCGTTAGTTTAAATTTGGTACACATCTATATAGCAAGTTATTCCGGGTCAAGTGTTTCGTGCCTTTGCCAGAAATTAAATATTCTAGCAGTGGTAACAAATTCTTGTATTTTGAAATACAAAAATCGGGTCAATATCAGTACTCCTACTCTTCTCTCTTGCACCCACATGAGCCTCATAAGTATGAATAATGGTCTTCATAATCGGTCTCAAAGGTATCGCCACTTCCTCATAACTACTATACTCCACTCCAGACTGAACACAAAGGGCATGAATCAGGGCAGGATGTCCTAATCCAGCAGTGGTTTCTCCTTTGGCAATAGAATGAATGCTCTTAAAAATAATGGCTCCAATATTAATCCTCTTCATATTCTGGATGTAATAATTTAAAATAGCTCGATCCCTAGTAACTTCACTGTGATGATAAGAAGGCAATAGTCTTGCAGAAATGAAATAATGTCATGCTTTAGAAGCACATTTAAAGTAGAAGCAAGGAATTTAATTATATGTCTCTGATTCATCTTACATTCCCCTCTTCCATTGGTCAGATACGTGACTACACTCATCAAATTCTCTTCACTAGTATCAAAATTCTCAAATTCACAAATAAAAGGTTCTCGAATTTGATAAAATGCATTGATACGTTGTGGGGTGAACTCAACTAGTTTTCCTCAGACTAGCACATATTCCGTTTCAGACCAGAGCACGTTAGCATAAAATTTTCGGACTACTCCTAAAACAGCATTAGCAGAAAAGTAACAGAAATGTTCCCAATTTCGCTCAGAAATCAACTGTTCTATAGATCCGCCAAAATTTTTAAACGCTCGATCCTGAATACACTTCTTATTTTGCAATTGAGAGCTGAAGCGAAACTGAGCCTTAACATTAACAAATCTTTCATTGTACCAATCAAATTTTCGCTTCCCCTTACTCGTTCTAGGATCCATGTGAATTTCTAGAAAAATTGCAAAAATTTGTCAATAAATTCCAAATCCACAATGTATTAACTCCAAGCATTAATCTATTCAAGTAAGAACAAATTCTACCATATGAAACTTCACTTTTTCTCAAAAATCTCTAAAAATATCATCCAACAATGTGAGAGTTTCACATGGCAAAAATCCAAAAATTTTAGGTTAAAGTAAAGCTCTTACCAAGAGAAGTGCATATCCGGCCTCAGAAATCCTTTAAATCCTCTATAATCCGAGATCTAACAAGCCCTAAAGCTTCAAAATTGTGAATATAGAGGTGGGAGACGAAAGAAATGGTAGAAAAATGGGTCCCAGGCTATTTTCGTGAATTTTTAAGGGTCCCGGGCTATTTTCGGTGTTTGGGCGCTGGCGGCGCCCGATCTGGCGCTGGCGGCGCCCGATCTGGCGCTGGCGGCGCTCTATTCAAAATAATAGCCCGTTTCTCTGAATTTGGGCGCTGGCGGCGCCCAATCTGGCGCTGGCGACGCCAGTCCAAAATTCTATTGGGTTCAAAAAATTTCGTCGCAAATTCAATCGTTTCAACCTCCGCATTCCTATTTAACACATCAACAAGCATCTATTTCATCTCACAAACATTAAACAACATCAATTTACACAAACAACACATCACATTACTTTTATATATATAAAATCCACGATACAACGATTACACACATATGTTCATCAAATATAAGCAACACTCCTTAAATCCTTAGTGTTGCAAGTACACTACGATAAGCAAACACTAAGTCCTAAGTACACACAAGAAATCAAAGCAAAGTCCATAAACACCTACTAAAGCAAAGCAAAACAAACAACATAGTAATCAAAGAAAAAACTTAAACATAACAAAGCAGCATACAGAATCTACTAATTACTCCTCATCAATCTCAGAAGTCTCATCCTCTCTAATGTCTCCCATTGATTGACGATGAATGAACAAGTTGTAGAATGGACTATATGAGAATTCATTAGTTGAATCTTCAGACACCACAGCATTCTTCAACAGATTAATCAAACCCAACTCAATTCGACCAGTATGATCAAATTGCTCTTTCCTCCTCCAATCAATGTGATCAAATAAATCAGAAATATTATTAATAGCATTCATAATACTCTGTACCTCATTTTCCAACTTCTTTATCTTCTTCGATATCACCCTCGAACTTTCGAATAGTAAGAGTTTGAATAGGTTGTGAACTCTCAGTGAGCTGATCAGCAAGCACATCCATGTCTCCTTCATCACCTACTGCACGGTAGTCATAAAGATCAGTGGGATCAATAGGTCTCCAGGGTAGAATAACTTTCTCCCAACTTTCATATGGCACTTGTGATTGACTACATAACAGAAATATGGTGGACGGGCATCCAAGCCCATATTTAGATCCATGCACAATCAATCCCAATACAGATTTAGTAATGATTGATCCAATATCCACTGGCCTTCCAGTTTGTATGCAGAAATTTAGAATAGCACTTTCCTTCATTACCTTACTTATCTTCATAGTAGGAATTAATTTTACTGAAATAAAATAATGCCACTGCTTTGATACCGGATTTAAGGATGAAGAAAAGAAACTGATATATCCATTATCCCTTACTTCCCATTCTTCATTCTCATCCGTCAAATAACGATAGAATTCGTTCATATCATTGCTCGTCGCATTAAAATTTGTATAATGACAAATAGGTACACTTTCTATCATGAAGAGATCATTTATCCTCACAGGAGTGAATGGTACATACCTTCCTCACACAAAAACACATCCTTGGTTGATCCCATGCAGATTTGCATAAAATTCTTTCACAACCGGAACTACCACTGCGGCGGTAGTGTAGCATAACACTTCCCAATGTCTTTGCTTCACTATCTCTTCAACTCTTGTAGTCGGACTCTCCAAACCTCGATTCACAAAGCCTCTTTCTTTTATAATCCTTCTTTTCATCATCACTTTATGGAATAGACTCTGCGCCTCGAAACTAACGAACTTCCGTCGATTGTAGATGCGAGATCTAGGGAGTTCAATGGAGTGGGAATCCATGGGATGCGAACTGAGAAAGGGAGTTTTCATTTCTCTTGTGGTTATGGATTTAAAATGGAGTTTTGGGGTGTTTTATGGAAGAAAATCCCGCTCAAAACTGCCAAAAACCGCATTTTAAAACGTAAAAACCGTTACCCAGAATTTGGGCGCCGGCGGTGCTCGATAGGGCGCCGCCGGCGCTCAAATTAGAAATTCGGCTGTTATAAAAGAATAGGGCGCTAACGACACCCATTCTGGCGCCGGCGACGCCAGTGGTAAAAATTTTCACCAAACTTCGTTTGGCTCAAAATACTTCATTTTCACAATACGATCCAATATATTTTTAATTTTTAACTTATTTAGGGGTAATTAGGATTCTTTAATATTAAACTAAAAGTACAAACAACAATAAGCAAGCAAACTCAACACACAAACAAACATATGGGTTGCCTCCCATAAAGCGCTTGGTTTAACGTCGTCAGCCCGACAAACCATTCAGTTAATCAGGATGACTTAGCAATAAAACTTCTTTGAAATCAGGTAAAAACCCTACAATGTAAGGTTTTAAACGATGCCCATTAACCTTGAAAATATTTCCAGTTTTAGGATCCTCAATATCAACAGCTCCAAAAGAATGAACTTTTACTACAGTAAAAGGTCCTATCCATCTGGACTTAAGTTTTCCAGGAAATAATTTCAATCTCGTATTATATAATAAAACTCTTTGTCCCAGTTCAAATCGTTTTTTCAATATCTTCTGATCATGACACAATTTAATTTTCTCTTTATAAATCATATCGTTATGATATGATTCATTTCTAATTTCTTCCAACTCATTTAATTGCATAAATCTTTTTTCTCCTGCATTTCTCAACTTTAAATTCAACTCCTTAATCGCCCAATATGCTTTATGCTCCAATTCAACCGGTAAATGACAAGTTTTGACAAACACTAATCTATAAGGAGACATTCCAATAGGGGTCTTAAAAGCAGTCCTATAAGCCCATAATGCAGTGTCTAATCTAGCAGATCAATCTAATTTATGAATATCCACTGTTTTCTCCAAAGTTCTTTTAATTTCCCGATTCGATACTTCCGCTAAACCACTAGTCTGGGGATGATAAGCAGTAGAGATTCTATGAATAATGTTATATTTTCCATTTAATCTCTTAATTTGATTGTTTCTGAAATGGGATCCACCATCAGTTATAATCACTCTTGGCATTGCATATCTTGTAAATATACTTTTCTTTAAAAATTTAGAAACACTCCGAGCATCACATCTTGGTAAAACAACAGCTTCAATCCATTTCGAACATAATTAACAGTGACCAATATATATAAATTTCCAAATGAAGGTGCAAATGGTCCCATAAAATCTAATCCCCATACATCAAAAATTTCAACTTCCAATTTATAATTCAGAGGCATTTTGTTTCTTCTAGAAATATTACCTACTCTTTGACAACATATTTATAAACATCACGAAAAAGAGTGGGCCAATAAAATCCAGATTGTAAAATCTTATAAGCTGTTTTATCAACACCAAAATGACCTCCAAATTCAGAATCATGACATCTCTGAATGATTGGATTAATTTCTTCATGTGGGACACATCTTCTAATAATCAGATCCTTACAGCATTGTTTATATAAGTAGGGCTCATCCCAAAAATAAAATTTAGCATCATATTTAATTTTTTTTTGTTGTTGCCTTATTAAATCTGATGGTATAATATCACTTACAATATAATTCACAATATCAGCATACCAAGGCAAATTCTTTTCCATAAGAATATACAATTGTTCATCCGAAAAAGTTTCTGTAACTTCCTTCTCAAATTCAGAAAATTTATCATTTTCTATTCTTGACAAATGATCAGCAATTTGATTATCAGACCCTTTCCTATCAACTATCTTAAAATCAAATTCTTGCAAAAGGAGTATCTATCTAATCAATCTAGGTTTAGCATCCTTCTTTTGCATTAAATACTTGATAGATGAATGATCATTATGCACTATACTTTTAGTTCCAATTAAATAAGGTCTAAACTTATCAAAAGCAAATACTATAACTAATAACTCTCTTTCAGTAGTGGTATAATTAATTTGAGCATCATTAAGAGTTTTACTAGCATATTAAATACTTTGAAAGTTTTATCATATTTGCCCCAACGCAACTCCAATAGCAGAATCACTAGCATCACACATTAATTCAAAGGTTTTCTCCCAATCAGGTGAAACAATTATAGGAGCAGTGATTAATTTTTCGTTAAGTAATTCAAAAGCACACAAACATTCATCATTAAAATCAAACTTCCTATCATTTTCTAGAAGTTGGCACAAAGGTTTAGTAATTTTAGAAAATTCTTTAATATAACGCCTGTAAAATCCAGCATGTTCTAAGAAACTCCACACCTCTCTCACAGTAGTGGGTGGTAGTAATCTCTCAATTACTCGAATTTTAGCAGGGTCAACCTCCATATCATATTCAGAAATTTTATGCCCAAGCACTATTCCTCCTGCAACCATAAATTGACACTTTTCCCAGTTCAAAATTAAATTTGTTTTCTCACAGAGTTCCAAAATTTTTGCCAAGTTTTCCAAACAAATATCAAATGAAGTTCCAAACACAGAAAAATCATCCAGGAAAACTTCTATTCCATTATCTATTATACTACTAAAGATAGACATCATACATCTTTGAAAAGTTGCAGGTGCGTTACACAATCCAAAAGATATTCTTCGAAAAGCAAATGTTCCATAGGGGCTAGTAAATGTTGTCTTTTCTTGATCCTCAGGAGCAATAGGTATTTGATGATAACCAGTATATCCATCCAAAAAGCAATAGAACTTATGTCCAGCAAGTCTATCCAACATTTGATCGAGAAAAGGAAGAGGAAAGTGGTCTTTTCGGGTGGCAGCATTAAGTTTTCTATAATTAATACAAATTCGCCATCCATTAACTTGTCTAATAGGTAAAATTTCATTCTTTTCATCCACTTCCACAATCACTCCACCTTTCTTCGGTACACAATGAATTGGACTTACCCAAGAACTATCCGAAATAGGATAAATAATTCCAGCATCAAGCCATCTTAGAATCTCCTTCTTAACTACTTCTTTCATTATAAGATTTAATCTCCTTTGCGGATCAATTTTAGGTTTATGTTCTTCATTTAATAAAATTCTATGCATACAGATCGAATGACTGATTCCTTTGATATCTGCCAAAGTCCATCCAAATGCTCTTTTGTATCTTTTTAAGATTTCCAATAATTTTTGTTCTTGATATTCAGTTAATTCCGAAGATACAATAACTGGTAAGGTAGATGGTTCTCCTAAGAACATATACTTTAAATGTTTAGGGAGAATTTTCATCTCAAGTTCAGGAGGTTCAACAATAGATGAAATTAAACTTTTATCTCCACCTTCCATGGTATCTAACACTTCAAATTTCTCCTGAATATACTCCAATTCCTTATTCTTCTCATTATCTCGAATCTGTTTCATTTTACGTTTCATCTTCAATTATATTTTCATACTCCACTTTCTTTTCAAACATCTCTTTAAAATAATCATTTCTCAAATATTCGCATACTTCCATCCTAAAACATTCATTATCTTTTGCAACTGAGGGATACTTCATAGACTTCAAAATATTAAAGGTCACCTCTTGATCATTAATTCTCATAGTTAATTCCCCTTTTTGAACATCAATTACAACTCTTCCAGTAGTTGGGAATGGTCTTCCTAAAATAATTGGAATATCTTTATCTTCCTCCATATCAAGCACAATAAAATCCACAGAAAAGATAAATTTATTTACTAACACATCTTCTACCACTCCCTTAGGACAAGTAATAGAACGATCAGCTAATTGAAGAGTTACAGATGTAGGAGAAATTTCTCCAATTCCCAATCTTTTGAAAGTTGATAAAGGCATAAGATTAATACTAGCTCCCAGATCACATAAGACTCTTCCAAAAACTTTTCACCTATAGCACACAGGATAGTGAAACTACCAGGATCTTTAAGTTTTTCAGGAAGCTTTTTCTGAATTATTGCACTACACTCTCCGCTAAGTGTAACAGTCTCATGATCCGTGAACTTTCTCTTCCTTTTACGAATATCCTTCATAAATTTTGCATAATCAGGCATCTGTTCTAATGCTTCAACAAAAGTTATATTTATTGTTAACTTCTTAAGGATTTCCAAAAATTTTCCAAATCTATTATCCTTATTCTTCTGCTTCAATCTTTGAGAGAATGGAGGAGTTGGTTTCTCAACAGTAATCTTCATTGGTTCAAGAGGATATTCGAGGTCTGGATAAATCTTATTTGAACCTTTTTCAATATTCACCTTCTCCTTCTCTTCTTCAACTTCTTTCTACGTTCTAGTTTCTAATTCTTTTCCACTCCTTAATTGAATAGCCTTAAGTTGCTCCTTGTTTTGATCTTTTGGATTGATCTCCATATTACTAGGAAGCGTTCTAGAAGGTCTATTATTAAGCACAGTGAAAATATGTCCCAATTGATTTTCAATATTTTTGATCGCAACACCTTGAACTTGTAATTGGTTACCCGTATTCAAAATCATTTGATATGTAGACAACTTCTTATCCTTAAACTGTGGGTTATTATTAAATCCATGAGGATAAGATTGTCTAAAGTTAGTATTTCCTTGGTTGGTTGAGTTTCCAACTGGGTTTATAGAATTGTGTCCCCATTGTGGGTTCACATTAGCATTATTATTATTCCAATTGAAATTTGGGTGATTCTTCCAACCAGAGTTATAATAATTCGAATAAGGGTTATTAGGTCTATTAATCGCGTTCAAAGTTTCATAAGGTGTTTGAGATTCAGTTATCTGCCTGAAATGAATTTTCCTCTAACATCAGGGGTGGTTAAGAATAATTCATTCCATATTGATCCATTTTCTTAGAAAGTGCTGCTATTTGAGAAACTATCATAGTCATCATATCAGAATCATGAACACTAGCTACTCTTTTAGGATTTACCCGTTCAGAGGGTCATTGAAAATTATTAGTAGCCATCTCTTCAATCAATGAATATGCTTCATCAAAAGGTTTTGGCATTAACGATCCACTAACGGCGACGATCAATAATTGATCTTAATGATCCCACTAATCCGTTATAAAAAGTTTGAATTATTACCAATCCGGCAAAGCATGATGTGGACACTTCCTAAGAAGATCTTTAAACCTCTCCCAAGCTTCATATATTGACTCTCCTTCAAACTGACCAAAAGATGTGATATCATTTCTTAATTTAGCAGTTTTCGATGGAGGGAAATATTTCGATAGAAACTTTTGAGAAAGTTCTCCCCAAGTTCGAATAGATCCAGGTGCTAACGAGTTTAACCACGCCTTAGCCTTATACCTTAAGGAAAAACGAAAAAGTCTAAGTCTGACAGCATCACTCGACACTCCGTCATACTTGAAAGTAGCACATAGTTCTTAAAAACTAGAGAGATGTAAATTTGGATCTTCATTAGGTGTTCCTTCGAATTGATTATTTTGTACCATTTGGATAATAGCAGGTTTAAGTTCAAACGAATTAGCAGCAACATCAGGATTTTGAATAGTTAAATGAATTTAACATGTTATTGGGTTAACATAATCTCTTAAAGGTCTTGGCAAATTTCCAACATTAATATTCTGATTCTCTTGATAATTCACCATTTCACAGTAATTTTCAGTTTGTTTTTGTTGTTTTCTAATTTTTCTAATAGTACGCTCTAACTCTGAATCGTAAGGTATCAAACCTACAGATCCACTATTACGCATATAAAATTACACTACTAAGTAAAGGTTTTTGGTTACTACAATATCTATAAATAAGAACCGTTTATCTACCTCCCCGGCAACGGCGCCAAAAAATTGACCGCGACTTTATATATTAAGCAAGAATTTATGAAGTCGAATTTATATATTTAGAATGATTTAGTAAAGTCACAAATTTAACGCAAGTATACGTATTGTATCAAGTAATACAGGGCTCTAATGGAGTCCTGGTTATCGATCCCACAGGGAGGTGAACGTTCTTTAAATCAGATAATATAACACTAAAATCCAATACACAATGTAACAATTACTTAAGTGTACTACCACTAGTTAATGCAAAGTATAAAAAGCTACTACAATTACTTCTAATTACTGAACTATATTAACTAACAAACACACTAACTTATGTGATTTATAAGATACTTCTATATGAAAAGTGTCTTTCTTCCTGCATAAAGATTATTATGTGTGGATGATGAAGAATGGTAATTTTGTGTTGTGCCAAATAGGAGCATATTTGCTTCTTTACCTTTAAAAGAGTACCCCCTCTTCCAAGCAGGTAAAGAACATTGTCATATCTTAAGTTTAGTTACTAAATCTAAGGCTAGGTGCAGGAGGATACCGGCTCTCACTTCGGAGCTCCCACTCACCCTTCACCCGAAGGCTAACCATAGGCTTTAGTTACCAATCTTAAGACCAAAGTGGGGATCTCATTCTGTCACCATGAAACCTCCAATTTGAAGTCCATCAAAACTCATTTCCCTATTTATTTGCACTTAATCCCCATGAACTACACAATTCATTCACGGACATTAAATGATTTCTTCATTCTTATTTTAGAACATTTAATTCTTTTGGAATTAATGTTCCTCAACATGTTTTAACAATTCAATTGACGGATTGAAAAGTAAATTAAGTTCCAAATTAAAGAAACATCACAACTTTTATAACACTTAAAGGGCACATCATTTCTACATCACCACATCATAATTACTTCATGCAAGAAGAAAGGCAAGGGAGACTACTCACTAACCATGGAGAAGATATAAAAACACATGGATTTTATATATAAAAGAAGAGTCATAGAAACTACAATAGTAAATAAAACTTATCTCTTTCTCTTCCCCAAGTAAATCCTTCAAAGTCCCCTTGATTCCTTTTCTCTTCCTTGCAACACTTGATTTCTCTCCTTGGAACAAAGATGAAGAAGCAATCTCTCACTTTACTCCCTCTTCTCCCCTCCTTAGAGAAGAATCTCTCTTAAAATCACAAACCCTAGCTCTCTCTTACACTTTCCTCACACTCTCTACAGCAATTCTCTTCTCTTCCTCCTCTCTATTTTTGTCTTGGACACTTAATTTAATGTTAGGAATGAATTCCCCAAGAGTTTCTGCAAGCACCTCTTCAAAAATCCGCCAAAATTTTTGAATTCGAAGTGAACCGACATAGGGCGCCGGCGGCGCCCGAGGGCGCTGGCGGTGCCCTATTGTGCCAATTAATTCTGGAGTCTCTGGAATAGGGCACCGGCGGCGCCCATTCTGGCGCCGGCGGTGCCAGGGCTGCTTTCCTCCAAATTGCTCCATTTTGCTCCAAATTCGTTCCTTTTTGCATCTTTTCGCTCCAATCACCTATAATCATCATACCTGCAACAAATCATAAAAAATACCTTCCTTTAAAGTGCAATATCACCAAAAATAGGTAAAAACATATAGCTAAAAGAGTATATATTTTTGGTGCATCAATTCCCTCCACCTGTGGGCTAACTTCTCATAACTAAAATTTAAAATATCAAACCAAATTAGGAGGCTTTCGTCTGTCACTCTAAAGACCTCTAATTTTACTCTCCATTAAAAGCATATCTCCTAAGCATTCAATTATATGGACTACAATTCTCATCCATATAATTGCATGTGATTTATACCATTTTTTGTTTGCGACAATACCGCATTGGATCTTACATAATCTCACAATAAATTTAACATCTTAACTGGCCTAATTAAGAAGTAAATTAAGTTCATGGAATTAAATCTTCACAACTTATTCCAACTTTAAACACTTATACATTCCACAACAATTCTACATAATTTAATTGCTTCTTCATTTAAGAAAGAAAAAGATAAAGAAAACTACTCAGAATTCATGGAGAAAACCCAAGCACACATTGATTTGAAAAATCATAAAGAAAACACAACAATAAAAAACTAAATATAGAAAACAGAAGTAAACACTTATCTGAAAATCCTTTCCACAAGACTACAGAAGTTCCTTCAAACTTAACTTTACACAGGACATCACTACAGAGGTTGGCGCCCAACTCTGACTTTAGACTTCAATAAAAACTAGATAAATTAATGAAAGAAAAACTGGTGGAAAGAAAGTTTCACACCAAACTAACTAACTCTAAACAATAAAAGACTGAAAGTCTCTTTAAACTAGAAGATGAAACTGAAAACTAGAAGAGACTCTTGAAAACTAAACTAAAAGACTAACTCCCACTAAAGACACACACACACCTCTTATACACACGCATGACATAACTTTAATAATAATTCAAAATGTGCATTGGTGTCTCTTCAAATAATGTCCCGATTCAACTTATCCACCAAAAGATGCATCCCTTCATTCAAATTTACCGCCTATGGGAAGTTAAGGAAGTCACCACCAAAAGTTGCTTCAAACACCCCTTGAAATTAGCGCAAAAAACGAATAAAATTAGATTTTTAACTGTGGCAGCTAAGCGCCGACCAGGCGACGCTTAGCCATTAAGGTCCAATTTTTCATTTTTTATTTTTTTGCTCGAAATTTGATCCAATTTTTGCTCCTTTCATCATAGTCACTCATTTTCATTATACATGCAAGAAAAACACAAAATACCTTCCATTACAGTGCAATATCATCAAAAATAGGTATAAAAATGTGCATAAAAACACTATATATTTTAGGTGTATCACTGACCCATCTTTATTTTAATAGTACATGCATTGACTTGCTCAATAAGGTGCTCACATATAGTTTCCGGCCAATTAAATGAAATAAAAGAATCTATATCTTTAGAAAACTTTGAAAGACCCTCGGGCACAACAAAATTGCTTGAGGTGAAAAATAAATTTGAAAGCAAGAATTTAATGAATATTTGTTCAAATGGAGTGGATGACTCTCCAACGACACATTCAGCATTTCAGTCTTCGTCTTCCTCCCATCCACATTGCTAGGGGGTTGCAATTTACAGCTTGTTGTTAGTCCTCTGTTGGGCATTCCATTCAGCAAAGCAATCTGATCTGCATCAATACAAACCTCCTTTTCGCCGAATCTGAAAACCAAATGATCAATATCTCAGCAATTCAATATGTGCATGGTTAGGATATGATCTTGAGTATATGAGGGGAGTTAAAAGAAATGATGCACATTCATTTCTCTTAGTCTTCTTCAGTTTTCCTTGGACACAGTTGGCCGAACCTTCTCTAATACATCTCTAAATGTTGAAGGGCGGCATCTATAATTCATGCCCTTCTTGTTCATTAACCTACAAGTGTACGAGAGTAACAGACAAAAAAATCCATAAATAATCCATGAATACTCCTACAATAATCCAATAATAAGCATACAGTAACAAACACAAAAATCATAAATAACCTCCACCCTAACCTTCAAATAGCCAAAAAAATACAAACAACAATAACCCTTGAAACACCCAGGCCTGACAATAACTCCCACGAAGTGCCTATACTCTATCAAAGATGAACTCATTAGGTACACCAACAAAACCCAAATATAACCCAAAAAATAAACAGAAAATAGCTGCCTCTGTAAACCCAAAACAAATTACATACCCCCACAATAACCCTATGAGAAACATGTAACTAAATCTTCAATAACCAAATAATAACTTCATAATAAACTAATAATAATCCAGAATAAATTGTAAACTGAATGCAGCTGTCAGAATAATCCAGAAATGAACTCCCAGATATACCCTAATAACTTCAACTGCCTATAAGAAAGAATAACCTCGTAATAAGCTATATATTACGTAATGATAACCTCTATCAAAAACCCTCAATAACCCGATAATAACTCCATAATAACCCGACCCTGAACCCAAAATAAAATGATTGTAAAACATAAATAACCCAATAATAACCCAAAAATAACTCTGCATAATCAGGATAAACTAAATATCCCGGAATAACCCAAAAATAACCCTGCATGATTCGGATAAACTAAATATCCCGGAATAACCCAAAAATAACCCAATAATAAAGCAAGAATTAACCGATCATACATGTTGTTTTACAACCAGACTTAACGTCAGAATAACCTCTATCAACAACCCTCAATAACCCGTTAATAACTCCATAATAACCCCAGCCCTGAACCCAAAATAAAATGACTGTAACACATAAATAACCCAATAATAACCCAAAAATAACCATGCATAATCCGGATAAACTAAATACCCCGGAATAACCCAAAAATAACCCTGCATAATCCGGATAAACTAAATATCTTGGAATTACCCAAAAATAACCCAATAATAAAGCAAGAATTAACCGATAACGTCAGAATAACCTCTATCAACAAACCTCAATAACCCGATAATAACTCCATAATAATCACTGTCTTGAACCCAAAATAAAATGACTGTAACACATAAATAACCCAATAATAACCCAAAAATAACCCTGCATAATCTGGATAAACTAAATACCCCGGAATAACCTAAAAATAACCCTACATAATCCGGATAAACTAAATATCCCAGAATAACCTAAAAATAACCCAATAATAAACCAAGAATTAATCGATAATACATGTTGTTTTACAACTAGACTTAACGTCAGAATACTCCAAGAGTAAACCTAAAATAATGGAATGAAACAATCAATTATACCATGACAACTTCTCATCACCATTGCTCCTCCGCTTCACCTCCTTCTTCCTTTCTTTCTTCTTCTTCTTTGCCTTTTCCTCCTCGGGTTCGCTGCCCTCTTCCGCCCTAATCAACTCTTCTAACTGTGTATTCTGCGGATTATCCATATGTGTTTTCTCCGCTACTTCTTCCAACTGCATATTTTTTGGGGCGTCCATCTCCATTTTGTTACTCCGACGACACTCACCTTTGCCTCACCTTCGAACAGTAGCACAACACAGAAAACCTACTGGAATGCGGAATGACGCTTCGAAGTGTTCTCTGCGCCTTTTCTTGTCTCTAAGAAGCCCAACGGTTACGCCAACAGTATCTCTCGTGCTCTAAAAGACAGAAAAGGAACGGCCCGTTCTCGGGCCGGGTCGGGCCTCATTAATATATATATATATATATATATATATATATATATATATATATATATATATTTAATTTTCGAATTTTTAAATAATTTGCGTGGTGGGACCCGCCATGGGACCGCTGGCGGGTTCTGATTGGTCTCCGGTGTCCGGAGTCCGGACCGAAAATTTTCTCGCTTTAAACACCCTTCTTCCCTCGCTGCTACCTTCTCTCCGTTTGTCCGCCTTGTCTTTGTTCCTGTCGCGCTTAAACTGGATTCGTTTCATGTTTTGCATTTTAATCGATAACTGAAAACTTTGTGGATGGAGGAACAAGCGCAGAAAAGGAGTACAGATTGCCTCTACTTTCTGGCTTCACCCCTCACCTGCAAGAAGGTTTCTGAGTTATTATTCCCTTTTTCACCCGAGAAAAATTTCCATTTTCTGCGATTTCAACATTGTGAGAAGCTCAGTTGGGTCCTTTTGTTTTTTTTCCTACACATTTCCCGCTTCTGTTTGGTTGGGTTTTGTTTTTTGCTTTCTTTTAATTTTTTCTTTCTACCGATATATGTGAGATCTTGGTTGTTATGAGGAGAAACTTGATGGCACGGAGACTGTTCTCTTAGGTTTCTTAAGATTAGTGCACGGATTTTCTTTGGGATTCCTAGGATTTAGATTTTCTTCCCCTCTAGGGTTTTTGAAGTTCTTTGCGCCTCCTTGATCCGGTTTGTTCTTCGGCATTGGTACTTATTCCCACATTCCTATTTGACGCCCCTGATAATAGACCCGTGAATGTTATTTTCTGTGAATTTACATACCATAAATAGCACTCAATTCTTATATATTTACATATCTAAGATCTACATTTTAATATTTACTTATATAATATTTTAGAGTATCAATCACATTAAAACATATTCATGAAAAGATAATTTTCACCTTAGAAAAGTAAATATCAGGGAAATTTTTGATGTATTGGAAATTAATACTTAAAAACTATATGGTATTTATATTTTTTTTACATGAAAACATATGTATTGCTTTTGTAAAAAATTTTACTGTTTTTCATGTCTGAGGTTTTGGTTTGTGTTTGTAGTTCTTGAAGGAGCCATGTCATTATCTTCATTTTAAATTCATAGCCATGAGGGTCCAAATTCATTGTACATGGCGTGCCTTAACATTTTTGTTAGGGGGATATACATATATACCTTGTAACTCGTATGCATTTGCATGTCAAGTATCTAAGCTTTGGTACTTATATACCTCTTCAATATTTTGAACTTATCGAAAATATAACAAATATTAATTTTTCTAAAGTAAAATATATTTATTGTGTATATTTTGATGAGATTGAGACTCTAAAATGTTATGCATATAAATAAAAAAAATTAAATTTTAGTTATATAAATACATAAGAATTGTATGTGAATTCCATTTTTCTCATACTGATATATATATATATATATATGTATATATATATATATATATATATATATATATATATATATATATATATATATATATATATATATATATATATATATATATATATAGAGTTCTAATCTCATTCAATATATATATTTGCACATGCATTCTTTAGAGGTCTATTTAGTTTTTATCATCTATTTTATAATGTTCTGCCATTAGCAGATGCTGTTTTTATTTTGGCATATTTAAATGAGAAATACAAAATTGATGTTTTGGTTTGCTGACATGTAGATGTGCAAAACTGCACAACATGTAGTTGTTAGACGTCTAATCAATGCATCCAATTGAAAAATTGATGGGCCATTGACATCTAAATAACAGTGAATCGAAAACCCTTTTCTTCTGAACTATTTAAGAATTTCTTTTTTTGTATGGATTGTTGCAATATATGTTTAAAAGTATTGATTGTATTTTTTTGTTTTGGTAAAGCTAAAATATTCTATAACAATGAGAATAAATACTGTTTAGTTTGTTGTATTATTTCTTTCGTCGCACTTTTTACACTAATGTCATCTTTTGAACTTGGGATAGCAATTGGCTCTCTCACTCTCTCTTGCTCCCCACTCCCCCGCCCCACTCTAACAACTATCTTTTGAACCATAACTATGTTGGGCCAGCAATAACTATGTCTATAGATGTGTGTGCATGTGTGCAGATCTATTATTCTTTTTTTAGAATTTTTTTTGTGCCACTCTTTTCTTTTTTCTTTTTTTGATTTTCTATTTTTTCTTTTAAATTCAGGGAAGTGAATGTGAGTACCGTCACAGTGACAATGCACGAGTTAATCCAAGAGATTGCTGGTATTGGTTGAGTGGCAGTTGTCGTAATCCCAACTGTGCTTTTCGGCATCCAGTGAGATTCATTTTTGCATAATTGTCTTTTGATTATTTCAATCATTGCCCGGATGTGATTTGTTTCGGCCCCTTTTTTTTTGATGAAAACTTACAAAGCTGCTAGTCTATGATGAATTAGTTACTATATATGCTTTATTAAATAACTATTCATAAGATTTCCATACTTATGGAAAAGAATGCATCCTATGGCTAATGCGTTTCTTGCTAGAATTATTATAATGTTATTACTTTTTGTATTGTTTGCATTTCTATGTTTTTTCCTGGTTTTTTCTTCATTTTAAGAGAAAAAATTAGTAAGTCACGTAGGTATGTGATGCAAATTATATCTTTATGTTGTTATTTTGTTTATTGGAACCTGAGCTTTCTCAAAATATTTTTGTCATATAAAATGCTGCAAACTATCATATTTTTTCAATTAATTACTCTTAAGAATTGCTGAGTGAATTTGAATGAAAGCAATTTAAATGGAAAATTATTATTATTTTCATAAGTGGGGAAGTTGAAAGCTTGCTCTGTGTAGTTAGTTTGTATTGATGAGTTGACTGGGCTATGATTTTGATAGACTTACTGTTGGATAAAACCAGAATGTATCTTATTGATACAAAGCAGAGTATATATACCCATTACAACTCATGATATAAGATAAAGGGATAGAAAGAAAACTAAATATAATAGAGAAAGGAAGGAAACTAAAGGAAATATCTCAGAATAATCAGAATTAAATAATGACTATTATTAACCATTAAAATATTCTAATACTTCTACTTAAGTCGAAGCATAGATATCAATCATATTTAATTTAGACTTAAATCATCGAATAGTGGCCTAGGAAGGTTCTTTGTGAGGATATCTGTCAGTTGGCTACTGGATGACATGAACGGAATGCAAATTTCCCCGTACTTAAGTTTTTCCTTAATGAAATGTCAGTCAATCTCAACGTGTTTGGTGCGATCTTGCTCTACGAGATTGTGAGCAATGCTAATGGTTGCCTTGTTGTCACAAAACAACTGCAGGGGAGCAGAGACCGACATACATAGTTCTTGGAGCATGATGCGTAAACAGAGTCCCTCGCAAATTCTTAGTGACATGGATCAAAATTCTACTTCAGCATTGCTCCGGGCAACCACAGACTGCTTTTTGCTTTTCTACATGACCAGGTTCCCACACAAATGATTAGTACCCCGTCATAGATCTCGGATCATGGACGGAGCCCGCCCAATCAACATATTTGAAAATAGAAATATTGCGAGAGGTGTGGCTGGAAAATACAAGCTTGAGCCCGACGTGCCTTTTAAATAGCGGAGAGTCCGGTGGATAGCTTGGAGATGGTGCTCATAGTGGTCATGCATGAATTGACTTACTACTCCATCTGCATGGCATATGTTGGGGCGTGTATGAGCAAGATATATGAGTTTCCCCACAAGACACTGGTAGCGAGTATTGCTTATAAGAATTGCCTTGGGAACATCAAGAAGTTTTTCATTTGGATCCATCAGAATAGCTACTGGTTTGCATAAAAAAAGATTGTTTTCTGTCAAAAGGTCAATGACATATTTCCACTGAGACAGACAAATGCCCTGAGATGATCGATCAACTTTCATGCCTAAGAAGTAATGGAGAGTGTTGATCTCACTTTTGGTTGAGGTTTAGTCTCTCCTTAGATAACCTAGGGTCTAGCCATATGACTCTCTTGGTGACTTTCTTAGAAGACTAGTAATTAGACCCTATCACATAGAAATTCCACATGCTTGTTTCCCTCACTTAAAATTTTTATATGCTTAAGGCCTAACCCCCAACTTTTGGGAGGAAGAGACCAAGCATAAAGAAGTCCAAGTGAGATTTCTATAGGTGGTCAAGCCTTAGGGTAGACCCTGGGAGGTTTGGAGCACATTCACACCTACACATGACACTTTATTTTCACAATTTTAAACCAAACACATCCTATTTTGATTCCTTAACTCTTTGGAAACTCGTATGTGTGGTCCCACCAATTTTAAGCTTATGACTAAATGGCTAGGACCAACACATAGAGGACCAAAAGAGGGTATTCCTTAGTCCATGACTCATTCAGAATGGTCTCATTCTTCCTACCTTGAAGCCATTTCAATTTTCCCAAAATTTCATTTTTGACCCAAAATTACCAAATTGCCCTTGAAAATGCCCCAATTTCCAAAATTGTCCAGAATTACCCAAACTCTCCAAAAACCATTCAAGAGCGTTCCGCTCGTCATACTGAGAATTTTGACCGTAAACATGCCATACTTCCGAGCTAACTTTGGGCCCCTCGAGGCCAAAATAACCGTTACTTGAACGACATTCCGAGCCTCATAAAACCCTCCACATTGATCAGAAATGCCCCTGGACACTGTCGTTTAACTCCAAATTTCACTTTAAACTGTCTCGAGCTTTCAGTTCAGTCTTTTAATCACTTACCCAAAAAATCCCCAAAATGACCAAAATACCCCTCCTGACCCGAAATTTCAAAAAATTTTAAAAATTCTAAAAAATTCGTAAAATCCTTCAAATATTCCCAATTTCAACTTAAACCACTTTATTTGACCCAGTTTGATAAAATTTGCCCAATTTTACTAAAAACCTCAATTTGCCTCTTTAAGCCTAAATTCCCCCAAATTGAACCCAATGTCAACCAATTTCCCCTCAATTTGAATTTTAAATCCCTCGTAACACTCCCCTAAACCAAATGCAACATTCAGTTGTCCCCAATTTGACCTCAAATCTCACCCAAATCCGATTTAAATCGAAACTCCCAAATTTGACTTATTTTTGACTTGTTCAACGACGAAGTTGTCCGAACGATCTCGGATCGCAGAACGGACTGTGCCGTTGCGTCCGCAACATCAAAATTACTTGGAAAGGACACATAGCTTGCTATGGTTTTGCGCACGAAAAAACGGCTCAAAATTCGGCGCGATTTCGTCAAATAATTAAAAATTTACATTTTCTATTTCGCAAAATCAAGCCTTGGCAGACGCCAGCCCCTCCCCTCTCATGCGGAAAAGCCATGGCTTCCTCCTCTTCCATGGGATTTCTTCCTCTCCAAGCCATGGAAGAATCTCTCCTATCTTTCATCCCATCATCCTCTCCATGGAGTAGTCATGTCTTGCTGCGATTTTTCTTTTTACCATCATTTCATGGTGGTTTATGGGCTGCATACCTTATGGACCAATGGTTTTTACCCATAGGTAGTTTGGGGATCTTTTTCTCCTTCATCTTCTTTCTTTGGCTATAAAATGACCCTTTCTTTGCTCTTTTTTGGGTTGACCGAAAATTGCAAGGGGTGGAAGTGCTGCCAAAGTTTTTAGGGAAATTGTTGGAGTAGTTTTGCATTGTTTGGTTTGCTCTCTAGGTGCTTTGGCTTGAAGCTCTATTGTTTCTTTTTAAAAAAAAAAAAAATGAAGCAAGGTGATTTCTCTCATTTCCTTCTTCTTTCTTGTTTGTTTGTTATTCATTGTTATTCATAGTTCTACTTGGTGTTTTTCCTATTTTATCTTATCTTTGTAAAGAGAGTGAGATAAGAAGTTTGGTTTGTTCTCTAGGTGCTTTGGTTTAGCTAGCTCCTCCTTAGTATCTTTTTTTATACTTGTTACAAGCTCTACAACCTATTGTCTTTTTTTGAGAATGATATCAAATATGCATGGTTTTATGTATGCTAGAAATGTGATGCTTTATTCGGCTTGAAGCATTTGTTTCAAAACAAAAACAAAAAAAAAAAAAAAGAGAAAAAAGAAAGGGGAGGAGGTTGGATAGAGAGGTTGAATGGTATGTTAGGCTTTCTCTACTTATGATTCTCTAGGTTTGCTATGTTTTACTTGGAAAGTCATGCATGCTTGGTCTCTATTATTAACATGTCTTGAAAGATATTCTAGAATCTTTTTATTTAGCTTTGAACTTTCTATGTGCATGCTCCATTATTAGTTATTTCATAAAAAAATGACATCGAATCCATGTGGCTTTTATGGTGGGTTTTGGAATGATGGCTTTATATGACATGCTCTAATCTCTTTATTTATGCCCCCTTTATGTTTAGTAAGATACACTTGGAGGATCATGCATGTTTTAGTTCCTTTTGTTGGCATGCTTTGGAGGAGGCTTTGTAGCTTTTTCCCTTTCTCCTTTTATTATTTCGTAATCAACTCCCCCTTTGCTAGCAGTGGGGTTTTGTATATGCATACCTCTAGTACTTGAAATTTGCAATGTTGTTTTAGCAAAAAAGGAGGGAAGTTTGCTTACTTGAGCATGAGAGCTTAAAGGTTTTGGTACCTTTCTTATAGACACTTGGGAGGCTTTGGTGCCTTACCATGAATTCTTTTCTCCTTTTTTCATTGTTATTTTTGTGAAATTCTACATGCATACTACTCATTTCTAGGCTTAGTGTATTTTACTTGAAGTTTTGGGGTTTTTGCTCCTTTGTCGGGTGTATGCATGTACAATTGATATTTCTTCTATATGCTTGCTCTCTTTAATTCATGGCTCATGTATGATGGAATGTGGTGTTTCGCTTTTAAAAACAAAAGTATGAGAGAATAAAAAAAATGGAAAGTTTGAGAGAGGAAATTTCATGCTAACTTAGCTTTTGGATGATTTAAAACTTTATGGTTACCATTGACATGCTTTAGAAAATATTTGCTAGCTCTCTTTTAATTACTACATGGCTAACTCCTCTTCTCTTTTCTTTATACTTGTTTACTTTCTACTTTTGTTTATCGGATGAAAGTGATGACATCAAACATATGCAGCTTTAGTGTAGGAGCTTGAGATGTAAAGACTTATATACTATGCTCTACACTTTAATGTCTTACATGTTGGTATGCTACATTTGAAAACTATGCATGTTTAAGATATGACGACTTTCTTTTACATTTAAAAAAAAAAAAATCTGAAAATGCAAGTTTCTGTAAGTTTTGGAGCTTTGGAAATGCTACATTTCATATGTGCCAAGCCTCACATGTTCTTGCTCCAATTAGTGCATGAGTTTGCTTCCTCTTTTACATGCTACTAGTACATTTTTACATGGAAGATTTGACGTGCTATGCTTTCTCCACTTATGATTTTCTAAGTTTGATACACTTTATCTGAAGGATTTGTCATGTTTCATCTCATGTTGGTAAAATACTTTAGGCTTGACATGTGTTAGTTGGAAAAGTTGGCATGTTCTACTTCATGTTACTAAGCATGTTTAGCTTTGGAACTTTGCTCCTTTGAAAGGGTGTAGGCATGTGCATATGACTTTGAGATTAAATGTTAGTTTAAGACTTCAAATGACATGTTTTCACGTTATGTTCTCAAAGAAAAGATTTGGCATGAAAGATAAAAAAAAAGGGGGAGAAGAGGTGTGATAGCTAGGTTGCATGAAATTTGATGACTTTGCTTTAACTATGTCTTTTCTATGCTTGATACACTTTGTTTGGAAGATTCGACTTGCTTTACCCATGTTCCTTCAAAGCTTCATATATGTTGGCTAGAAAGTTTAGCATGCTTTATTTATGTTATCAAATATGATTTAGCCTTGGGGTTTTGCATTTTGAAGCATATGAGGATTCGTTTATTATTTGCAATTTTCGGATCTTAAAATGACCACATATAACACGCAAAAATTGAGAACATGTGTGCATTTTTTTTACTTATTTCATCAAATATTTACACATATAACACCCAAGCTTTGATTTTGCACATGTTCCACCTTATTCTATGCATAAAATAGTGTTTTACTTATAAGAACTTGAAGCTTTCCTTACTTGTAAGAGTTTGAAATTGTGTATGGTCATTTACAAAAATCTGAAAGGTATGGTGGCTTATACCACAAAATTCAAAGCTTGGAAGGCTACACATGTTTGATTCTTATGGGTTAGCATGTCTTGAATGTTACTTTGAATTTCTTTGTTATATGGTTGGCCTTCTCTTAGCTAACCTCAAACTTTCACATACACATCACCCAAATTTTAATGTATTCACATATATCTCACATAAATTTCACTTTACACCTACACTCTCACTTTTACATACATGCAACACGTACACTTTATATAAAAAATTGCATTGTTAAGTATCTTGAGCTAGTTTAAATGTTATCTTTGCTGCCCCTATGTTAAAAACTATATTGTTTGACACTTCTTGAGTTGGTTTAAATGTTATCTTTGCTGCCCCATGTTAAAAGCTGCATTGTTTGACATTTCTTGGGGTGGTTTACATGTTACCTTTGTTGCCCTTATGATAAAATCTGCATTGTTGCCACCTTACATGTTGATTTAAACGTTTTTGTTGCTGCCCTCACTTAAAATTTGCATTGGTGAGTATCATTTGTGTTGCTTTCAAGTGAGAAAATGAGAGAGTAAAAAAAAATGGAAAGAGAGGAAGAGAGAAAGGTAAGAAAATGTGGGAATGTGAAAGGAGAAAGAAGTGAGAAAGAAAAGAAAAAAAAAAGGAGAAAGGAGTGAAAAAAAAAGAGAAGGAAGTGAGAAAGAAAAAAAATGAGAAGTTGGAGAGGGAAGTTTCATGTTAACCTCACCTTAAACATGTTAAAATCTTAAAGCTACTTCCGCTTTACTTTTCACCACCAAAACATGGAACATGTGAGCATGTGTAAGGATACCTTAAAGCTTGTATATTTGGATGTTCTCTTTCCTTTATATTTGCACTCTACATTATGTCTTCCTTTGCTAGTTATGCTTTTGCCTTCAAGCTTTCTTATGTGGTAAGCTTTGTTGTGTTATGGTATGAAATATTCATTTAGGGGAATACTATTTCAACTTGCTTCTTATCTTTTCCGTGCATTACTTTGCCGTTGCACATGTGAGAAAATTATATTACTTGGAAGTAAAGTATGCAAAAGAGAGAATATGGGTCTGTTTGGGGCCGCTTTTTTCGAGCGGCGCGGCCCCAAACCGCGAAGCAATACTTTTTTTTTTCGTTTGGATTTCAACTTCGCGGCCGCACACCATTAAAGCCGGCGAAAAGCGGGCCGCGGGATCGACCCCGCGGCCCCGCGTTCGCGCCGCTAAAATTACCTCTTGCCCCGCGCTCCTATGGTCTCGCGAACGCTCTCGCGAATTCGTTGTCTGCCCTACCGTCCCGCCTGTTGCTCGAGAGCTTCTCGCGAAGCCCCCTGCGTCTTCTTCCTCAACCAAGAACGAAGCCCAAACCAGGTAATCGTTAACCCTCTTCTTCGCCGGCTTTCAACCTCTTCTCAGCGGTAATGGCTGATTTTTATGGGCGTCTTTTCAACAATCTTCCTCTTCTAGCTGATGAGTGTTTGGGCTTGTTGAGGAAGAGGGAGGTGGAGCATCTGCCCTGGAAGGACTACGCCAAGAGGTTGATGAGTGGGTGTATGAAATTTTCGATCAGAAAAGAGTCCATTGATTGGATTCTAAAGGTGCGATTTTTAGCTAAGCTTTGCTCATAATATTTCCCTAGCGATCTTGCTCTTCATCCGTATGGCTCTTGGTTCATGGATTTGCATTCCAAGATACTTGTTATAATTTGCTTTGGATTTGCATTCCAAGATAATTTTTATATGATACTGTAGATTTGAGTGTTATGTTTGTAAATAGAAAAAAATAGTTGTTAAATATGTAACTTCAAGATCAAGATCTGTCATTTCAGCAATACCTGCTGCAACATTTCGAGTAATATTTCGAAATACCTGCTGCAACTTCAAGATCTGTGCATTACAATCCTTTAAAGAGATCACCACAAAGAAATTTGAGACTGTCTCAGTGCAGATGAGAGTTTAATAGCTTCGATTTTTATTGCAATCGTTATGATTAATCATACAAGGCATTCATTTTGGGCAAATAGGATTTTGGGTATTGTTTGATTTCTGAAAGCACTTGAATGTTCCATATATCGATAGCAAATGATGATATAAATCTGAAGCCCTTGACTTGTTTAAATGCATGGGTAATTGAATATGACTGAAATTCTTTTCAATAGCAATTTCTGGGTAAAATTTTTTTTATTGTTTGCCTTTTAAGTTGTAAGCGGGCAAGCCTAAAATAAATAAATCATTAATGGTATCCTCCCCAGCAATGTCATGCTCTATAGTGATAATTTTTAGGTGTTATGCATGTAAATTCTTATGGAAATCAACTGTCATTTTCTATTGTAGCCAAATACCCTTACGTACAGATTGGTTACAAGCAGATGAAAACTTATATATTAGAAAATGTCATGCTAGTCATTACTTTTACTAGAATGATCTGTAATGTTGTTCAATTAAGTATTCTTGCCTTTATGAGTGGATTTTCTTCTTGTCTTGAGCTTTTCCCTTCCCCTGTTTACTCATTTCATATAATGAGCTTCTTACTTCTATGATAAGTGTATTGCAAGATAACGATCCTTGTCGGTTGATGGCCCAAAATGCATATTCAGTCCTATTTCCCTTTAGTTTGGGGCAAGTTATTGACCCAAGTTATTTTCCTTAGTGTCATAAACCCTTGGCTAATTTAGCTCATTGACCCAAGTTATTGTTGTTTTATCCTGTGTAGCTCTGATAAAAATTTGAATTGAAATATATTGTCTATGTTTTATTATTTTTTATTTTTGGCCATTCTTGCTTAGGTAGGTGTTTATTTATTTTCTATGAGAAAGCCATGGATCACCTCTCCCTCTTTTTGAGGGCTATGAATGTAATAATAATTGTATTTTGGCTTGCTCGAGTCCTCTCCTACGATAATAGTGATGAATTCAGGATTTATTGGAGCTTTTCCAACAACCCTTCCACATTCTTTATTTCTGAAGTTTATTCTTACAAGTTGGTCTATGTAAATATATATGAATTATAGTGTAAATTCCTTTTTTTTTAATATCCTTCTCATAGAGGTTGTGATAATGATGATGATGTTTGAATATTTTAAACATAAAATTTAAAAAAAAATTGCATTTGCAAATCCTGTATATTATATAAATAAATCGAAAATTTCAAATAATTTTAATAAACAGGGGCAGTTTGGTCATTTTTATAGAAAAAACTGCCCCGCAGCTGTTTTTTCACAGCTGCAACCAAACAGACAGACGACTTCCCGAGCTCGCTTCCGTGCTGATTGCTTCGAGGCGACAGCATGTCTATGCTGCAAAGCTGAAAAGCTGCAGCCGAACCAAACAGACCCTATATTAGTTGGTAAGACTTTACATTGAAATGCTTGGTGGTGAGCAATCTATTTGTGCTCATGCTGTTTCATTATTATATCACTGCAAATGTGGGAGAACTTGAAATTGTTGGAAAAATTGGGCATTGTTATATTTATACTTGTTGCACTTCTTTTGTTATGTTAATTGCACATGTGAAAGAGTGTTTTGGCTCCTTTATGACTGCTCGGTTTTGCCCCATTTGGAGGGCTCGGTTTTATCTCTTTTTGTTGCCTTTTTTGGAGGGTTTGGTTTCCCTCTTTTTGCTGCCTCTACTGCCTCTACCTTACATGCTTTACAGCTACCCCTTGCACCATGTAGGAGGGCCTCGATTTACATGTTTTAGTTGCTCCGTGGCTGTCACTTTTGCATCATATATGGAGCTTGCTTTTGTCCTTATACCAGTTCATATCTGTTACTTTGTGCGGTTTTGAGGAACGACCCGCCTCCGTCATGTCGTGTTTTAGGCAGGGTCGTTTCCTTCTCTCTCTTCCTTGCCCCCTGTCCTTTGTTTCTTCTTACTTCTTGGCCTGAGTCCCGTGCTTATGTAAGACGCATAAACACGTACGTATAGCCTTTTGCTATATGCGGGGCATCAAGTAAGGCTGTAAGTAGGATGATTGGGGGGGGGCGATGATGATAGTGCATAGACGAGAGATACGAGAAATTTTCAGAATAGTATCTCCTGACTCAGAGACCCTAGAGAGGGTTGACGAAGGAATTTACGATACTTCTCTTCTATCCTTGGGGATTTCTGCCGCTATCACCCTTATGTTGCTAGTAGTCCTAGTTCGACTAGGATAGTCAACCTGTGGATCATAATATTTTTTTATAAAATATACATATACATTTTAAAAAAAATACAAAACTACCTCAACAACAAAAATAGCGTCCCCACTCATAAGTTTTCACTTGCATGCAATCTAAATTGAAATGTATGAAAATTCACAAAATCCCACGGTTGGCTATTCAGGTTGAGTTAGAACTGCCTTCCATAGGGTGTCGGTCTGGTAGTTACCACTTAAGGTTGGGATACATATAACACAACTCTGAGTCCTCTGCGCCATCGTGCTTACGGTCCTCCCGAACTTGTAGTCCGTTTTCATGGTTTTCCTACGTTCTTTTTCTACGGATTTCCAACAAATTTCCTACGGATTTTATACACATTTTCTACGGATTTCCTGTGAGTTTTCCATAGGATTGCTATAGGTTTACCTTACAGTTTTTCTTCTTTTTCCTACGAGCTTTCCCCCACGGATTTGTTTTTCAGATTTCTTACGAGACGTTCTTCTTCGACCTTTTGGTTTTTTTCCATCTTTCTCTTGATTTATTACACTAGTCTTACATTTTGCCTTTCCTGCATATACTTCAGCACACACATACACCTGTTTAGTTCAGTTTGCTTGCTTTACTTTTCAGAAAACATATACCTGTTTAGTTCAGTTTGCTTGCTTTGCTTTTCAGAGCATATATACTTGTTTACTTCAGTTTGCTTGCTTTATTTTTCAGAGCATATACACCTGCTGAGTTCAGCTTGCTTGCTTTACTTTTTTAGAGCCTATAACACCTGCATATGAAAACCAAAACTACCCCACAAAATTCAAAATATTAAACAACTCAAAACTTAATCACAAACAAAACAAACCTGCAATCGTAACTAAAATTAAAACATCTCATTAGATGATCGGGAATCCTACGGTAGAGGTAACATACGTGTTGCTAACGTGATTTCTCACGGTCTAAATGTAAGTGTGGAACTCATTCAGTTGAGTTTAGCAAATTCATTTGGATTAAGTGAATCCGATGAAAATGGTGATGCCGGAACGAGGGAACCGTGGGATCCTAACCGGTGTCGCCATAATCAACTTAAATATTTATTTTAATTAAAACACAAAGCTACCTCAATTTTAAACATTCCAGAACATGATGCTTCTCTCATCCACCTGATTGTCACTTCTTAAACTAAACATTCTTCAACAACAAGGAGTTTCGGGCATACACCGTGGGCAGCACAATTGAGGACGTGGAAGAACATGTTCGAGAGATCAAATAACGGATCTACAACATCAATTCTTACCTTAGTAATAAATAAACCATTGGACTTTGAGGTAGCCTGCCTAGTGCAGCATAAACCCCCATCTCATCTTTTGGGCCTTTGCACTTAGTGCAATATATGCCCCAACTTGCCTTAGGTTTTCGAATTTATCATCCGATATGACATAAATCCTTTTAACTTCCAGACTATTCACATGTCGATATCAAGTGAATGTAAGCCCTAATTAATTAAAATTGGCAGGATAAAACATACAATAAATTGTCTCAAATTGAAGCCAAAAGTAGGATAAATTGGGAAGTCACCAAGATTTACTCTTGGATCAATGAGCTCTCCTAGTTCTTCCTCATTTGGGTTTCTACAACAACTGTTCCAGAACTTGAAACCACTCACCTACTAGATTCTGATTACCTTACTTTCGTTGAAAATCCTAACCTTTGGAAGTCAATTGATAAAATTATATTTTCTGATTTAAATTGAAAGTTTTCTTAGGTGATTTGAAAGTTTTCTTCGTTAATTCATCTAAGATGTAATTAACTATAGGGGCTTGCCCTTATAGGTAACGTAAACGAACCCAATATTAATATAAATCCTATCTAATTCATTTATATTAGATAGAAGTTGTCGGCCACACAAGTTTCGCAGACCAAACGGATGTCATATACTTCCCTAGTTTATTTGATCGAGCCTCATTATTAGGTTATGTGCTTATCTTACGGGATAAGTGCATAACTTAAGGTGTACTGCTCTTTCATTTAAACTGTGAAACATATGAGATCAGTTTGACTTCATATTTTTCTAACCTAAATCTATACATAAATTAAATTAAATTAAATCTTGTCCTTCCGAAGCGGGCGACGGGATCTCGGTTCCGGCGGACAACAACTTCTATTGGACGAATCTTTTTTAAACTTAAACTACCAAGAGATCCTTACGCGCCGACAACTTCTGGCGACTCCGCTGGGGATGGAACACAGAATCTCTGTTTAAACCCTGCATGTAAGATTCTGGGTTTAAAAAGGAGTCATCCAATATAAGCTGTCGGCCGCCGGAACCGAGATCTCGTCGCCCGCTTCGGAAGGACAACATTTAATTTAATTTATGTATATATTTAGGTTGGAAAAATATGAGGTCAAATTAATCCCATATCTTGCGCAGTTTAAATGAAAGAACACTACATCTTAAGTTATGCACTTAACCCGTAAGATAAACACATAACTTAATAATGAGGCTCGATCAAATAAACTAAGGAAGTATATGACATTCGTTTGGTCTGCGAAACCTGTGTGGCCGACAAGTTCCCTATCTAATACATATGAATTAGATAAGGTTTATATTACTACTGGGTTCGTTTACGTTTCCTATAAGGGCAAACCCCTATAGTTAATTACATCTTTTAGATGACCGAAGTCACCCAGGAAAACTCTCGATTTAGACCAGGAAATATATTTTTATGAATTGATTTCCAAAGGCTAGGATTTTCAACGAAAGTTATGTAATCGGAATCCAATAGGTGAGTGGTTTCAAGTTCTGGAACAATTGTTGTAGGAACCAAAAGGAGGAAGAACTAGGAGAGGTCATTGATCCAAGAGTAAATCTTGGTGACTTCCCAATCTATCTTATTGTTTGGCTTCAATTTGAGACAATTTATTGTATGTTTCATCCTGCCAATTTTAATTAATTAGGGTTTACATTCACTTGATATCGATCATGTGAATAGCCTGAAAGTTAGGAGGGTTTATGTCATATCGGATGACAACTTCTGAAACCTAAGGGCGTTGGGGCTTATATTGCACTAAGTGCAAATACCCAAAAGATAAGACGAGGGTTTATGCCGCACTGGCAGGCTACCTCGAAGTTTTATGGATTGTTGTTTATTTATAAGGAAAGGATTGCTGTTGTAGATCCGTTGTTCGCTCTCTCAAACATATTCTTCCACGTCCTCGATCGTGCTGCCCACGGTGTATGCCACGAGCTCCTTGTTGTTGCAGAATGTTTAGTTTAAGAAGTGACAATCAAAGGGATGAGAGAAGTGTCATGTTCTGGAATGTTTAAAATTGAGGTGGCTTAGTGTTTTAATTAAAACAAATATTTAAGTTGATTATGACGACACCGGTTAGGATCCCACGGTTCCCTCGTTCTGGCATCATCATTTTTATCGGATTCACTTAGTCCAAATGAATTTGCTAAACTCAACTGAATTTAGTTCTACACTTTTATTTAAACCGTGAGAAATCTCGTTAGCAACACGCATGTTACCTCCTCCGTAGGATTCCCGATCATCCAACAAGACGTTTTAATTTTAGTTGTGATTGCAGTTTTGTTTTGTTTGTGATTACATTTTGAGCTGTTTTATATTTTGAATGTTGTGGGGTAGTTTTGGTTTTCATATGCAGGTGTTATATGCTTTTCAAAACAAGTAAACTGAACTCAGCAGATGTATATGCTCTGAAAAGTAAAACAAGCAAACTCAACTAAGCAGGTGTATATGCTCTGAAAAGTAAAGCAAGCAAACTGAACTAAACATGTACATATGCTTTGAAAAGTAAAATAAGCAAATTGAACTAAATAGGTGTATGTGCGTGTTGAAGTGTATGTAGGGCAAAGTGTGAGACTTGTGTAATAAACCAAGAGAAAGATGGAAGAAAACCATAAGGTCGAAGAAGAACGTTCCGTAAGAAATCTGAAAAACAAATCCGTGAGGGAAAACTCGTAGGAAAAAGAAGAAAAACTATAAGGTAAACCTATAGCAATCCTGTGGAAAACTCACAGGAAATCCGTAGAAAATCAGAAAAATCTGTATAAAATCCGTAGGAAATTCGTTGGAAATTCGTAGAAAAAGAACGTAGGAAAACCACGAAAACGGATTACAAGTCCAGAAGGATTGTAAGCACGATGACGTAGAGGACTCAGAGCTATGCTATATGTATCCTAAACTTAAGTGGTAACTCTCAGACCGACATCCTATGAAAGACAGTTCTAATTCGGCCTGAATAGCCAACCGCGGACCTTTGTGAATTTTCATACATTTCAATTTGGATTGCTTGCAAGTGAAAACTTATAGGTGGGAATACTATTTTTGTTGTGGAGGTAGTTTTATATTTTTTTAAAAATGTATATGTATGTTTTATAAAAAATAGTGTGATCCACATGTTGACTATCCTAATCGAACTATAACTACTAGCAACCTAAGGGTAATAGCGACAGAAATCCCCAAGGATGGGCGAGTAGTATCGTAAATTCCATCGTCTACCCTCTTTAGGGTCTTTGAGTCAGGAGATACTATTCTGGAAATTTCTCGTATCCCTCGTCTATGCATTATCATCATCGTCTCCTTAATCATCCTACTTATAGCCTTACTTGATGGTTCCGCATATATCAGAAGGCTATACGTGCGTGCTTATGCATCCTACATAAGCTCGAGACTCATGCCAAGAAATAATAAGAAACAAAGGACAAGGGGAAAGGAAGAAAAAGAGGAGGAAACGACCATGCCTAAAACACGACATGACGGAGGCGGGTCATTCCTCAAAATCGCACAAAGTAACAGACATGAACTGGTATAAGGACAAAAGCAAGCTCCATATATGGTGCAAAAGTGTCAGCCATGTAGCAACTAAAACATGTAAATCGAACCCTCCAACATGGTGCAAGCGGTAGCCGCAAAGCATGTAAAGATAAGGAAGACAGATTTATATATATATATATATATATATATATATATATATATATATATATTAAATGTTTGGGGTGGCCGTAGAGGCAGCAAAAAGAGGGGAACCAAGTTCTACAAAAAAGGTAACAAAAAGAGAGAAAATCGAGCCTTCCAAATGGGGCAAAACCGAGCAGCCATAAAGGAGCCAAAACACTCTTTCACATGTGCAATTAACATAACTAAAAAAGTGCAACAAGTATACATTAAACAATGCCCAATTTTTCCAACAATTTCAAGTTCTCCCACATTTGCAGTGATATAATAATTAAACAACATGAACACAAATAGATATCTCACCACCAAACATTCCAATGTAAAGTCTTACAAACTAATGTATTCTCTCTTTTGCATACTTTACTTTTAAGTTATATAATTTTCTCACATGTGCAACGACAAAACAAGTTGAAATAACCTTCCCCTAAATGAATATTTCAGACCATGCCATAACAAAGCTTACCACATAGGAAAGCTTGAAGGCAAAAGCATAACTAGCAAAGGAAGACATAATGTAGAGTGCAAGTATAAAGGTAAAAGAACTTCCAAATAAGAAAGCTTTAAGGTGTCCCTACACATGCTCACATGTTCCAAGTTTTGGTGGTGAAAAGTAAAGCGGAAGTAGCTTTAAGATCTTAACATGTTTAAGGTGTGGTTAGCATGAAACTTCCCTCTCCACCTTCCCTTCCTTTTTTTTTTCTTTCTCACTTCTTTCTCCTTTTTTTTTCACTTCTTTCTCCTTTTTGCTTTTCTTTCTCACTTCTTTCTCTTTTCACACTCCCACATCATTTTCTTACCTTTCTTTCTTCCTCTCTGCACATTTTCTTACTCTCTTATTTTCTCACTTGAAAGCAACACAAATGATGGTCACCAATGCAGATTTTAAGTGAGGGCAGCAAGAAAAATGTTTAAACTAACATGTAAGGTGGTCACAATGCAGATTTTAACATAGGGGCAGCAAAGATAACATATAAAACACCCCAAGAAATGTCAAACAATGCAGCTTTTAACATAGGGTAGCAAAGATAACGTATAAACCAACTCAAGAAGTGTCAAACAATGTCGTTTTTAGCATAGGGGCAGCAAGATAACATTTGAAGCAATTCTAGAAGTGTCAAACAATGTAGTTTTTAACACAGGGGTAGTAAAGATAAGATTTAAATCAACTCAAGATACTTAACAATGCAATTTTTTATGTAAAGTGTAGGTGTTGTATGTATGTAAAAGTGAGAGTGTAGGTGTAAAGTGAAATTTTTGTGAGATGCATGTGAATACTTTAAAATTTGGGTGATGTGTATGTGAAAGTTCGAGATTAGCTAGGAGAAGACCAACCATATAACAAAGAAATTTAAAGTAACCTTCAAGACATGCTAACCCATAAGAATCAAACATGTGTAGCTTGATTGCGACTACGCCGACCCAGCCGACCTGACTTTTACTTATGTAAGAATTTATGAATTTATATTTAAATATTTATAATAATTATTGTAAACATCACAATTTCAAACGCAAGTATACGTATCGTTTCAAGTAATATAGACCTCTATTAGAGTCCTGGTTATCGATCCCACAGGGAAGAGTATGAGAAAATTAAGAAATATTTTAGATTTTTTAAATTAAAAGTAATTATTATTTTTATTTCTTTTCAAAATTCAGATTTTAAGTTTAATAAAATTTTTACTAAATGTAAGTAAGCAGTAATTAAATAAAGATTTATGCAGGTATAAATAAAACAACTTTCTCATTTTCAACTAATCTAAGATTTTTAGAATAATTATCATTTGTGGAGAACTTAGATTATGATATTGTGCCAAATAGAAACATTCCTATTCTTTACCTTCGCTCGATAGTATAAAAAATATTGGCTAATCCATAGATCGGTTCGGGATGTTTTATCGGTAGAATGGGTTAATCTAGGCTCACACTACTAGATGTTCGAGGGTGGTATGGTCGGCACTACCGGTGACCCGTTCTCTTTCTATAGACCAAATTATTAGAATTTAGTCTGTCATTCTAAAAACTAATTAATTCTATGCCCAATAAATAATATCTTCCTATTTATTTGCACTTAACCTTGAATAACCCGCATAAACCTTCGATTACCCAAGGATTCATGTGATATCTACTAGTTAAGAACTTATCTCCGGATAAGTCTCAGAATTCTTCAGCAGCTTTTAACAATTTAAATGACTAGTTTAAAAAGTAAATTAAGATTATGTATTAATATCATCACAATTTTTATAAATATTTTAAGTTAAATTCTCCAACAAAATTCAATTATCTTATTATCTTTTCATAGTTGAAAGGAGAAAAAACTAACTACTCAGAACACATTGAATTCACACAACAAAACATATTTATAAAACTTTGAACCAAGTTACGAAATACTTATACGGAATGTTCCTTGAGTGATCCGTCGACTCCTACGACTCCGATGCGAGGTATAAAACTTGACAACAACAATACTTGAAAACTCACACTTACTACTCAAGGAATTGAGTAGTAATACTCAAAATAAACGCACTAAATGCAAAAGAAAGTGGCTCCCTGAAATGATTGGATGCTAGAGGGGGGGTTTATGGTGATTGAATGGCTATAGGGTGCTAAAAGGGGCACTTTTCTATGTAAAATTGACTTCTATTTATAGAGCTCCGAATTTGACCAGCGGTTGTTTAAGGTATCTTTTCAAAATTCGTCCAAATACAATATATCTTCTAGAAGGTAACTGTCGCGCCTAGGCGCCGGAGTCCGTGACCAGGTCTTCGCACCTGTTCACTTTAGATCACACCTTTTCGCGATTAAAACCTTTTCCCTGTGTCCAGAAGCATTATATCATATGTCCTATATATTAGGAGTAACTTCCAGTCTTCTAGAAGGTCTGATAATCGCTTAAAACCGTCAAAATAACTGCCCAAAGTTGTGAAAAATATTATCTGTTTATGTATCGAACTGGCGCCTAGGCGCCAGACCTATAATTTCGACAACTTTGCTCTTTAAGCTCCATTTTTACTCCTTTTTGCTCCATTTTCCTTCTTGAACTCTTTTTTTATCACCTACATCCAAAAACATTAAAATACATTTCTTTAAAGCATAATATCCTTAAGAATTGAATCATAAATAAGGCATAAAAATATATATTTTTTAGTGGATCAAATTCCCCTAAACTTAAACGTTACTTGTCCTCAAATACCCTTTTAATTACATAAAATATATAACATTTGGAATAAAGTTTATATATTTAAGATTTATTTTAATTTTTGGTTTTATAAAAGCTTTAGCAAATCATCAACTAAATTTCACTAATTAAGGTTAATTTTAAGAATTTAAAGATTACTTAACTACTAAATCATAAGACTTCAAAATTTTCATTTATTTCAAGGATAATTGTAATTTATTATATTAAAATTACATATAATATTTACAAGAAAAAGATTTTCATGAAACATTTTTCGAGTGAAAATAATTGTACATAAAAATTAAGTTAAAAATGTAATTGATTTTCCTTCTATAAGATAATTTAAGTGAAGCCAATTTTTGATTAGACATTTCCTCAAGCTTCTTACATTTCTTTTTTCTGTTTTTTTTCTTTTATTTTCTTTTTTTATTTTTCCTTTTTTTTAGAATATTTTTCAATCCTCTATTTTTTTTTATTTGTGAGGATTACTTATTTTTGCATAGCCTGTTAATGATTTTGAACTTAACTATCCTTAACTTATATTTAAAAACTTATACATTTTATTACTTAATAAATATGACATTCTTAATAAGTATTTTTTAAAAATTATTTCAATCTTTTCTTTTTCAAGTAATAATCTTAATTCCTTAGTATTTCTAAAATACAATTCTCTTTACTATAAATAGAAAAATTCTTGATCTTATTATTCTTTAAGTTAAATATTTCTATTCTTAAAATTAATCAAAATTATTGAAATTTTAGTTAAGTTTACTAAATTATTTATAAATTCAAAAATTTAAGTAGTCTTAAATAGATTTTTCATTCCTTATGTTATGTTAATATTTTTTAAAGAAAATATTAGTTCATTAAGGACAAATAATATTTAAATTTGAAAAATGTTTTCCCTTCTCCCAAACTTCAGCTTTAGCATAAAAATGATCCATAAAATTTTCTAAAGCATGAGAGAAAAAAATAAATAGGAATTTATCTAGGTACAATGATGTAGTAAGGAAAAAAGAACTCATTTCTACTTCTACACATGCTTTAATATGTATATAACAGAAATGATTAAGCATATATAGAAAAGTTTGTAGAGCAGAAGTTAATTTCTACAATTTTTTTACAATTTTTATATTATAATTGTTCTTTCTTTTTCTTTTCTTTTTTTATAAAACATGCAAAATTACTAACTATTCATAAATACTAAACAATAGGCTGAAACAGAAATAAACATTTATCATAGAAAATAAAAATTTATCCATATTTCAGTCTTTAATACATAACACATAAGATGATCTAAAAACAGTCTCAATATCAAAAGTCCACACAAAGTTAATTAAAAAAATCAACACTAACAAACAACAATAAAATCAGACTCATCAGTACTAATTAAACTAGAAATAAACTAAAAACAGAATCAACACATCTCAAGAGGTAAATCAAGCTACTAATCACTATTTGTAGCCTCGTCATCGTCGTCACCAAAAGAAAATTCCACATCCTTCGGATCAACATACGGTGAAAATCTAGGACAGGTAGGGAACTGAACATCATGATCACCCTTCAGGAATCTAACAAGAGACTTAGAATACTCAGCATCATAATCACTCTTCCTTTGGGTGTACTCAGAAAGATGATCGATCTTCTTATCGATCGTATCTACTCTATAATGAGTTAGAAATAACTCATTCTGCTGCTCCATAAACTTATCATGCATGGATTCCCAAAAACTAGATGGTGGCTTAGCAGCAGAAGTAGAAGGTCTAGAAGTAGAAGTTCTGCCAGCAGTAGGTAATGAACTAGAAGGTGCATTGGAACTCTTACCTCCAAGTCGATCATAGATACTGACACTTTCTTTTCCTATGGGTTTTTAAACTTGAGCTTTTCATCAAAAAGCTCAGCAACTACTCCAACACTTTCACACAGAGAATATATCAAAGATGGAAAACTAAGTCCAATAGAAGTGCTAGAACGAGCAGTGGCCTCTATAGAATCATAAATGATACTACCTACATCAATCAGTTTCCTCTCTTGCATGCAGTAGTTGAGGATAGCTCTGTCTTGGTAACCTCGCTCAAATGATTGGATGGAAGGAGGCGAGCAGAAATAAAGTAATGCCATGCCTTTGAAACACCATTAAACTTAGAAGATGAAAAATTTTCCCGTTTTTCGTTCCGGATCTTCCAAGCTCTAGTACCATCAGTCAGGTAAGCAATAATCATCTCTAAATCTCCCTCAGATGGAGATAATCCGGAGTAATAACACTCGATGTTCGGCGGCAGGCCGTAGAAAATGTTGATACGCTATGGAGTGAATCCTACTCCAACTCCTCTAACGAAAATTTCATACTCTTCAGCATCCACGAAATTGACATAAAACTCCCTGACGACAGAGATAACAACAATAACAGTAAAATAATAGAATCGTTGCCAGTTGAGTGCAATGATCGTATCCTTAATTCTTCCTTCAGGATTGTAAAAACTTCGTTCCGAGATAAACTTCCTGGTCGTAGCAAAATCGTTGTACCGAAAATGTGCAGCAGAAGTGAAAAACTTGCTACGATCAAAATTTTCTCGTTCATTTTCTCGCTTAGATTTGGGTGCCATCTAAACATGAAATAAAAACGCAAAATAAATTCATAGGATCAATGGAAATAAACTAATTTAAGCTTTTCAAACTTGAAAGGGCTTAAAAATTCATGGATTTAACTCTAAAAATCAAAATTTTCTCAAAATTTCGGTTTTCTTCAAAGAGAACAAAATCCATGGTGAAAATAAAAAATAATTGGTTTAGAATGTAGATCTGACATTGGGATGAACAAATCGACTGATTTCAAGGTTAAAAACTTGAAAATCCAGCCTAAATTTGATCTCTAGGTTCGATTTTTGCAAAAACAGGAGGAAAGGGAAGCTTAGGCGTCAAAAATGGCGTGGGGGTGGTTTAAGAAGATGAAGTTTCAGGTTCAGGTCGAACCGGCGCCTAGGCGACAGACTCGCCTTTCCAAAAATTTAATTTAAATATTAAATTTTCCACTAAAATTTATCAAATTCGACTCCTTATTACTCATATGAGAGTATTAATCCAATTTATATCCTCCAAACATTTCCAAAATCAATTTAAAATGATAACTTAGATCCACATTTCAAACGCAAAATATAAACGAACTCTTCAATTCCAATTCATAATTTTCATTCCAAACTCTATAAATTTCAGAACAAGACTATAACAAGGTTCATCATTCTATAAACAACACAAACAACATAAATTCAAACCAAATTTTCAATCCAACAATACATTGAACAATTAAGCAAACACACAAACTCGATATTTGACACATTAGAACTTGACTCAATCACACCTAGAACACATAAAAGATCAATTCAACACCGAACTTCAATTTCCATCTCTTTCGCAATGAAGTTCGCTAGGACCACCGAGATAGAAAACAAACGCCCTTGGAAATTCCAAAGCCGTCTTTTCATCGATCCACTTGTTCTTCGCATACATTGCTACTTGAGCGTCTTGATAGGCCGCCATATGATCAAATTGAAGTTTCGTTTGCCATTCCAAATGTTCAATTTGATGATACATCTCGTGCAAACGATTCTCAATGCTTTGAAGTTCCGCTTCAATCTTTTCCAAACAACTAAATAACCTCTCCATACTAACTGCAATAAATCCATTAAAATAAGATTGAGGATCTTTGGGGGATTTGTCTCTTACTTCATTTCCATCATTTCCTCTATCCATTGCTTCCAAACTCCTCTGAACTCCTCCAAAATGGATTGCTCTGGTCGAAATTATGGTTTCTATGTGATTGGGGACGAAGATAAAACAATTTATAAGGAGATTTTGTGTGAAAAACTGAAGTTTTTCGGTTTTTCCATGATTTGTAACTGTGGCACTTAGGCGCCGGAATCTGGCGCCTAGGCGCCGGACTATCGATACGCACATGTTATTTTGGCGCTTAGGCGCCGAATTTTGGCGTCTAGGCGCCGGAACCTTGATCGACTCCGTTTCTCCTATCGTTAAATTTTATAAAGTTTCGGTCTTAAAAATAGGTTTAATAAAAGGGTATGATCCACGTACAAACACGATTAAGATAAATTCAAATCACAAACAATCACAATGATAATAAATGGGTTGCCTCCCATAAAGCGCTTGGTTTAACGTCGTCAGACCGACCTAATCAATTGAATTAATCGGGTAGACTCAGTTCGTAAGCCTCTTTGTAATTTGGTTTCATTTCTCCCATATAAGGCTTCAGTCTTAATCCGTTAACTTTAAATATTTTTTCAGTTTTGGGATCTTTAATATCCACAGTTCCATAAGGGTTTACTTTCTCAATTATAAATGGTCCCATCCATGTAGATCTTAATTTTCCCGGAAAAAGTTTTAAACGAGCATTAAATAATAACACTTCTTGTTCAGACTCAAATATTTTCCTTGAAATCTTTTTGTCATGCAATTTCTTCATTCTTTCCCAATAAATCTTTGCATTTTCATAGGACTCATTTCTTATCTCTTCCATTTCATTCAGTTGTAATAATCGTTTCTCTCCTGCAGCATTTAAATCATAATTGAATTCTTTTATCGTCCAGTAAGCTTTATGTTCCAGTTTAACAGGTAAGTGACAATGTTTACCATAGACTAATCGATAAGTCTCTTCTAAGCTGTTTTATAAGCCCATAATGCAGAATCAAGTCTATCAACTCAGTCAGTTCTTTTAGGATTAACAGTTTTCTCTAATATTCTTTTAATTTCTCTGTTTGATATTTCAGCTATTCTACTTATTTGAGGGTGATAAGCAGTTGCAGTTCTATGTTTAATTCCGAGTTTTTCCAGTAATAATTGAATTCTTATATTTCTGAAATGACTTCCCCCATCTGTGATAATTACCCTGAGCATTCCAAATCTTGTAAAAATCATATTTTTTAAAAATTTCGAAAACACTTTTGGAATCACAGTTAGGTAAAGCTACAACTTCGATCCACTTTGAAACAAAATCAACTGCTAATAAAATATAAATCTTTCCAGATAATGGTACGAAATGTCCCATAAAATCTAAACCCTATACATAAAAAATTTCAATTTCTAATATATAGTTTAGAGGCATTTCATCTTTTATGGATATATTTCTCATTTTTTGACATCGATCATAAGTTTTCACATAATGTCCAACTTTTTAAAATAATGTAGGCTAATTGAATCCAAAGTTTAAAATTTTAAACGCAGTTTTATCCACTCCAAAGTGTCATCCAAATTCAGAATCGTGACATTTTTGAATAATTGCAAAAGTTTCTTTATAAGGTATACATCTTCGAACTTCCTATTTTAAATAAATGAGGATATTCTCAAATATATGATTTACAATCATTCTTGAATTTCATAATATATTTGTTATTCAACCCATATGGTAAAATATTGCTAACCAAATAGTTAACTATATCAGCATACCAAGATATTTGTAATCCTTGAATAACATATAACTGTTCATCAGAGAATTTCTCATTTATATTTTCTTCATAAATCTTCTCACTATTATTTTTAATTCTTGATAAATGATCGACGAATTTGGTTGTCAGTTCCTTTTCTGTCCACTAATTGAAAATCAAATTCTTGTAAAACTAAAACCCATCTGATCAATCTAGGTTTAGCATCATTTTTAGACATTAAATACTTAATAGCAGAATGATCAGTATGCACGATACATTTAGTCCCAAGAAGATATGGTCTAAATTTATCAGACATATACTATTGCTAAAAGCTCTTTTTTCAGTAGTATATTTAAATTTTATTTAGAGTTTTGCTAGCATATATATAACTTTGAAAATTTTCTCATATTTTTGTCCCAATACAGCTCCAATTGCATAATCACTTGCATCACACATTAATTCAAAAGGTCTACTCCAATCAGGTGCAACAATAACAAGTACATAGATTAATTTTTCTTTTAAAATATTGAACGCATTCAGACAATCTTCATTAAATTCGAATTTAGCTTCTTTTTCTAATAAATGACAAAGATGTTTAGCAATTTTAGAAAAATTTTTTATATATCTCCTATAAAATCCAATATGACCCAGAAAACTTCTCACATCAGTAACGGTAGTAGGTGGTTGAAGTTCAACAATAATTTCCACTTTTGCCTAATTAACTTCCATACCTATTTGTGAAATTTTGTGTCCAAGTAGAATTCCTTCTGTGACCATAAATTGACATTTTTCTCAGTTTGGAATCAAATTTGTTTCTTCACATCTTTTCAGAACTTTCATTATATTTTCCAACCAAGACTCAAAAGAAGTTCCAAAAACTGAAAAATCGTCCATAAATACTTCAATTCCTTTATCATTTAAATCACAGAATATTGACATCATACATTTTTGAAAAGATGCAGGTGCATTACATAAACAAATGTTCCATAAAGACTTGTAAATGTTGTTTTTTCTTGGTCCTTAGGAGCAACAGGTAATTGATGATAACCAAAATATCCATACAAAAACAAAAATATGAGTGTCCAGCTAATTTATTCAACATCTGATTTAAGAAAGGTAAATGAAAATGATCATTTCTAGTGACGTTGTTTAATTTTCGATAGTCAACGCATATTCGCCATCCAGTAACTTGTCTTGTAGGGATTAATTCATTTTTTTCATTAACAATGACAGTTGCTCCTCCTTTCTTCGGAACACAATGAATATGACTTACCCATTGACTATCCGAAATAGGATAAATAATTGCAGCATCTAACAATTTCAAAATCTCTTTTTTTAAAACCTCTTTCATAATTGGGTTCAATCTTCTTTGAGGTTCAATAGTGAGTTTACAATTTTCTTCTATTAAAATTCTATGCATATAAATTGAAGGACTTATTTCTTTTATATCTGCAATAGTCGAACCAAAAGTTTTCTTATAGTTCTTCAGAACTCCTATTAATTTTTTTTCTTGATCTTTGCTTAGTTCTGAAGATATAATTACAGGTAAAGTTAATGAATTTCCAAGAAATGCATACTTTAAATGTGTAGGTAACATTTTTAATTCCATTTCAGGGGTTTTTTCAATTGAGGGTAAAAGTATATCATTTTTAGTTGTCTAAAATTTCTCAATTTTCATGAATATAATAAGTTTCTTCAGATAAATTTTCTTGATTTACTTCTTCAATTTCTTTAGTTAATGACTCATTATTTATCACAGATTCATCATCTTTTTCTTCAGAAATGACCTTACATTTTTCTTGATAATGCTTTTCAATTATATAATAAAAAATATCCATTCGATAGTATTTTTCTTTATCAGGATACCTTATTGATTTCAGAACATTAAATGTTATCTCTTGATCATTAACTCTCATTGTTAATTCTTCTTTTTGCACGTCAATCATAGCACGTCAGATAGCTAGAAAAAGTCTCATAAAATAATAGGTATTTCTTTATCTTCTTCCATATCTAGTACAATAAAATCCACAGGAAAAATAAATTTATCTACCTTAACAAGAACATCCTCTATAACTCCTTTAGGATAAATGATAGATCGATCAACTAACTGAAGGGTTACAGTGGTGGGAGAAATCTCTCCTAAATCTAACCTTCGAAAGATTAAAAATGACATGAGATTAATATTTGCTCCTAAATTACATAAGGTTTTTCCACAAAATTTTTCTCTAATAACACATAGTATAGTGAAACTTCCAGGATCTTTAAGTTTCTGAGGTAATTTTTTCTGAATTATTGCACTACATTCGTCAATTAATGCAACAGTTTTATAAGCTTCAAATTTCATTTTATTGCTTAAAATATCCTTCATAAATTTTGCATAACTTGACATTTGTTCCAAAGCTTCAGCAAAAGGAATGTTGATGGTAAGTTTTTTAAAAATCTCAAAGAACTTAGAAAATTGATGGTCAAGCTCCTGCTGTTTTAGTTTTTGAGGAAAAGATGGTGGTGGTCTTTCAACTTCCACTTCAATAGGAATTAGTCTGATCTTTACTTGGAGAAAGAGTATCCTTAGGTTTTTCACTCTCTTCTACCTCTCTCTCTTTTTCAATTTCATTCCGAATTTTCTCTTTTAATTCCTTTCCACTTCTAAGTTGTACAACTTTTGCTTGTTCATGATCTTTCCTAGTTTCTTTAGAATTAATTTCGACATTGCTAGGTAGTGTTCCTTGAGGTCTGTAATTAATAAAATTAACAATTTGACTCATCTGATTCTCAATATTACGAATAACAGTGTTTTGACTTTGTAGGTGATTACCTAGTTGCAGGATCAATTCTTCTATAGATAATTTTTTCTGCTGATGGTTAAAACCAGGAGGATAAGTTGGTCTAAAGTTTGAATTTCCTTGATTGTTCCAATTTCCGGTTGGATTAACTTGATTATTACTCCATTGTTGATGTCCATTATTCCAATTAAAATTAGGATGCTTTTTCCAACCTGGATTATAATAATTAGAATAAGGGTTATTAGTTTTACTAGCAATAGCTTGCAAAGTTTCCGTTGTTTGAGAATCATCAGTATTTGCAGAATTATCATTACTTACATGCGATATGTTAATAGCAAAATTATTTAATTTTTTAGATATCGCAGCCACTTGTGAAGTTAAAATAGAGAAGACTTCATTATCTTGAATACTTGCCATTCGTTAAGGATTAACCCTTTTAGAAGGCCATTGAAAATTATTATTAGCCATTTCATTAATTAAAGTATAAGCTTTTTCAAATGTTTTAGCCATTAAAGAACCACCAGCAGCAGCATCTATAATAGATCTAAGTGATCAAATAAGTCCGTTATAAAATGTTTGAATATTTAACCAATCTGATAAAACATGATGAGGACATTTTCTTAATAGTTCTTTAAATCTTTTCCATGCTTCAAAAATTGTTTCTCCATCAAATTGCATAAATGAAGTAATATCATTTTTTAATTTAGCAGTTTTAGAAGGAGGAAAATATTTAGCAAGAAATCTTTGTGTCATATCTGCCCAAGTTTTCATAGAACAAGTTGCTAATGAGTTAAGCCACATTTTTATTTTATCTTTTAAGGAAAAAGGAATGAGTCTAAGCCTAATAACATCATCAGAAATATTATTATATTTAAATGTAGCACAAAGTTCTAAGAAACTAGCTAGGTATAAATTTGGATCTTCATTTGGTGTTCCTCCAAATTGATTATTTTGAACCATTTGAATAATAGAATGTTTAAGCTCAAAAGAATTAACATCTACAGCTGACATTTGAATACTAATATGTAGTTCATCAGCTGTAGGGTTTGCATAATCTCTTAATGGTTTATAAACATTTTGTTCATTAATTTCTATTGGATTTTGATTATTGTTATGTAAGTTAGCATTTCCTGATATTTTTGAATTTGTTTTCCTTTTCTTATTCTTTTAACTGTTCTTTCTAATTCAGAATCAAAAGGTAATAATCATTCAGATCCAAAACTACGAATAAAAATAAATTAAAATCTTTTTGGTATTTTTGTTTTTATATTTTTATTATTATTTTAATTTTTTTAAAGAAATAAAAGTGTATAAATTATATTTAATTTGAGAAATGTAAAAATTGTCTTTTTAACTTTCTTCCTTATCTTCCCCGGCAACGTCGCCAAAAACTTGATTGCGACTACGCCGACCCAGCCGACCCGACTTTTACTTATGTAAAAATTTATGAATTTATATTTAAATATTTATAATAATTATTGTAAAGTCATAATTTCAAACGCAAGTATACGTATCGTTTCAAGTAATACACGGCTCTATTGAAGTTCTGGTTATCGATCCCACATGGAAGATTATGAGAAAATTAAGAAATATTTTAGATTTTTTAAATTAAAAGTAATTATTATTTTTATTTATTTTCAAAATTCAGATTTTAAGTTTAATAAAATTTTTACTAAATGTAAGTAAGCAGTAATTAAATAAAGATTTATGCAGGTATAAATAAAACAACTTTCTCCTTTTCAACTAATCCAAGATTTTTAGAATAATTATCATTTGTGGAGAACTTAGATTATTGTATTGTGCCAAATAGAAACATTTCTATTCTTTACCTTCACTCGATAGTATAAATAACATTGACTAATCTATAGATCGGTTCATGATGTTTTATTAGTAGAATAAGTTAATATAGACTCACACTACTAGATGTCCAAGGGTGGCTATGGTCTGCCCTAACAGTGACCCGTTCCCTTTCTATAGACAAAATTATTAGAATTTAGTTTGTCACTCTAAAAACTAATTAATTCTACGCCCAATAAATAATATCTTCATATTTATTTGCACTTAACCTCAAATAACCCGCATAAAGCCTTCGATTACCCAAAGATTCATGTGATATCTACTAGTTAAAAACTCATCTCCGGATAGGTCTCAGAATTCTTCAACAGGTTTTAACAATTTAAATAACCAGTTTAAAAAGTAAATTAAGATTAGATATTAATATCACCACAATTTTTATAAATATTTTAAGTTAAATTCTCCAACAAAATTTAATTACTTCAACAGGTTTTAACAATTTAAATGACCAGTTTAAAAAGTAAATTAAGATTAGGTATTAATATTACCACAATTTTTATAAATATTTTAAGTTAAATTCTCCAACAAAATTTAATTATCTTATTATCTTTTCATAGTTGAAAGGAGAAAAAAACTAACTATTCAGAACACATTGAATTCACACAACAAAACATATTTATAAAACTTTGAACCAAGTTACAAATACTTATCTGGAATATTCCTTCAAGTGATACGCTGACTCCTACTAACTCTAATGTAAGGTATAAAACATCAACAACAACAATACTTAAAAACTCATACTTACTACTCAAGGAATTGAGTAGTAATACTCAAAATAAACTCACTAAATGCAAAAGAAAGTGGCTCCCTAAAATATAATTGGATGCTAGACGGGGGGGGGGGTATATGGTGATAGAATGGCTATAGCGTGCTAAAAGGGGGCGTTTTTATATGTAGAATTGACTCCTATTTATAGAGCTCCGAATTTGACTAGGGGTTGCTTAAGACACCTCTTCAAAATTCATCCAAATACAATTTATCTTCTAAAAGGTAACTGTCGGAGTCCGTGACTAGGTCTTCGCACCTCTTCACTTTGGATCTCACTTTTTCGCGATTAAAACTGTTTTCCTGTGTCCAGATGCATTGTATCATATGTCCTATATATTAGGAGTAACTTCCAGTCTTCTAGAAGGTCTGATAACCACTTAACACCGTTAAAATAACTGCCCAAAGTCGTCAAAAACATTATCCGTTTCTGTATCGAACTGGCGCTTAGGCGCCGGATTCTGGCGCCTAGGCGCCAGACCTATAATTTCTACAACTTTGCTCTTTAAGCTCCATTTTTGCTCATTTTTGCTAATTTTTCCTTTTTAAACTCTTTTTTTTTATCATATACATCAAAAAACATAAAAATACCTTTCATTAAAGCATAATATTCTTAAGAATTGAATTATAAATAAGACATAAAAATAAATATTTTTTTAGTGGATCATAGCTTTCAATGCTTTGAATTTTGTGGTATAAGCCACCATACATTTCAAATTTTTGTAAAAGAACATCCACAATTTCAAACTCTTACAAGCACGAAAAACATCAAGTTCTTACAAGTAAAACACTCTTTTATGTATAGAATAAGGTGGAACATGTGCAAAATCAAAGCTTGGGTGTTATATATGTAAATACTTGATGAAATAAGTGAAAAAAAATGCACACATGTTCTCAATTTTTGGGTGTTATATGTGTAGCCATTTCAAGGTCTGAAAATTGTAAATAATAAACGAATCCTCACATGCTTCAAAATGCAAAGTCCGAAGGTTAAATCATGTTTGATAACATAAATAAAACATGCTAAACTATCCAACTAACATATATGAAGCTTTGAAGGAACATAATTAAAGAAAGTCGAATCATCCAAACAAAGTGTATCAAGCATATGAAATACATAATTAAAGCAAAGCCATCACATTCCATGCAACCTAGCTATCACACCTTCTCCCCCATTTTTTTTATCTTTCATGCCAAACATTTTCTTTGAGAACATAAAGTGAAAACATGTCATTTGAAGCTTGTCGGCATTGTTTTGGGTGTGAAGTGCCCGTAAGAAGCTGTCGGTCGCCGGAATCGAAATCCCGTCGCCCGCTTCGGAAGGACGCTTCACTATAATTTTAGAAAAGAAATATGAAGTCAAACTGACCCCATATTTTTTATAGTTTAAATGAAAGAGCGCTACACCTCAAGTCATACATTTACCACGAAAGATAAACATAGGACTTGAGGGTGAGGCTCAATCAAATAGACTAAGAAATATATGACGTCCGTTTGGTCTGCGAAACCATTTTTATTTGCCGTTAAGTTCCCCTATTTAATACGAAGAATTAAATAGGGTTTATTTTAGGCTGGGTTCGGAAATGCTTCCTATAAGAGCAAGCCCCTATAGTTAATTACATATTAAATGACTGAAATCACTTAAGAAAACTCTTGATAAAAATCAAGAAATATTATCTTCAAGGAGGTCAAAAGGATAGGACTTTGAACGAAATAAGACAGAGAGGTGTGCAAAGGGAATTGGCTCAAGTTTGGAACATTGATTGTAGAATCCAAAGGGATAGAGACTAGGGGATGTCAGAGGTCCGAAAGCGAGCCTCGATGACTTCCCGAGCTATCCTATGGTTTGACTGATGAAGACACGCTTTGCTGTTGAAGACGATCGTGCTGCCCACCACACTAGCTCTGAGCTCCTTGTCATGAAGAGGTTGAGTTTTCTAAGATGACAAGTTAAAATGTTCAATCAGGTGGCCCTATGGTCGAGTTCTTCTAAATATCCTATGCAAGTATGTTTAAATGTTGTACAGTGTATAGCAGGGTATATAGCACAAAAAAACAATAAAAAATGCAGTAGAGTACAGTACAACGTGCTAAAAAGAATAGTAGCAGGTACGAAAAGTAACACACTGCAAATGTAAACAAACCTGTATACCTGGGAGATCCGTTATCGCAGCAAATTAAAGCGCATCTTGTAGGCGAAAGTCAAGTAGAAAACAAAAATATCATCCATAAAGCTCAAGAAAAAACGGCGAACGACTCACAACAGAAAGCTCGAGAAAATGAATAACAAAAAGTCATCAAAACTTTAGGAAAATCCTAAAAAAAGGACCACGAGTGTTTCATCAAAATCATATGAAAACCCGAAGAAAACCGCAAGCACTCGAGTCGGGGCTAGGCTCAGAACTGTGTAGTACTGCTCGAAGGGTCGTTGAAGGCTACTCGGTCACCCGAGTGTATAGAGCCCGCCACTCAGCTAGAGGGGTGTCCTACTAAACCTAACTCAGGAGGGTGCTCCTTAACCCAGAACTGATAATCAAAAAGTGGACAACTGAATTTTATGATATAGTTTTAAAATTTTATGTTTTTAGCATGCACGTGGATTTCAGGCATACAAAAGAGAGTTTTATATTAATTTTCGGCGGTGGTAGAAAAATGTTTTTATTGCAAAATGTAGTATCATATTCTTATCAGATTTTCTTTGAAAATTAGGATTGTCCACGAGTCGATCATTTCGTCGGGTATAGGGTCACTAGCAATCCTAAGAAAGTATGGGTGCCCCGCTAGCCTTATGGCGGCGAATGATACCGTCATCCTACGGTTCACCGGGCCCTGGAGCGGGTCCTGATGTCGCAGGATGGGATATCATTCTACTCTATCACTGGCATGCCTTTAGCATCATCGCCGTCACTGCCCCAAAACAAAACAAAACCAAACTCCGTGTGGAGCGGGGAAAACGTGTCAATCAGCGGGAAGGGGAAAGAAAGGAGACTAACCCACCTCCAAATCTGAATGGTTAAAGCGAGAGGAGGGTTAATCTAAAACGCCTCTAAGACATGTAATAGTAAAATACTGAAAGCAAAACCCAAGGTCCTTGAATCGACCCCAAGGTATCATTTTCTCTCTTGGGTACTATTGGATCGAAAAAAGGAGTTTAAAACGAAATCCGAGAAATCATTCAAGCCTCTAAAATTAAACAAAGAGGAATGGCCTGGGGGAAACTAGCTGCTAATATTTCCAAACTCATACTAGAGTCCAACCCTCCAAATTTCAAAGAAATCAACAGTTTCTTGAAACAACCAATCTCTCATACATAACATTACATTCAGCTTCACAGACAAGGGTGGCAAAGGGGAAGGCAAGACTCCCATGCCATAATCATCACACTAAGGCTCTCAACCAAAGTCACAAACAGGAGTGAAAGTCCTACAGCCAGGGCAGCGATTAGAGGTAAAAGTTTACGGCCGAGGCATAAATAAAACCTGCATTAACGATTCCAAATGATGCCATCATCAAAGTTCCGAAGCTCCCAATTTATAACTTTTCTATATCACAAGGGTATAAGAGTCTCACCAAAAAGTATACCTCCAAATCTCTCCTCACAAGCAAGCTAAGGAAGACCTCATATCGTCACAACACATTCCATAGGCAAGGATGACTAAAAGTAAGACCACCACCATTTAAATCACCTTACCTAAACTCACAGGTAAGGCACAAACAGGAGAGGAGCAGCTCACGGCCGTGGCTACAACAGGGGCCAATAAATGGCTCTCGGCCAAGGTGCAAACAGGAAGCGACAACCCACGGCCAAGGTCGCAACAGCAGGGGAGCAACCCATCATACAAGGCAAAACAGCACTCACTGCAAGGCCAAAACCGCAGCCCAAGCTAAAAGACTGAATCATCACAAGGCTGGAATCGATTTCAACATAAAGCCAAAAGCAGATTTTAAAATCATGATGCGTATAAAAATTAATTTGTATTTTTGAAACATAACTTTCATTATGAAAACGAAGACCAAGCATTCATAATTTTAACACCCAAACTTCTCTAAGATAGAAATCGAGCCATACGAGGCTAAAATCGAGCTTATCATTAAGTTAAAACAAAGAGTACCTCAAAGCTAGCAAAACCCAAACCATATGAGGCTAAAATCGACTCTTAATCATGATCAAATCCAAACCCAAGATAAGTCCAGAACACGCTTTTCTTTTAGGAGAGTAATAAGTAAAAAATGTACATGTATATTTTTGAATAAAGCTTTAGCCTGAATGAAAAGAAGCCAGACTTGGCTCACAATATCCTTTTTCATGCTTTCCTCATAAAAAAAAAAATAAAATTATCACATGCTTGCAAGCAAAAAGTGAATCCAGGGATATCCCAAATTTCCATCACATGCTCCTCATAGGGCAAGCCTAGAGCTTCCCAAAATTCAAAGTGAATCTCTCCCTAACATGTATATATATATTTTTTTATTTTGACAAGGAAAAGCTACAAAGAGAAGGCATAAGTTCCTCCTCACATGCGTATTGAAAATTTAAACAAATTATTCCATAACCCATGCCAAGCCGAGAGTAAGTAAAGAACTCAAGAGTACATCTCCAACCATGCTTTTATAAAGGGTTAAGCTACGAGGAGTCCAAAAGCAAGCCTCCACATGCACATAAAATAAAAAAAAAGAAATGAGCTCCTCTACAATTCATAATAAACAAGGTGAATGAGTCTCATGTTACACATCCCAACACTTTTGCAAGAGGAGCTAGCATGAATCTAAAGCCACATTTTTAACATCTTATACTTGCTTTAAACATAAAATAAAGAGGGAGGTATTAGCATGCCATCAAAACCCAAGCTTGCCATATCCTCACACTCCTATCTTTCACATGCTCCAAGTAATGAGACATCCCTAAATCAATATGTTAACACGCCACTGTATAGAGGAAGCAAAAAAACATCATTCATGCAACTAAAATAGGCCATTTCATAACGCATAAACACCTAATCAAAACAGTAAACAGTGAAAGCCAAGCCGACAGCAGGGGTTACGGCTTCCCTGGGCCAAACTGAGAAGGAGAAGGGGAATATAGAGAATTACCAGCCTATGTAGAGTACTCAGGAAACAATCCAACAGCACCTCCCCTTCCTCACAGAAAATTTCGGGCCAACCCTAAACTCATCCCAAATGGGGTTTTCATAGGCGAAGGAGGGGGAGGAAGTGCCACTACTCACCTTACAGGAAAGGGCGCAAGTGGGGCTGGTGACAAATTGCCGCAAGAGGGAGCAGAGATTAGTAAGTGGTGTACGCAGGAGGTGCTGCAGGGGCAAGTTGCTTGCACGGGGATAAGGATAGGATCGATCGTGAGCGGCTCGAGGAATAAACGACCGCAAAGGGAGAACGATCGAGCGCGGGAGAAGCATTGAGCGAAGCTTCCACGGAGCTCGCGCGAGAGAGACGAAGCCAACCGGTCGAGCGTGTGAAAGGATTAGGGCTAGGTTTAGTTTAAGTAGGTTTTAAAATTATTCATTTTATTATTTTTTTTATATTATTTAAATTAAGCCCTAAATCACAAGTTTCGCCTCCGACAGGCTATCGTGACAAACTTAACGTCAATTTTAAGTGAAATCAACGTTCCGGACGCATCGGCGCAGTCCGTTTCATCTTCCGATGTCGTTTGGGCAACCTCGTAGACAATTGCGTCAAAATTTGGTATCGTGGCAAAATTTTAACACGAGCGTGATCGAAAGCGAGGTCAACAAAAGGACCCCCAATAGGTGTGGTGCGCTGGGCAAGCGTACCGCGCGTATTGTCGTTGATCAACGAGATCAACCAAACCAACACAGCTGTTCCAAGTCAACATACTCAGAACAGAACAAGGAAAGAGTGACGGAGGTTTCCACTGGGGAGTCAGGTAAATCTCCAAAACTGAAGATTCCAGACCTCTCGCTGGGGAAAGAGCAAGTGGATATCCAATCAAAGTCGAAGATCAGAAACTCTCGCTGAGGATTGGAGAGTGGACTTTGAATTGTCAGGTTTCAAATGTGTATCGAGAATGAGAATCAGTATATGAGCACTGAATCCCAGGTGGAAATTATATTTGGATATAAAATCTAGAAATGAGAGTCAGAATTTAGGTACCGACCTCAGAAGATAGGGCTTCAGAATATAGGTACTGGTCCTGAAAACTAGAACTAGAATATCGGTACTAGCCTCGAAAAATGAAAATTGGAGTATAGACAAAATCATGAAAGATAGAGTCAGAATATGGGTACTGACCTCGAGAATGAGGACTAGAATATCGGTACTAGCCTCGGAAAATGAAAATTGGAGTATAGATGAAATCATGAAAGATAAAGAGTCAGAATATGGGTACTGACCTCGAGAATGAGGACTAGAATATCGGTACTAGCCTCGGAGATGAAGATTGGAATATAAATAAAATCACAAAAACGAGGACTTAGAATATCGGTACTAACCTCAAAAGATGAGAATTGGAATGTAAATAAGATTATGAAAATGAGGACTAGAATATCGGTACTAGCCTCAGGGGATGAGGATCAGAATATAGATAAGATTACGAAAATGAAGACCTAGAATATCGGTACTAGCCTCGACAAATGAGAATCGGAATATAGATACCGATCTCAAAGGATAGAGAATCAGAATATGAGAACTGATCTCAGAAATAAGGACTAGAATATGAGTACTAGCCTCGGCAAATGAGAATCGGAATATAGATACCGATCTCGAAGGATAGAGAATCAGAATATGAGAATTGATCTCAGAAATGAGGACTAGAATATGAGTACTAGCCTCGGCGAATGAGAATCGGAATATAGATACCGATCTCGAAGGATAGAGAATTAGAATATGAGAACTGATCTCAGAAATGAGGACTAGAATATGAGTACTAGCCTCGACCAATGAGAATCGAATATAGATACCGATCTCGAAGGATAGAGAATCAGAATATGAGAACTGATCTCAGAAATGGGGACTAGAATATGAGTACTTGCCTCGACAAATGAGAATCGGAATATAGATACCGATCTCGAAGGATAGAGAATCAGAATATGAGAACTGATCTTAGAAGACGTGAAAACAGTGCAGAGAGATCATCGCATCGGAATGTGCAGAGTGTATAGTGGCAATCTCGCAGAGACATGTCATAAGACAAGGTCGGTATTGGTGAGAAATATATGTGGGATTTTGTGCAGAATGTAATATTCTGTGGGGATGTGTAAGAGAATGGTGCAGACTGGAATAGTCGCGCTGCGCAAGCAGAAAGTGAGAAATCTCGAGATCGAGATAAATACACCCAATAGATTCATTTCATTTTGTTATGTTATATATCAAAATACACTTTTCAAAATTTTGATTTTTTTTGTTGGTTGATTTTCAAAATAGTATTTTATTTGAATTCCATTATTATCATATCTTTTATTGTTTCGTTCTTTGTTCATCGTAGCTCAAAACCAACGCATGGTTCGTAGGTTTTTATCCATCGCACACAAAGGGCATCAGAATATACAAACAAGATTCTGAAAGAGATTTCATTAACCAGCTTCAAACAAGAGTTACAAACTGACTACATGCTGAAATATCAAAGGTACAGTACGCCAAATGCATCAAAAGTACATCTGAAAACATCTTATGCTGAGTACATATCATAAACTGAGCATTTCTGATGCAAATATCATCCACATCTGCCGTGTCAAAACGCTGTGCAAAGAGTATCCCCTGAAAGTCTGTTTCTGGTGAGGCGAGCTCTTGATCGAGCTGACCTACTAAGCCATGCTCCAGGACAAGAGTCCCTTTGCATGAACTTAAAGGTACAGCCCTCTCATAGCTCGTAGGGCAACAGTTCTTCCAACTCTGGGTCTGGACGGAATCCATACGGCATCTTGGTAGCATCCATTCTTCTGAAAGTCACAGAAACTCTGGGGTATCGCACTCCTGGAATGCAGTGCTTAGCAATATCTGCTCCATTGCCTTTAAGAGCAAGTACTGAACCTACTGGTAGCAGAATCTGCACAGATCCTCTGAACTCACCGGGGCCAACAATATCAATTTTCTTTCCAAACAGTATATCACTTCTGCTCAGAAAAGAGACCGTAGAGAAATGTTTGACGAAATCATGGTGATCTATATGAGGGGGGATACAGTCACCCTCCTCGTAGATATTGATAATGCAGCTGTTGGGAATGCAATCGGCTGGAAGTATGTTCCATCGAACCATCATCTTAATTATCCACTTTATCATGGGAGGTATAGGATCCACCTAATCATGTCTCAAAATCCTTGGGGGATTTCCTCGTCTGTCTGTAGTGAAGTTGTAGCAACAACCACATTGAATGGTGATTCTACCTTTTTCATGCATCCATTTCTTTGGTTCAGAATAGGTTTTTCTTCTCAAAAGACCAGCCTGACCTCTGAGTTGCAAGTCATCTATGCAGTCGAGAATGCTCCTCTCATCGCTCTCGGAGAAAACTCTAGTGTATAGCTTTAGACCTTCCAGTATGTTGACGAATCTGCCTTGAACTTCTTCGTAAAATTCAAATTCTCGTTTCTTCACTTTAACAAGTTTATCAAGCTCTGCTATGGTAATCATCAGTAGTTGTCGAGGGCGCTCTCTCATTTCACTATCAGTAGGAACCCAAGCTGACGTCTTTGTGTCCAGTGGGATATATGACTCTCCCATTGGATAATCAGCGGTCTGAAAATTATCATCGGTAGACGTGTACTCCTCCAGAGTACTGTAATGTTTTAGGTGCAGGAAGTTGCAATCTGGGCATTCCACAAATGTCGTCGCGGTTGAAGAACGTACTGGAATTTCTGTGTTGCATGTTGGGCAACCCGGACAAAGCTCAGTTGGAACCTCTGGTATCTCCAGAATCTCTGGCTCTGTAACAAACTCGGACTCATCCTCTGTGGCAGGCAGGCAGGAAGAAGTCTCTCTCATGCCTGGGTCATAGATTCTCCCTTCTGGGATAGAGTTAAGTAAATTCCCTGCTTCTTGCAAGTGTCTCCTTTCTTCACGTCGGAATGCTCTGTGTTTTCGTCGGTTGGCATTCCTGCGTATAGTCCTCTGTAGTGGTGCATCTGGCAATCTGTCATCATTAGCAGCAACTAGCCCTCCAGCTGGTGCAATTATCATAGATGGCAGGCGACTGGTCCTCTCCATCGGATCTTGTTGTAATATTTTCTTTCCCTTCAGCGGGGTATCTTTTCTGGTGCTGATCTTCATCAGTGACGGTAGTCCTTCAATCTCTTGGTGGCTAACTGTATCCATCAGGAGACTTTCATAGTCTATGTTGACCTGACTGAAGTCTATGTCGAAGTTTATGATGCCAAATTGCGGTGCCCATTCTTCATTAGGTGCGAGATTCAAGCCATCCTTAAAAGCCAAAATCAACCTCTGTCCTGACATTTTCTCTGCAGACAGCAGGAGAAACATCAGTGGGCTGAAATCTGAAAGGAACAAGATCAAAACAAAATGCCTACAAGAGGAGGCTTTAGTTTATGTTGGTATTTATGTGTGTGTTTCAAATTTTAAAGTGGAAACAGAAAAGAAAGCCAAAACATGCATTCTCGAAAATCTTCATTTTATCGATGTTAATTTTATTACAAAATTTTAAACCCGGTTACAGGTATTTGACCAAACACATAACCCTAGGATAATCGAGTTTTTGAAATTTCAACTCAAGTAGCGTCAAGTTGCATAGTATATCTTCAAGTATCGTCCGTTGATCGGCAACAAAGGTTTTCCGCCTTGGGAATCCACAAGCTGGTAGGCTCCTCCGGAGTAGACTTTATTTATGACAAATGGTCCCTCCCAAGTTGGTTCAAACTTTTCGCCTATCTTGCGGCGTGCAAGAATAGGTCTCTTGAGAACGAGAACAAGGTCACCAATTTTGAACGTCCTTGGGCGGACCAATTTGTCATGAGCTCGTACCATCTTCGCCTGGTAAAGCTCCAAATGCTGTTGTGCTTCCAGTCGCTTTCCTTCAAGACTTTCCAATTCTTCAAGTCTGAGTTTTGTACCTTCTTCTGCTGTAAGCTGATTGGCGACGGCAACTCTGAGAGACGGCGTTTGAACTTCTAGCGGTAGTACGGCCTCTGATCCGTAGACGAGTGCGTAAGGTGTGCATCGGGTGGGAGTCCTGAATGTTGTCCAGTATGACCACAAAGCTTCTAACAATTTGTTGTGCCAATCCCTTTTATTTTCATCGAGTGTTTTCTTCAAAATCTGTACCAGTGTTTTGTTGAAAGCCTCTGCTAAACCATTTGCCTTGGATTAGTAGATTGTTAAGTACCTCCAATCTATCTCATGTCGTCTGATGAAGTTGTTGATCTTGGTGCTTTTAAAGGCTGTTCCATTATCGGAGATTATCCTGCGCGGAATTCCAAAACGGTAAACTATTTGACTCTTGAAAAAGAGAAGGACATGGTGTGCTGTGACATTTCGTAATGGCACTGCCTCTGCCCATTTAGAGAAGTAATCCGTAGCTGCGAGAATGAACCTGTGTCCTTCAGAGGATAGAGGGTCTATCGGACCTATTATGTCCGTGCCCCAACACTCGAATGGCCACGAAGCACGGTCGAGTGTAGCACATTCGGAGGTTGGTGTAAGACCACCCCATGCACTTGACACTGGTGACATATTCTGGCTGTATCCATGCAATCAGACATCATTGCTGGCCAATAATATCCGAGTTTTTTAATCTTCATTTTCATCTTTGGTCCTGACTGGTGAGCTCCACACAATCCAGCGTGTACCTCTTAGACAATATTCTGTGCTTCAGCTCTGCTTAGGCATCGCAACCATATCTGATCGAACGATCTCCTGTAGAGGACATCACCTACTAAAGTGTACGACATAGCCCTTCTTGTAATATGATACGCTGTTGACTTGTCTTCTGGTAACTTTCTAGTTTGCAAATATTCTATCAATGGCTTACGCCAATCTTCGTTTATATCAGCAACATCAACTGTCGCTTCTTCTTCCCCTTCGAACTTCCGTAGATCTTCGAGGTTGATTCGGGACAAAACCTGTCTTCCTTGTACTGTGACGTCAATAGAATCCTGCGGGGAGCACGCCAATTCTTTTGCAAGTTTTGCTAAAGCATCAGCATGGGCATTATCCAACCGAGGAACTCTATAGAACGTTACACTAGGAATTTGCTCCAGCAATTTCATTGCGTATCGGTGATGCTCTGCTAATCTCGGTTTCAAAATCTTATAATGCCCGACAACTTGCTGAATGATAAGCTGAGAGTCACCATAGACGATATCTGTTATATCCATTGAGATTGCCAATTCCAATCCGGCGATTAAGGCTTCATATTCTGCTTCATTATTTGTACACGGCTCTGTCAGGTGGTAGGAGAATCTCAGCATACCCTTATTTGGTGTGATAAAAATTAGACCAATTTCTGCTTTGCCTGGTATAATTGTTCCTGATCCTTTGTCTTTTCCGGTCGAAGAAGCTCCGTCGAAGTACATCTCCCGGCGTTGCGCACTTCGGAGGATTCCATCTCGTAGTATCCGCTCATCCGGTAACTCGTCATTAAGAGATGACCCACTGGAAGTGGGTGTGCGGCGAGAAAGTCCGCGAATCCGCCCTCGATAGCGCGGAGGGGAACAAAAGTTATATCAAATTGCAATAAAATCATCGACCACCTTGCTAAGCGTCCGGAAAGTGTTGGTCGGGTCATCAAATATTGCAATGGGTTAACTTTCGAAATTAGGGTTATCTTATGTGAAAGCATGTAGTGTCTAAGTTTTTGGGCGGCGAAAATTAAAGCTAGACAATGCTTCTCAATAGGCGGATACTTTACCTCCGTCGGTATTAGACGTCGACTCAAGTAATAAAACACATTTTCTTTACCCTCGTCATTGACTTGAGCTAGTAGGGCTCCGAGAGAGTCGTCTAAAGCCGCGGTATAAAGTATCAAAGGTTTTCCCGGGATAGGGGCTGCCAAAACAGGAGATGTCATTAAGTATTTCTTAACGTCCTCGAAGGCCCGCTGCATTTCTCTTCCCAAACAAATTTGGCGTCCTTTTTAATTAATGCCGAGAAGTGCTGACACCTATCTGAGAGATTAGAAATAAAGCGTCTCAGATATGCCAACTTCCCTTGGAAGGAACGTAGTTGTTTCAAGGTTTTAGGAGGTGGCATTTCCAAGATAGCTTTAATCTTATCCGGATCGATTTCGATTCTCCGATGATGGACAACGAATCCTAGAAATTTCCCAGAGGTAACACCAAAGGCGCACTTTAAGGGATTCATCTTGAGATGGTATTGTCGTAATCGTTAAAACACTATCATCAAATCGTGCAAATGGTCTATCTTCTGTTTACTTTTGATAACCAAGTCATCCACGTAGCATTCTAGTTGATTGTGAATGAGGTTATCGAAAATCTTCGTCATTGCTCGCTGATAAGTTGCTCCGACATTCTTCAATCCGAATGCATCACTGTATAGCAGAAAATTTCAATAGGTGTTACGAAGGTCTGTAAAGGCCGCATCTTCCGGAGCCATTCGATCCGGTTGTATCCCGACGATCCATCCATAAAGAGAAAACTTCATGTGTCGAGGCGATGTCCACCATCATTTCTGGTATCGGTAACGGAAACTCGTCCTTTGGACATGCTTTGTTTAAATCCCTGAAGTCGACACATACACTGATCTGTCCATTTTTCTTCTTAACTGGTACAATGTTAGTTAACTATGTGGGGTATTGCTCTTCTCTCACAAAGTTAGCGTTTATCAGTTTCTTCACCTCGGCAATCACCTGCTGCTCTATTTCGAGGCGCATTCTTCTTGGAGCTTGTTTTATTGGCGGTATACTGCTGACAGCCCTGACATTTCATCATAACTCCATGCGAAACAATCTTTAAACTCTGATAATAATTGTATTAATTCTGTGGATTCTTCCTTATCGAGTAAAGAACTTATGAAGGTTGGACGAGGCTGCTCCTCAGTCCCGAGTTTGATTTCTTTCAACTCATCAATTGTTGACTTAATTTCCTCTTCGAATTTCGGCGGAGCATTTTCCAATAGTTGATCAATAGAGTCATCCTCCACATCGAGGCAATCCTCTTTCGGGTCACTGGTAACAACCATGCAAAATTCTGAATCATTGACTGGTCTAACTGTACCAAATCCGAGACCCTCTTTCGGGTTATGATGTCGACTCCTAACATTCCATAATTTTTCAAAGAGTTGCAATTTATCTTTCGACATATGTTTTGACAAATGTCCCTGTTGAATTAATTTTTGTACATAAGGCGAGAAATAACCAAAAGGCAATTCCATTAATTCATTAGAATTCTCATCTAAATTTACATGATTTTCAAGACTGGTAGAAGTAGAAGCGCAGTAAAACTTGATCGGCTTAGAACCAGCACAAGGGACCTCCTTGACCTCTAAACTCTCGACCTTTTGGGGAAGGACTGGAGTAAGGGTCATGGCGTTCACATAGTGGTTTATCCGATCATACATCGTCTCGTATTCACTTTTCTCTGTATCTTCCAAAGGTATCTCGTACTGAGGTTTCTTCTGTTTTATTATTACTATTTCTTCTTCAGAACTTTCTTCTTCGTCGATGTTGATGGTCGGCCTAGTCCGTTCAACAATCACATTGACTCTTCTTCGTCCACGTCCCCGGCCTCGATCTCGGGTGTATGAACTAAAAGGACCCTTATCATTTCGTTGTGAAGGAATGACAGTAGATTGTCGAAGCGGAGTTGAATGGCCTCTTCTTTTTAACCCTTCTGAATCTTTCACTTTATTTGCAATCATCTCGCGAGAGAAAACAGTCTTCTTTAAAGGTGAGTAGTAAGCGGCGTCTTCATGGATGCCGACTTCATGAATTGAAAATGGTTGTAAATCTCCTTTGATGCAACATTCCTGTCCTTCTTTGTAGTATTTAATGCATTGGTGTAAGGAAGACGGAACCATGTCATGCTCGTGAATCCACGGTCGACCAAGTAGAGCATTAAAAGAGGTCTCGACATCAATGATATGGAATTTAGCGGTTGTTACTAGTTCTCCAACTTTCATAAGCAAAGTAATTGATCCAAGGGCTCTCTCTCACTTTTGGTTGAATCCTCTTAACATCATCTTATCGGGCACAAGCTTTTGAGCTTCAATATCCAAATAGGCCAATGTCCGTAAACTCATTAGATTGAGGGATGTCCCAGGATCAACCAAAACTCTGGATAGTACAAATCTGCCAATATTGACGGAGATATAGAGCGGACGGTTGTGGTCGGCGGTACCGAGCAACAAGTCTTCATCTATGAAAGTAACTCCAGACTGTCCTTTCAACGAGCAAACTACATCCGAGGATGTGCTGGCCAACTGGGCTAAGCAAATATCTGTATCAAGCAGAGCTGAAACCAGAGATTCTCTTATTTCTTTTGACAAGATTAGAGCGTCGTAGATACTCAGTTTAGCCGGCAGCTTCCTAAGATGAGCTAGTACGTTATAGTCTACTTTGTTCGGATTTGTGATTTCCTCCTGGGCACGCGTTTCCTCCACTGCCCGGGGTGGTTCTTCTTGTGTAACTGCTTGTTTTCCTTTATCAATCGGAGTCGTTCCCGAGGGTATCACTCTTCCTCTTCTTAAGTTGACCTCCGTTATCTCTTCTGATGCTGTAGTTGATCGTTACGGTGTTGAATCTGAATTGGAAAAATCCAAGTTGATGGCGATCGGCGTCCCTTTACATTCAATGACCGATTCGTCACTTTCTGAACTATCGTAGATGGTAACGTCGATGTCTTCTTCACTCTGGTCAACGGGTTCATCGGACTTGAGCACGATTTGAGGATAGGTTTGGGAATCGAAATCAAAGTCAGGGTGACCGGAATCAGTCACACCATCAGCAGAAATAGTTAAAACATAGCCGAAATCATTATCATTATATTTATAATACTCCAGAGGAGCAGAAAGATAATCATACAAGCTCAGAGGTTCGAGGATTTTCTCCCCTGAATCTGAGACAACAAGTCTAACAGAGGCAGTCCCTATCCTACCCCCCGCGCTATCAGTCTTCGCGATGTCGTTCTTTCCTTTCTTCTCATCTTTTGAAGAAGCTTCTATCTCTGACTAAACAGGTTGCGGATTCTGAATGCTTTTCTGAACTGAAGCAGTCTGAATCTGATTCAATATCTTTTTGGATGACTTGTTCCAAACCGTAGTCTATTCGTCTTCTTTTAAGTATGGATCTATCGGAGTAATTGGCTCGGCCGATATCATATTTATAGAACCTCATTCGGGTACTTTTAAGTATTCTTTCGGTATTGTTATATTTCCTTTCTTAAGATTCCTCTCGAGCCAATCCTTGAAGACGAAACAATCTCCTAGGGTGTGTCCGAGCATCCTATGATACGGGCAATAATTGGGCTGATCTTTCTTGTCGACATCTTCTGGTCTCTTCGGTTCTGGTAATCTGAACTCAGACCTCTTCATTAGACTCCTGAACATCTTGGGTATCGCTTCATCTTTGAAAGAGTACACCACCTTCTTTCGTTCTTCGATGGACATTTGTTTATTTCTAGGTTGGTGTGATCCTGGTTGATGCAGTTGTTGCTTAGGTTGGCCATACCGCTGTATCTGTTGCTGCTGGTTATGCTGCGACGGTGGTTGGAAATTCTGACGAGAATCTTCTGCGTAAATCTTAATTGGCTGTTTTCCTTTATCGACTGTCGCTACTGTCCCGGACTTCTTCTCGAATATCCTGGTCGTCCTGGGTTTCTCAGTCTTCTCATGAGAATCCATATGCTTGATTTCTTCTTGCAGATTACTAGCTTTGCTGAGTAATTTCTCAAAAGACTTCATAGTGAATCCCTTGAGCATGAAAGCTATCGGTCCATGGATGCTTGAGCAAGATCTCAATCGCATGATGTTCCTGTAGCTGAGGTTCACATTTCATGCTAAGATTTCTCCACCTCAAGATATAATCTACTAAATTCTCGTTAGGTTTTTGTCTTTCTATCACGAGATCTCCAATGGAGACATGGTGTTGTGCTCCGGCAAATCTTTTCATGAACAACTGTTCCAACTCGGAGAATGTCTTCACTGATCCGTTAGGCAATTCGACATACCAATCAAATGCTATCCCTGACAAACTGACGGCAAAGCAATGCTTCGTTACCTCCGATGTTGCCACAACCAGCTCGAAAATGTGCTATGTGTTGTCTGGGATTTCCAGTTCCATTAAATATCTTGAAGTTCGGTGACACATAACCTTTAGTGTAAGGCACGACATCGAATTCCTCCGAGTAGGGTCTACCCTTTAAAATCAATGCACCACTCTTGGACTGGGCTATGGCCTTCCGAACTTGTTCGAACATTTGCTTGAATTCTTTTTCCGGTATGACGCTTTGGGCAGAATCGTTCTTCTGTTGATCATCTCTGTTAGCTGAGGTAACTTCTCTCCTTTCATCTATGATCTGTATAACTTCTGGTTGATTGACTTCTGGAGAAGCTAGTTGTTGAGGCTGGGACAGTCCTTGAGCTGCAGCCATAGCGGCCATGGCAGTGGCCATCTCTTCTATTCTTCTCTCCATCTGACTGATTTGCTCATCCCTCAGGAGGACAGTCCTTCGCAGCTCATCTACGAGATTCCCTTCCGTAGAAGGTTGGGTTTTGCGCACAGATGAAGGAGCTCTGGTTTCAATAACATTGATATCCATGCAGTCCTCTTCGAGGTAGTCCTCGAGGTCTTCATTCTCATTATCCACCGGAATTCCTTGTCCCTGAGCTAACTCTGAAATTTCGCTTTTGAGCCTTTCAATCTTGTCTTCAATCATCAAACCTCGTATCATTTTGAGATCTGGAGACCTCTGTGGGGCATTCCCCTTGTTTGTAACTGCTGTGACTTTGTTGGGCACTTCAGATCCTTGTTTTATCCCATAACTGTCTTACGGGCTTGCTAGGTTGTATTGGTGCGACGACCTTAGGTATCCACACCTCTTTCTTTGACGGTGATGCTTTGGGACGGGGTGTCTCAACAGAAGCATCAATTTGTCGAAGAGAGGTATGCTCCCCATGGTGAAGACCAGATACAGTACTAGGCAATCCCTTTATCCTTCTCTTTGAAACTTTAGAGGCATCTTTATGGTTGGTAATTGATAGAACTCTAGGACCTAGTCGTGACTTAACCGGTCGACGACCCATCGATTTAGTAACGAGAGAATCGGTAGTAATGGTGGCAATATCAACTTTGTTTCCCAAGCAGAGCTTGACGGGAATGCGAGCAGGTGGAGCTCCAGCAGGTGCTTGAGATCGTCTAGCAGATCTGACATCCCTTAGTATTTCTCTTTTCATGTGAGGGGATACTGCACATCCCACTCGCTTAAGCAATTCACTGACTGAACAACCATCTTTGGCAGCTAGTCTCTGAAACACTGTACTAACTCGGGTGATAGGAGTAGACTTCCTCTTCTCCCTACCACGTCCATGAGGTATTAACGATGCAGCGGCAATCTTTTGGATACTCTCCTGTCCATCGGCGTCCGTTAAGGGAGGGAACCTACTCCCTTGCAAAAGCGGAGAGATATCCAAAAACTCCAATTCTTCCGGACAAGAAGTTTCATCAACATTCATCTCTTCAGAAATCTGAGCTTTAGTAGCCCTGCGAATCTTTCGGCTGCGATTCCTTCTTTGCGATCGAATTAATGGCACAACTTTCAAACTTGATCCAATTTCAAATACTGACGGCGGAACAACCAATCCTTCAGTCAAATCTTCAACTATCATAATCTCTTTCCCTTTAGCAGAAACAGGCTCAGTAGGTGTCGTGGTAGCAGTAGTCTTTTCCTCCTGGTAAGAAGGAAAATCCTGTAGGCAATTCAAGTTGAATTCAGTAGACGGTTCTTGAACTTCCGGAACAACGACTTTCACTACAACATACGGAGCTTTCCCAAGTATAACTTCGAATTCATCAAATCCTGTTCCAAACTTGATAGCAGGAGTGACGTTGCGGGCGTTGCGGCTCGTCGGCAGGTTGCAGGAAAAAGTGAGCGTCGGGAACGCCATCGCAGAAACTTCAAAAATAGAAAATTCTGGTATTAGTTATCTGGCCAAAGCCTGTAGACCGGGTAAGTCTTTATTTAATTGATGAATTAAAAGTTTTTTTTTTTTTTTTTTTAGTGAAAGTGGTGAAGATATAATTATGTGTTAAAGAGCAAGCATAGCGCGACACCACTTGATTCGATTTGCAAAATAGCAAACCAAAATCCAGAAGACACAGATAGGAAAGTAAAGTTCAGGACCCAGTGTGGGACTGACTCTACAACGCACAACACCTAGGTGAAACTAGTCCACCCACACAGAAATAAAAAAGTCCTAAGTGGCCTTCTGAACTCTTCTGTTCAAAGAGTGGCTGAATAAGTGGTTCTGAAGTCCAAAAAGTTGACCGTGCTATCCCAAGAAAGAAATGGGTAAAGCATGTCAACAAAAGAAGAGTAATATGGTCCATAAGGGATATGGACATATCACCGATATATGAAGATAAGATTTCCTAATTTGAATGAAGAGAAGCAATTCCCCAGCGGAGTCGCCAGATGCTGTCGGCGTTGTTTTGGGTGTGAAGTGCCCGTAAGAAGCTGTCGGTCGCCGGAATCGAAATCCCGTCGCCCGCTTCGGAAGGACGCTTCACTATAATTTTAGAAAATAAATATGAAGTCAAACTGACCCCATATTTTTCATAGTTTAAATGAAAGAGCGCTACACCTCAAGTCATACATTTACCCCGAAAGATAAACACAGGACTTGAGGGTGAGGCTCGATCAAATAAACTAAGAAATATATGACGTCCATTTGGTCTGCGAAACCATTTTTATTTGCCGACAAGTTCCCCTATTTAATACGAAGAATTAAATAGGGTTTATTTTAGGCTGGGTTTGGAAATGCTTCCTATAAGAGCAAACCCCTTATAGTTAATTACATCTTAAATGACTGAAATCACTTAAGAAAACTCTTGATAAAAATCAGGAAATATTATCTTCAAGGAGGTCAAAAGAATATGACTTTTCAACGAAATAAGACCGAGAGGTGTGCAAAGAGAATTGGCTCAAGTTTGGAAAATTGATTGTAGAATCCAAAGGGAAAGAGACTAGGGGATGTCAGAGGTCCGAAAGCGAGCCTCGATGACTTCCCGAGCTATCCTATGGTTTGACTGATGAAGACACGCTTTGCTGTTGAAGACGATCGTGCTGCCCACCACACTAGCTCCGAGCTCCTTGCCATGAAGAGGTTGAGTTTTCTAAGATGACAAGTTAAAATGTTCAATCAGGTGGCCCTATGGTCGAGTTCTTCTAAACATCCTATGCAAGTATGTTTAAATGTTGTACAGTGTATAGCAGGGTATGTAGCACAAGAAAACAATAAAGCATGCAGTAGAGTACAATACAACGTGCTAAAAACAACAGTAGCAGGTACGAAAAGTAACACGCTGTAAATGTAAACAAACCTGTATACCTAGGAGATCCGTTATCGCAGCAAACTGAAGCGCATCTTGTAGTCGAAAGTCAAGTAGAAAACAGAAATATCATCCATAAAGCTCGAGAAAAGACAGCGAACGACTCACAACAGAAAGCTCGAGAAAATGAATAACAAAAAGTCATCAAAACTTTAGGAAAATCCTAAAAAAAAGGACCACGAGTGCTTCTTCAAAATCATATGAAAACCCGAAGAAAATCGCAAGCACTCGAGTCGGGGCTAGGCTCAGAACTGTGTAGTACTGCTCGAAGGGTCGTCGAAGGCTACTCGGTCACCCGAGTGTATAGAGCTCGCCACTCAGCTAGAGGGGTGTCCTACTAAACCTAACTCAGGAGGGTGCTCCTTAACCCAGAACTGATAATCAACAAGTGGACAACCGAATTTTATGATATAGTTTTAAAATTTTATGTTTTTAGCATGCACGTGGATTTCAGGCATACAAAAGAGAGTTTTATATTAATTTTCGGTTGTGGTAGAAACATGTTTTTATTGCAAAATGTAGTATCATATTCTTATCAGATTTTCTTTGAAAATTAGGATTGTCCACGAGTCGATCATTTCGTCGGGTATAGGGTCACTAGCAATCCTAAGAAAGTATGGGTGCCCCGCTAGCCTTATGGCGGCGAATGATACCGTCATCCTACGGTTCACCGGGGCCCTGGAGCGGGTCCTGATGTCGCAGGATGGGATATCATTCTACTCTATCACTGGCGTGCCTTTAGCATCATCGCCGTCACTGCCCCAAAACAAAACAAAACCAAACTCCGAGTGGAGCGGGGAAAACGTGTCAATCAGCGGGAAGGGGAAAGAAAGGAGACTAACCCACCTCCAAATCTGAAGGGTTAAAGCGACAGGAGGGTTAATCTAAAACGCCCCTAAGACATGTAATAGTAAAACACTGAAAGCAAAGCCCAAGGTCCTTGAATCGACCCCGAGGGTGTCATTTTCTCTCTTGGGTACTATTGGATCAAAAAAAGGAGTTTAAAACGAAATCCGAGAAATCATTCAAGCGTCTAAATATAAACAAAGAGGAATGGCCTGGGGAAAACTAGCTGCTAATATTTCCAAACCCATACTAGAGTCAAACTCTCCAAATTTCAGAGAAATCAACAGTTTCTTGAAACAACCAATCTCTTATACATAACATTACATTCAGCTTCACAGACAAGGGTGGCAAAGGGTAAGGCAAGACTCCCATGCCATAATCATCACACTATGGCTCTCAACCAAAGTTACAGACAGGAGTGAAAGTCCTACAGCCAGGGCAGCGATTAGAGGTAAAAGTTTACGACCGAGGCATAAATAAAACCTGCATTAACGATTCCAAATGATGCCAACATCAAAGTTCCCAAACTCCCAATTTATAACTTTGCTATATCACAAGGGTATAAGAGTCTCACCAAAAAGTATACCTCCAAAACTCTCCTCACAAGCAAGCTAAGGAAGTCCTCATATCGTCACAACACATTCCATAGGCAAGGATGACTAAAAGTAAGACTACCACCATTTAAATCACCCTACCTAAACTCATAGGTAAGGCACGAACAGGAGAGGAGCAGCTCACGGCCGTGGCTACAACAGGGGCCAATAAATGGCTCTCGGCCAAGGTGCAAACAGGAAGAGACAACCCACGGCCAAGGTCACAGCAGAAGGGGAGCAACCCATCATACACGGCAAAACAACACTCACTGCAAGGCCAAAACCGCAGCCCAAGCTAAATGACTGAATCATCACAAGGTTGGAATCGATTTCAACATAAAGCCAAAAGCAGATTTTAAAATCATGATGCGTATAAAAATTAATTTGTATTCTTGAAACATAACTTTCAATATGAAAACGAAGACCAAGCATTCATAATTTTAACACCCAAACTTCTCTAAGTTAGAAACCGAGCCATACGAGGCTAAAATCGAGCTTATCATTAAGTTAAAACAAAGAGTACGTCAAAGCTAGCAAAACCCAAACCATATGAGGCTAAAATCGAGTCCCAATCATGATCAAATCCAAACCCAAGATAAGTCCAGAACAAGCTTTTCTTTTAGGAGAGTAATAAGTAAAACATGTACATGTATATTTTTGAATAAAGCTTTAGCCTGAATGAAAAGAAGTCAGGCTTGGCTCACAATATCCTTTTTCATGCTTTCCTCATAAAAAAAAATAAAACTATCACATGCTTGCAAGCAAAAAGTGAATCCAGGAATATCCCAAATTTCCATCACATGCTCCTCATAGGGCAAGCCTAGAGCTTCCCAAAATTCAAAGTGAATCTCTCCCTAACATGTATATATATTTTTTTTTATTTTGACAAGGAAAAACTACAAAGAGAAGGCATAAGTTCCTCCCCACATGCGTATTGAAAATTTAAACAAATTATTCCATAACCCATGCCAAGCCGAGAGTAAGTAAAGAACTCAAGAATACATCTCCAACCATGCTTTTATAAAGGGTTAAGCTACGAGGAGTCCAAAAGCAAGCCTCCACATGCACATAAAAGAAAAAAAAAGAAATGAGCTCCTCTACAATTCATAATAAACAAGGGTGAATGAGGAGTCTCATGTTACACATCCCAACACTTTTGCAAGAGGAGCTAGCATGAATCTAAAGCCACATTTTTAACATCTTATACTTGCTTTAAACATAAAATAAAGAGGGAGGTATTAGCATGCCATCAAAACCCAAGCTTTCCATATCCTCACACTCCTATCTTTCACATGCTCCAAGTAATGAGACATCCCTAAATCAATATGTTAACACGCACTATATAGAGTAAGCAAGAAAACATCATTCATGCAACTAAAAATAGGCCATTTCATAACGCATAAACACCTAATCGAAACAGTAAACAGTGAAAGCCAAGCCGACAGCAGGGGTTACGGCTTCCCTGGGCCAAACTGAGAAGGAGAAGGGGAATAGAGAGAGTTACCAGCCTATGTAGAGTACTCAAAAAGCAAAAAGTTCAGGAAACATTCCAACAGCACCTCCCCATCCTCACAGAAAATTTCGGGCCAACCCTAAACTCATCCCAAATGTGGTTTTTATAGGAGGAGGGGGAGGAAGTGCCGCTACTCGCCTTACAGGAAGGGGCGCAAGTGGAGCTGGCGACAAATTGCCGCAAGAGGGAGCAGAGATTAGTAAGTGGCGTACGCAGGAGGTGCTGCAGGGGCAAGTTGCTCGCACGGGGATAAGGATAGGATCGATCGTGAGCGGCTCGAGGAATAAACGGCCGTAAAGGGAGAACGATCGAGCGTGGGAGAAGCATTGAGCAAAGCTTCACGGAGCTCACGCGAGAGAGACGAAGCCAATTGGTCGAGCGTGAGAAAGGATTAGGGCTAGGTTTATTTTAAGTAGGTTTTAAATATTCATTTTATTATTTTTTTATATTATTTAAATTAAGCCCTAAATCACAAGTTTCGCCACCGACAAGCTATCGTCACAAACTTAACGTCAATTTTAAGTGAAATCGACGTTCCGGACGCATCGGCGCAGTCCGTTTCGTCGTCCGAGATCGTTTGGGCAACCTCGTTGACGATTGCGTCGAAATTTGGTATCGTTGCAAAATTTTAACACAAGCGTGATCGAAAGCGAGGTCAACAAAGCCTTAAACTAACATTTAATCCCAAAGTCATATGCGCATGCCTACTCCCTTTCAAATGAGCAAAGTTCCAAAGCTAAACATGCTTGGTAACATGAAGTAGAACATGCCAACTTTTCCAACTAACGCATGCCAAGCCTAAAATATCTTATCAACATGAGATGAAGCATGACAAATCCTTCAAATAAAGTGTATTAAGCTTATAACATCATAAGTGGAGAAAGCATAGCACGTCAAATTTTCTATGTAAAAATGGACTAGTAGCATGTAAAAGAGGGAGCTAACCCATGCACTAATTGGAGCAAGAACATGTGAGGCTTTGCACATATGAAATGTAGCATTTCCAAAGATTCAAAATTTACAAAAACTTACACTTTTAGATTTTTTTTTTGAAAATGTAAAAGAAAGCCACCGTTTCTTAAGCATGCATAGTTTTCAAATGTAGCATACCAACATGTAAGACATTAAAGAAAGTATAGAGCATAGTATATAAGTCTTTACATCTCAAGCTTTACACTAATGCCGCATATCTTTGATGCCATCACTTTCATCCAATAAACAAAAGTATAAAATATGCAAGTATAAATAAAAGAGAAGAGGGGTTGGCCATGTAGTAATTAAAAGAGAGCTAGCAAATATTTTTCAAAGCATGCCAATAGTAACTACAAAGTTTTAAACCATCAAAAAGTTAGGTTAGCATGCAATTTCCTCTCTCAAAATTTTCATTTTTTTTTACTCTCTCATACTTCTCTTTTTAAAAGTGAAACACCACATTCCATCATACATGAGACATGCATTAAAGAGAGCGAGCATAGAGAAGAAATAGCACTTATACATGCATACACCCGACAAAGGAGCAAAAAACCCAAAGCTTTATGTAAAATACACCAAGCCTAGAAATGAGTAGTATGCACGTAGAATTTCACAAAAATAACAATGAAAAGAGATGAGAAAAATTCATGGTAAGACACCAAAGCCTCCAAAGTGTCTGTAAGCAAGGTACCAAAACCTTTAACTCTCATGCTCAAGTAAGCAAACTTCCCTCCTTTTTTGCTAAAACATTGCAAATTTTAAGTACTAGAGGTATGCATTTACAAAACCCCACCGATAGAAAAGGGGGAGTTGATTACTTAAAGCTGGGAATAATTTCAAGAAAGGAGACATCATCACTCATATAGATCTTATTTATGGTAGGGTCAAGACACCTATACCTCTTTTGAGTGGCTGAGTATCCTAGAAAAACACATTTTATGGACTTGGGATCAAGTTTACTTCTAGTTGGGCCTATGCACCGAACAAAAGATGTGCATCCAAAAATTTTAGGATCTAAAGTGGAGAAAATCCGATTGCTAGGAAAGAACGGTCTCAAGATGGATAAAGGGGTACATAAGTTGTGAATTTTTTAGGGGACTTTATTTATGAGATAAGTGGCGGTAAGAATGACATCATCTAGAAACGTTTTGAGACATTGGAGTGAAACTTAATGGAGCAAATGACGTCGATGTGATGTCGGTTTTTTCTCTTGACAACCCTATTTTGCTAAGAGTCGGGACAAGAGCTATGATGGAGGTTGCTCGTACTTACTAAGAGTTCTCTTAATATAGAGTTGAAAAATTCACGACCATTGTCATTCGAAGGACTTGAATAGAAGTTTTGATTTGGGTCAAAATGAAGGTGGAATTTTTTGAAAGTGATAGAAGCTTCAGATTTATCTTTTAAAATATAGACCCATGTCATCCTAGTGTAGCCATCAATTAAAGTAAGAAACCATCTCACAAGTCACCGTGAATAAGAGAGAAATGAGCGGAAGGTGTGTAATTGTGGGGTGGATAAGGGACACAATGATGTTTAGCTAACTGATAGGTTTCACATTTGAAATTAGAAGAGTTTTTATTAGTCAACATTAATGTATACAATTGCTTTAGATATTGGAAACTAAAGTAATCCAAAGTACAGTGTAACAACATAATAGAATAATCAATGGATTGAGATAAACTATAACTACTGGGTGTAATGTCCTCATTCTCCGTTTTTCTCTTGGAAGAAGTAGAGCCCAACAACCCACTTAGCAGTTTCAATCATCCTCCCCGAATAATAATCCTGAAAGACACATGTATCAAAGGAAACATGAGCAACGCAATCAATATCATATGTCAGCTTATTGACAGATAAAATGTTACGTTTCAACAGATTTCCATGTAATATAGATTCCAGAGTTAGGTTTGTTGTTAACACCATAGTCCCTTTACCACCAACAGGATTTTGAGACCTGTCGGAAAATTTAACTGTATCCTTCCCTGAACAAGTATAGTTTGTTGAGAAGGCTTGAGAGCTTCTAGTCATGTGATCCGTAGCACCTAAATCAATGATCTATGGAATATAAGGGGCAAAAGAAGTGAGTGTCATAGGATGGGTACTTTGATGAAAGTGGGAGGTTGACGGGCTGGAAGAGAGCGGGTTGGATCCAACATCTTGATTAATTGCTCCATTTGACTTGAAAGAGAATTAGAGGATTCCAGATTGTTTTTGGTATAGTTTGGTTATACCGTGTTGGATTCAGATGCCGTGGTGAGACCCTTGGTAGCGGAAGATTTGGTTGAAAGTTTGGATGTAGGTTTCCCCTGGAGCTTTGAACACTTCTCATGAGTGTGGTTGGGATTGTGGCAACAATCACACGTGTGATGACTAGCCCGTCGTTGAGAATTATTAGATATCAAGGCGGATGCTTCGCCGACGTAGTAGAAGCACCAAGCACTATAAGCCTCCGACTCTCTTCCCGAAAAATCTTAGTGATAGCAGTTCAATAGAAGGAAGAGAATTCCGACCTAGGGTATGTCCCTAGAATTCCTCAAGATTTTTTGTTGAGGCCTGCCAGAAATTTGACCATATGGTCATATTCTACAATTTTCTGGAAGAGAGATAGTTCAGCTAGAGATTTCCAAGTTAGTCATATTATAAGTGCATTCCATCTATAATGCAACTAGATCATTATAGTACTGGTTCAAGGTCCTGGATCCTTTTTTTGCTTCATAGATTTTCTTGGACTCATGATAGAGTTGGCTAGAATTCTCTATATTCAAGTAGGTTTCACGAACTGCCGTCCAGAGGGTACTAGCGGAAGGAACATATATGATTAGCCAATCAATGTTTCTACGGAGTTGATCAACCATGACTTCACCATGATATTCTCCACTTCCCAAGCTCCATACACCGGGTCAGTCTTTGGGGTTCACATATCATACCAGTGATATGACCATATTTCCCACGTCCTTTGATGAACAAAGACACTGATTGAGACCATTGGAGAATGTTACGGTCATTTAGTTTATGGGTTGTGATCAAGAAGTTCATGTTGTTTTCCTGTCCTCCAGTTTGCATAGGAACAAAGTTTGGAATTGATCTGCCGGTGGACTCAAGAACCCCTTTTGATGATGGTTCATTGTTGGAGAAGTTTGCTATGGTCCCGACTGAGCCAAACGAAATGTTGAATTGATGGGCCATTGGAAGATTCTGATATAGATATGGTTGTCCGGTCTTTGGGGAGAAGTTTTAGTTTGAATAAACCCTTAGTGGCTGAAATATAAGCACTGGTGGGCAAAACAGAGGAAATTCGATGAGTCTAGAGGAAGCCCGAGCATTTAGGAAGGAGTACTGGTAGTTGGGAGGAAGTCACCTGGTGCAGGGAGGCCAGATTGGCAGTTCTGGAGGATTATCTGATGACTGGGAAGAAAGCAGGTGCTTATATTGCTAGTGGAATCGCCAGAGGAAGCAGACAGAGGAATCCTGTGCTTATATTGCCAGAGGATTCGCTAGAGGAATCGTTAGAAGATGGAGAAGCTGCTAGGATCAGCGACATAATTGGGATCAGTTGCTGGGGTCAGTTGCTGGAAATGCTATAGGAAGCAAACAACTGAGCAGTGGTTCTTGGCGGGAGAAAGTAAATTTGGACAGGGGAAAATAGATCTGGATAGACCAGTGTAGCTAGAAGATTCTCAGTAGCCTAGGTTAGGACCATGACTCTGATGCCATATTGAAATCGAACCAAAATACATCTTATTGATACAAAGAGGGGTACATATACCCATTACAAGATCAACTAAAAGGGAAAAAAATTAAACTCAGGATATAATAGAAAGAGAAAGAAATAAACTGAATATAATAGGAAAAAAGAAAGGAAATCAAAGGAAATAATTCAAAATAATCAAAATTAAATAATGGCTATTAGCAGCCATTAAAATATTCTAATACTTACATAACTTAAGATGAATATAATTTTTATCTTGGTCAAATTATCTGTATTTGGCATGACAAAGTAAAATTGACATCATCTTGTTCATTTAAAGTATTGAAATAACAAATTTATCATAAACATAGGTAATGGATGCAGTGTCTATAAATAAATAGTATAAAGCATGCAATTTATGAACTTTTATGGGATAAAATTTCTTCTTCTATATTCAATCTTGTGTGAGCAAGTTTTATTTATGATTCCTTCAGGCACGGTATAAGTGCAACATATCATAATTGTGTTGTTTGTTTGCTTTTAATTTTTTTCTTATAACTCATTTTCTACAAATTTTTTATAGATCGTCAATAGTATCTTTTAGGAAACATGTCTTTTAGCATTTTGTTTACTTGCTCCAATTCATTTACATGATTTATATAATTTACCTAACTTGCATGAGGACATTAAAAAAAAGGCTATGAACTATGAAATATATAAACTTTGTGCTGATATGAAAATGTGGTACATGGAGTTTAAATATAGTGATTAAGTCAAAATATGCTCAAATTTAGAAACATTTCAACTGGGAACCTATTTGAAATTTTTGTGAGAAAGACATGGCCTTTTTAAATCATAAATCACATGAAATTAATGTTTACTAATAAAAAAATTTAGAGTATTTTATCATTATTTATTTTATTAATGCATTTTACTTGATCTTAAATTATGAATCTACTAGAAAGTCCTTCGTTTATTTTCCCTTTCTTGCTATTCCCTATGAATTCACATTTGACACATTGCCATATAATTATACAACTTATTTTTGAAGCAATTTTGGATGATGAGATAATGTTCACTATTGATGGTGGATTCCAGAGATAATTAATTCATTCATGTGGTGAACTCATTTGTAATGATTATAGATTTACTTTTGTATCAAGCGTAATATTTGTTTCTTGATTAGCTTAGTAAATTTCATAAGCTCAATTCATTGTAATCAAATTTTTGTATGTTGAGCAATTAGATGTGGAATGTAGCTACTTTTCTCCAAGATCGTAGCGCATTTCTCTTTTAGATTATGGCTATGTGTGTGATGTGAACCTTAGTGAATTGGTGGCAGTATAATAGGTTTGTTCATTATTGAAGTTATTTTGGATGATGAGATAATGTTCACTATTGATGATGGATTCTAGAGGTAATTAATTGATTCATGTGATAAACTTATTTGTGATGATTATGGATTGTTTTGTTACTTTTGTATGAAGCATAATATTTATGTCTAGATTAGCTTAGTGAATTAAATAAGCTCTATTCATCGTAATCAAAATTTTCTATGTTGAGCAATTAAATTTGGAAATGTAACCGCTTTTCTCCATGTCGTAGTGCATTTCTCTTGAAGATTATAGCTATTTGTGCTATGTGAACCTTCGTGAATTAGTGGCAACTAATGTTTGGAATTGAAGTAAATTTTAGCTCTGTATGTTGTCGAAACACTCAAGTTAAGGCTTGTTGATAGAGAGGTGGAGACACAAAATGGTGGTCGGACAAGGCATGAAAAGCCTTAACATGAGAGTAGTTTTTTCTTTGAATTTGAGTAATTTGCGATAAGGTCTATGGCTTGAACCAGTGGTTAGAAACTCTCATATTTTATAAAGGGGAGTGGAGAGATTATTTGTAGAGTTGATAATAATTTTTAAAGGTGCTTAAATGCTTGACATGAGAAAATTTTAAACTAAGGTTGTGTTTAGGGCAGTTGCTATTTTTTTTGAAAGGAACTTCACAACTGTTGTCAGAAAGCTACTGCTAGAATAACATTGAGGTTGTTTAAAAAATCTACCGTGTTGCAACAGTTTTTGATGAAAAAACAATTATGCGCTTATAGATGTAGATTAATTAGATGACTATAGTTTCAAAATAATTATAGTAGAATAGCAAAAACATCTCCAATAATACAAAAACACGTGAAGAGTTCAAATATGTCCAACACATCAATTTTAACTCATTATTTTATGCGTAATATTACAACAATAAAAACCACAAAAGCAATCTCTAATGCTATGATTATGTTCCATTCATGTTCAAATGATCACATTTTCAGGATATTTTCTATCCATAACATCTTTCCTAATTTGTTCACTATTTGGAGCAGACTCCTTTATATCATCAGCCTATCGAAAAAACTTATAATTTTCATGTGCTCTATTTCTGGGATAGTAATAAAATCTCCTATCATAGCTGTCTGATCTTTTTGATTTGTATTCAGAATTTTGTGTACCATAATGACAATACAAAGTTTTGGAAGTACTTAATGACTTTGAACTCACTTTTCTTTAGATTATAATATATTGTGCTTATAATTAACAAATTAGATAACATATGTGACATAACAATAAAAAAAATATGGTTATAACCAAGAAAAAATTAAATATAAGGAAAAATATGCATCTCGAAAGTTATAAACTTAAAAATTAAAATATCGAAACAAGGAAAAGAAAATAGACATCAAATAAGTCTCAATACATTTGAATCAGTAAACATCAACATGAAGACATTACAAAATATTAATTAGATGTACCTGATGAATTTACTAAGACTTTCATAATATCTTCTCTCAACTGTATCTTCTCTTGAACACTATTCCCATCAGGTGTGTCGAAGTCATTTGCGTAAAACTCTTCTTCGAGTAATGATTGATTGCCTAATTTTTGAATGATTCTACAGGTATGTATGTTGGATCTTCATCCAAAGTCCTGAATGAATATTGTTTCGAGATGGATGCCTTCGTATAAAATTATGTAGAGCTGCCTTTGCTAAAACTTTCTTTATCTTTTTTTTTTGAAGAGATGTGTCGACCTGCTTCTTCTTCCATACCCCGAATGCTCTCTCGATAACACTCCGTAATGATGAGTGCTCTTTATTGAACAATTCATTCCTCCCACTAATCACTTAGTTGTTGCGTTCAAAATCAGGAAGAAGATATTTTGTATTGGGGAAGGGCTTTAAGAAATATTGTTGCATGGGATATCCTGAATCAACAATATAATATTCTTGAATAATAACATTATTAGTACATCTATTCAAATGTAATACTTCATATACGATCATGTATTTACTAATCGGGTGGAGGCATTAACATTTGTATTCACAATGTCAGGTGGTGAATTTGAAAATCCGACTATTATAAACACTCTTTCTATTCAACCATTAAGTACGTAAAATAATGTTGAAATCACATACTACTATGGTATTTTGTATTACAGATCCACAACGTCCTATATATATGCAATCTTGTCATTGTTGCCAACGGCCAACGCTTGCTTCGACATGTGTCGTTAATTGATCCTATGCAATCCTATTTAAAAAAAAAATTTAGAATAATTTTTTTGTAAAACATGCATGCAAATTAAATAGCTAAATAAATACCTTGAGGAATGGTATGTATCTCATATCGTTACAGATTTTTCTTGGTGTATATATAAAAATAGATTCAATGGGTTTGACAATGTTGTTTGCCATTCTAACTAGAGAGTTAACCCCAATATCAAAATATCTGCTAGGCATCTCTGTTGAGTGTTGGAATTGTTTAAAAGTAACATTAATAGATTGAGTTTATGACATAATATATAAAGTGATACCTTGTAATTCTCTGGGTATATCGAGACGTTCCATGCAAATTATAATTACTCTGCAACTTAGTCAATATATCACAAAAAATTTTTCTCGAAGTCCGAAACATACTATGAATTTTGCCCGAATAACCTTGGAGCAGGTCACCAATCCACTTCTCACTCACAGATGATGATGACATGGTGTTCTACACAAATTTCTTTGATAGTGCTCCGTGATAAAATCTACTGTAATAGTTATAATTGTTGCTCGTTCCACTATCTCTAAAATATTTTCTTCATTTGATGAGTGCATTTGACTATTTTATGCACGTCAGAATGTATTAATCATAACAAGCTATACCATAACTCAATAATTACATAAAGTACTGTAACAAATGTGTAAGATACATGCTGAAATGTCATTTCAACACATCACAATATAGTTCCGAATAAAAGTTTAAATTATTATACATAATAAGAAAAAAAAAAGACTAACTCGACTAATTGTTTAAAAAATCTCGAAGATAAATAATCTTTTGTTTTGACATCATCGTCACGAAAGCCTCCCGCTTTGTTTGATCTTTTAAAGGTTTTATGATGAGTGGATATAAGGACACATCATTAATATCTTGGGAGTGGAGTTCAATAGCTTCATGACTTTTGTCATGGTTGGGTATCCTGGATATTCATGAAAGCACTAGATGTCATACTAATGCAGATCGTGACCAATTGTGAAGTCTGTTATGATAAATATCGGGCATCTATCAGTTTCTTTTTTTCACTTCTTTGTAGGGCGTGCAGAGTGCTTGGAATGACCTGATCACCTTTCTATCTCCTATGGTGCTTTTACTTGGACTTCATTTGAATGAGCATATTCAGGCTCATCCAAGTTCTGAGAGAAGTCCTGTGTTGTTTCCCAACCATTGGAGCCCGTGGAATAGAATCAAATTTATTTAGCTCAGGTTCTATGCCATAAATTTTAAATTTTTTGGCGTTGTGTAGGACCTAAAATTGATAAAATCGAAGTTCAATAAATATGAAAATATAAAGAATTCACGTAATCTTTTCTACTTATTGAAATTTTCTCTCCATAACTCTTATGATGCATCCACTGTTCTCCTAACAGGGTCCCAACTAAATCTAGTTGCCCTTTTCTTTAATTCCTTCCATAAATTCTAAAATTTTTTCAGTTAAACTGAGTTTTATCATATAATCTTTGTGTTTTTTTCATTAAAGTTTTTGGTTATGTTTTGCCAATATTTTTTATTGAAGTGCGTGATTGGTCTATTGTCAATTTATTTTGTTTAAGCATAAATCATAGAATATGATCTTGATTTCTCTCTTCGAAATGGTTGGTATACGACCTTTATTTTTGCGCATCTGATGTATCATGTGGATAAAAAGTTTTGAGGAAATAATATAATTTATCTTATAATTAAAATAATAATTATAAAATCTAAATAAGACAACAAATTGAATTAAAATTCAGTGAGATCAATTTATCAAAAAATTCTCAATCTAGGATCACCAACTATATCATACTGGTTAAAACCAGAAAATATCTGTGGTTAACAGTATGATATTTGCTTTATGACCAGGTAGTATTTGTGGTTAACAATGTTATTTGTACTCTAAGACTAAGTAGTATCTGTGCTTACCAGTGTCACTTATGGTCTAAGGCTAGGTAATATTTGTGGTTGACACTGTTATGTGTGGTAAGATCAGATAATATCTATAATTAACAATGTGATGCATGTTTTAAGTGCAAGTAGTATCTATGGTAGCAATGTCATGTGTGCTCTAAGACTAGTTAGTAACTGTGGTCAACAAGTATCATGCGTGGTAAGACCAACTAGTATTTGTGATTACCAGTGTCATGTGTTGTCTAATATTAGGTTGTATATGTGATTAGCACTGCCACGTGTGTTTTAAGACCAAATAATATTTATAAGTCACAATTTGATGTGTACTTTAAGACTAAGTATATGTGGTTAACTGTGTGATGTGTGCTTTAAGATTATGTAGTATCTGTGACAAATAAGTTGGGACAATTATATAAGTCAAGACTGGTGATTAATTAGGCTCTTAATTTTTTTTTTCATTATCGCTCTACATAACATTACGAAAAATGAAGGCGACAAAGCCTACATTTCATATGTGAATGCATGATAGTTCACTTGTTTGTGTGCGAAACATCAACTAAACCAAACCCACAACCAACAACCATAAATGCAAAATCACAACTAAAACAACAGCCAACACTAACCACAACTATCAATGCAAAGCCACAACCATAATCAGAGCCAAGTCCCACCAATAACCAACATTTCAGACCCAGACGCAGACTAGACCCAGACCCACAACCAACAACCAACAACCAACAACCAACTGCTTTTTCGTAAAATCACGTTCCCAAAACCTGAGTTTCGAGAATGGCAAGGCGGGGCTCGATTTCGTGGAACGGTTTGTAGCTTGGGTTGTAAAAGATGCTGTTGCCCTTCACGTTTTTCGTGAAATACATGTTTTATCTGTGATATTTACCCCTGTGACTTTGGCTTCTCCCTCTTCTTCGCCGCGGGGTTAAGGCATACCAGTGAGAGTTTTATGTTTTGGTTTCTTTCTCGTCTTCTCCCATCTTCTTTGTGAATCTTATGTATGTATCTCGAATGTCATTCTTTGTTTTAGGGCCACTACACCAAGAAGTTTTTTTCGGTGCAAGGTTTTCAATTTTTCTCTGTCGCTTGGTTTCTACATTCTGATCTTCCCTTTATTTGAGAGTTTGATTGTTGTGCATTCCATGCTATTTGGGTTTTGCACTCTATGCATTAACTTGAATTTGTGGATGGTTAGTTTTCAATTTTTGGTTTACATTTTGCATTCCATGCGGTTGTGGTTGAGGTTGCTCTTGTTGGGTTTAGTTGGATGTGGTTGATATTGCTCTAGTTGGGTTCTTGTTGGCTCTGGTTGAGGTTACTCTGATTGGAGTTTGTTGGGTGTGGTTGGGGTTGCTCTTGTTAAGGTTCAGTTGACTGTGGTTGGGGTTGCTCTAGTTGTGGTTTGGTCGACTCTGATTGGTCTTTTGCTCTAGTTGGGGTTGTCTGGCCCTGATTGGGCTTGCTCTAGTTGGGTTTGTCTGGCCCTGATTGGGCTTGCTCTAGTTTATAGTATTTGTTGGTTGTGGTTGGGGTTGCTCTGGTTGTTTAGTTGAATGTGGTTGCCTAGTTGGGGTTGCTCTGGTTTAAGGATTGGTTGGCTTTGGTTGGGTTTTCTTTGGTTTATGAATTTTTTTGGTTGTGGGCTTTGTTGGCTATGGTTGGGGTTGCTCTTGTTGCGGTTTGGTTGGTTGTGCTTGTGGTTTGACTGACTTTGGTTGGGGTTTTGTTGGCTATAGTTGGGTTTGCTCTGGTTTTAGGGATTTGTTCACTTTGCTATAGTTTAGGGATTGGTTGACTTTAGTTGGGTTTGATTTGGCTTAGGGATTTGGTTGGGCGTGGGCTTTATTGGCTTTTGGAGGTTGCTCTGGTTGTGGTTTGGCTAGTTGTGTTTGGATTTGCTCTAGTTGTAGTTTAGTTGGTTGTGGTTGGGGTTGCTCTAATTTAGGAATTCGTTGACTGTAGTTGAGTTTGCTCTGGTTTAGTGATTTTGTTGTTTGTGGGATTTATTGATTGTGGTTAGGGTTGCTTTGGTTGAGGGTTTGTTGGTTGTAGTTGAGGTTGCGTTGGTTGTGGTTTGACTGTCTGTGATTGGGGTTGCTCTGATTTAGGGATGAGTTGGCTATGATTGGGTTTGCTCGGTTTAGTGATTGGTGGTTTTGATTGGGTTTTGCTCTGGTTTAGGGATTTTTTGGTTGTGGGCTGTGTTGGTTGTGGTTGGGTTTACTCTCTTTGTGGTTTGGTTGGCTGTGCTTGAGTTTACTCTGGTTGTGGTTTGGCTGGCTGTGCTTGAGGGTGTTTTGGCTGTGGGTTTTGTTTGGCTGTGGGTTTTGTTGGCTGCAGGCTTTGTTGGCTATGAGGTTTTGCATACATATAAGTTAACTCTTTTACGTTTATATATTTAATTTGGGTTTTGACGACATTGGTTGTCGTAATGTTATGTAGTGCAATGATGGGGAAAAAAACAAAGAGCTCAATTGATCACTAACTGTGACTCATATAATTGTCCTCACTTGTTTGCAATCACAGTTAACCACATATATATCATGGTTTTCAAGCCTACATGACACATCCAACCATGTATATTACCTAGTCTTAAAGCACACATGTAATTAACCATATACACTACTTAGTCTTAAAGCACACATGACACAGTTAACCACGGATACTACTTGGTCTTAAAGCACACATGACACAGTTGACCACAAATACTAGTTGTTCTTAAAGCATGTATGCACAATTAACCACAAATGCTACCTGTATATTATCTAGTCTTAAAGCACACATGACGTAATTAACCACATACACTACTTAGTCTTAAAGCACACATGACATAGTTAACCACGGATACTACTTGGTCTTAAAGCACACACGACACAGTTGACCACAAATACTAGTTGTTCATAAAGCATGTATGCACAATTAACCACAAATACTACCTGGTCTTAAAACTTGCATGACACGATTAACTATATATGTTATCAAAGTTTATCTGATTACCAAATGAACTTGATGTTATTGGATGCAACAATCTTGATAAATTGATCTCATTGAGATCTAATTCAATTTGTTGTCTTTTTAAATTTTTATTTAAAAATTTTTTAATTAATTTTTTAGTTCTAAGATAAATTATATAAATTACCTCAAAATTTTTTCTTTGTGATACATCAAACGGGGAATAAAAGAAAGGTGATGTATCGATCATTTGGAAGATAGAGGTGAAAATTATAGTCTGTGATTTAAGTTTATAAGGGATCAAAATTGGCAAAAGACAAACCACGAACTTCTATAAAGAATGTTGACAAAACATTACAAAAACCTTTCATGAAAAGACATGAAGAGTGTGTGATAAAAATCAGTTTGAGAATAAATGATATTAACTCAAAAAAGAAAATTATGGAAAGTGTTAAAGATGAATGACAATTAGATTAAATTGTGATCCTGTTAAGAAAATAATGAATGCATCGGAGTAGTTGAGAGAAAAAAATTTTAGCAAGTAGAAAATGTTATATGAATTCTTTATATTTTCATATTAATTAAACTATGATTTTATCAAATTGTAAGTCTTGCCCAATGCAAAAAAAAAGAAAGGATTTCTGGCATAGACTCTGAACTAGAGATGAAATTTGATTCTAAGTTCTTGGTGTTTTGAGTGCGGGTTCTAATGTCTAGGCAACAACAGAGGAATTTCTCAAGAACTTGGATGAATCTGAATTTGCTCATTCAAATGAAGTTCACGAGGAAGCACTATAGGAGAGAGAACAAGATGAATCGATTCATTTCAAGTGCTTTGCACCTTCCACCTAAAAGCGTAAAAAGAAAATGAGTGAAGACTCCAAACATTTATTTGAGCAGATTTCTCAGCTCGTTACGACCTATAGTGCTCGCTCAGTTATTCAGGGTTACCTAACTATGGTAGAAGTCGTGAAGCTACTAAAATCCACTTCTTAGATATTTAATGATATTTTCGTATATTTTTTTCTTATAAAACTTCTAGTGGATCGAACAAAGCGGGAGGCTTTCATTGCGATGGTGCTGAAATTGAAGATTCCTTACCTTCACTAATTTTTAAACCACCAGTCTAGTTGGTTTGTGTTTTTTATTCTGTTTTAGATTGATGTATATTAATTTAAACTTTTATGTCAAATAATATTTAGCCGACCCCACTTAGTGGGATTAAGGCTTTGTTGTTGTTGTTGTTGTTGTTGTCAAATAATATCTTGTGCTGTGTTCATGTGACATTTGATATTATATGTTTTGCACTAGTTGTAATACTTTAATTATGTAGTTGCTTACTTATATGATAACTTGGTTATTTTTTATGTATTATGACATGCATAAGATAGCTAGATAGACCCATTAAGTGAGAAGGAAATTAGAGATAGTGGAACTAACAACAATTCTGACTACTGCTGTATGTCTTATCAAAGAGTTCTATCAGACATTTGTGCAAGATACCATGCGTTTCATCATCATCTGCGGGTGGCAAATGAATTGGTGAGCTGCTCTAAGGTCATTCGGGCAGAATTCATAGTATGTTTCGGATGTCAGAAGTTTTTTTTTTGTCATTTATTGGATGAATAACACATAATTATGATTTGTATGAATCGTCTCGATTTACATCTAGGGATGTATTAGCCATCATTTTATATATTATGTCACAAAATGAGCCTATTTGTGCTGCTTCCGAACAGTTCCAACTCTCGGCAGAGATGATTAGCATATATTTTGATATTGAGGTTAACTTTTTGGTTAGATTGTCAAACAAAATTGTAAAACCATAGATATGCTTTTGTGCATGCATTAGATATATGCCATTCTTCAAGTTATTGATTTATCTATTTAATTTGCATGCATGCTTTGTAAAAAAAATTGTTCTAATGAATATTTTAAATAAGATTTTATAGAAGCAATTGATGACAGACACGTCGTTGCACGTGTTTTCAATAATGACAAAATTGCATATATCAGATGCTATGGATTTTCTGCACAGAATATCTTAGTAGTTTGTGACTACAACATGTGTTCTACGTTATTAATGTTTGATGAGAGGAAAGTGCTCATGATATTCTCATATTCAAATTTGTTATGCGATGACGTGAATGCAAATTTCCAATGCCTCTACCCGATTAGTATATTGATGACCATATATGAGGTGTGCTATTTTAAGATATATACTAATAATTTTATTATTATTGAAGTATTTTATTTTGCGTTATTATATCAAAAAGTTACTAAAACTATGCATGTATGCACCGATCATGTACAAAAATGAGACCTGCATCTACAAGTATAGAGAACAACTCACTATTGTTATCAACATGCATCAAAAGAAAGAATCCATGAAGGGCTAGCTTGGCACGAAAATGAGCCGCTCTATTACATTCACAAGACGTTTGAAAAAACAAAACTTGTTAAAGTTTAAAAGAAAGGCAAGGTCTAAAGCATCATGAGGTCTTTAGTGCCAAATCTCTCTCCTCATGGCAGATATCAAAAAATGTATAATGTTGACGTTGTCCCCCTCGATGATGATGCCTTTGGCTTCAAGCATCTATGATTTGCATATATCTTGTAAGGATCTGATATCTCGAAGCTCCACTTGGGTGCTGTCCAAATGTTGAAAGTAGTGCTGGTAGCAATAATTCCAAATCCTTGCTCATCCCACAAGATGCAATCAGTACCGGCCTCCCCGGAGGGTAGGTGAGCACCGTCGACATTCACTTTGAGCCATCCGGGAGGGGGAGGATGCCTGAAAATGTAGAAGAGATCGACCTGCCGAGTCGGTTAGCATCCCATTGCTCTCGAAATAAATATAGTGGCGTCATGTAAGTGCCTCGAGAATGGTCGTCGTAAGGATTGTTGGTGTGCTGTGGGTGCAGTTATGGATCTAAGCATTGTGGGCCTTCAAACAGTGGTGGATGATTCAGCAAAAGCAGTGAGCTTGTGCCAACTTGCACTTCGGTGTCCTACTGAGTACTTCGATTCATCCTTGAAGTTGCTGAATGTGGGCATGATATAGCCCCTTCTCCCCATGATAGTTTTCACTCTGCAAAAAATCAGAGCAGTCAGTAGTAATAGGATCCATGTCGTCCGTTTTTGGGCATCCCCAAGGGCACTCCAAAAAATTGACAAGGCTTTTAGCAAGCCAAAAGCGCGGGAGAATCATGTCATGGTCATATGCCACCAAATGAATCACTCTTTGGGATGTAGGTGCATTCTATCAAGCCCAGTTTGAGTTTTTGTCCGCGGTTGGAAAGTTGGGGTTGTAGGCGAGAAAATATTCAGGGAATTTTACCTCGTTGATTCAGAATACCCCATTCTATGCAATGAGGTTTCTTAAAGCCCTTCTCCGATACGAGATACCACCTTCCTGATTTTGAGCACAACAACCAAGTGATTGGAGGAATAGTAAATTATTCAACAAAAAACACATCATTACTGAGTGTTATTGAAAGAATATTCAGTTTATGGAAGAAGAAGGTTATACTACAAGATATGTTGACATATTTCTTCAAAAAACATATAAATATAATTATCGCAATAACAACTCGACATAATTTTATACGGAGGCATCCATCTGGAAAAGATGTCGATTCTAGGGTCTTAGAAGAAGATCCAACATGAATATCTAATCGGGCAAGACAATCATTTCTCGAGGAAGACTTTGGTGCGAATGACTTCATCACACAGGATGAGAAAGATGTTAAGGAGATGATCTATTTAAGAGAAGAGATTACAAATGATTTAGTGAACTCATCAAGCTCATTTAATTAATATTTTGTGGTGTCTTCTAGTTGATGTTTACTATTTCAGATATATTGAGGATTGGTTGACATCTATTTTTCCTTCTATATTTTGATATTTTAATTTCCAAGACTAAGATTGTAGAGATGCATTTTATATATATATATATATTTTCTGATTGTGAACACTAATATTTTTTTTATTGTTCTGCATATGTAGTCTAATTTGCCAATTAAGAGCATGATGTATTATAACTTCAGAAAAAACGTGTTCAAAGTTATCAAGTACTTTTAAGAGCTCTATATTGTCATTGTGGTATGCAGTGTTCTTAATACACATCAAGAAGAGATGACAACTATGAGAGGAGACTTTATTGTTGTCCTGAAAATAAGACACATGAAGATTGCATGCTTTTTTCGATAGACTTATGATATAGAGGAGTTCGCTCCGGATAGTGATCAAGTCATTAGAGATTTTATGGATAGAAAATTATCTCGAAGTCTTAATTGTTTGGTCATGTAGGCGATCATCATTATAGCATTAGTGGTTGTTTTTCTTTGTAGTTTTTATTATTGTGATATGATGTGTAAAGTGATGAAAGAATATTGTTGTATTGAAGGAATTGGACTCCTAACATATTTTATGTACTGTTGAAGCTGTTTTTATTATTCTGCTATAGTATTTTGAAAACCGCAGTCATTCAACTAAATTACATCTGTAAGGGAATAACAATCTTTTTTTTATTATTTATTAAAAACAGCTGCAACGACATATTATTCAAACAGATTAACTGCTAGTTCAACATTTTTCTGACAACAACTCTTTACTGCTGCTTCTTCAAAGAGCACCAATTGTCCCAAACACAACCTTAGTCCCTAATAAACCTTTTGGCATCTCGTGCCAATCATAGGCAAATTGTATAAGCCCTCGTGGGAACTTATGCAAAGCATCTCACTTATTTCCTCTCCATTTACAACCAACAGAATGACATTTCTATAACTAATCACAAGATTTTGGTCACCCTTTTAGATGAACTCGACTAGGTTCCATTTTCTCTTTACTAGCTGCAGATTGCCCCATGTCTCTTTTTTTATTACAATAACTCACTTGCTCGTCCGTGCAAAAACGTACTTTTGAAGCTTTTTAGCTCGTCCAATGACATTTTTAACTTTTCTACCAACCTTGATTTAACCCTTCAAACCTTTATGTCTGCTTGACATTGCCTTCTCTTCGAATTTTAATAGAATGCCGCTCTTTAAACTTTTAGCTTTGAGCAGGTTTTTTTGATAGATCCCCTCATGTGATCCTACGTTGTTATATACAGGTTCTCTACAAGACCTTCATATGTTCCTCTTGGTCTTTAATAAACCTAATGGCATCCATCTGCGATCTTTAGGCAACTCATGTAAGCCCTCTGGGCAACCCGTGCACAACATGTTAGTTATTTCTTTTCCATTCTCGTCCAACATAGAGATATCTTTAAAACTCACCTCAAGATTTGGGTCTCCCTTTCAGATAAACTAAGCTAGCTCCCATCTTCTCTTGGCCAGCTAAACTGCTATATCTACTTCTCTTACAACACTTTACAGCTCAGGTAAGCATTCTGAGCAACCCGTGCACAACGTGTTAGTTATTTCTTCTTCATTCTCGATCAACATAGAGATATCTTTAAAACTCACCTCAAGGTTTGGGTTTCCCTTTCAGATCAACGCTAGGTCGCATCTTTTCTTGGCCAGCTAAATACTTCTATATCTGCTTCTCTGTTACAACACTTTTACTTCCATGGTCACTTGTTAATTTCTCTTTGAAGCTTATTATCTCTCTCGTTCATTGGCATCTGTTAGCTCTTCTTCCAACTTTAGTTGCTTTCAACTAAGGTCAGCAATTCATAAGATCTTCTCATCTGTAAGACATGGCTTCTACATCTTTTAACAACTTTCTTAGCTTCTAGTTTTTTAATTGTAAGAACATATAAAATTCACTAATAATTCTTGGTCTGAGTTTTAGAAGGCACTGTGGTAGTCACAACTTTGTACCACTTCTCATTCACCTTTGTGATGGTCTCACTCACCTCAGCCAACTTGAGCTTGAACTAGACATGTTTCTCTGTTTTCCCTCAACGACTATAGATCACCTCCACCATGACTTGGTTCATGCATTTACACCTCCATTGTCCTTTGCTTTTGGTAAAAAATTTCAACATTTTCCTCTCCGTGTTATCAACTCTAGTTGATCTTCACCTCCTCTTTGGATGTATTAATGGTTCTCACCCAACTCCAGATCATGGAAAGCTTGACACTCTGTTTTTTGTGACCCTCGATAGTTCCTCTGCCTCTCTCATTTGTACTGGTCTTAATCAACCATGCCTCATGCTTTAGTCTACGTGCCTTGCACCACAACAAGCTACTCAAATGCCATTATAACATTCTTGGGTACCATACCTACATTCTCGATCACCTCAACAAGCTTCCATAATACAAGTCTCAACCATTTTAACAATGTTTTTGATTGCTTTAATGACATTCCCGATCTTCTTAGCAACACATGGTCACCTCTGTTAGTATCTCGAATACCTCTGCAACCGTTCTAATTTCTTCAATATCCTTCTTGACAACCACTTTTAAAACTCTCAATTGTATTGATGAAAACGGTACAAATCTTCTTAGCAATTGTCTCAATCAAGTCTCTAGCATCATTCGTGATGGCAAAAATGAAGTTCAAGTTTCATTTAATAATGTCTATTTTAATCTGTTTATCAGTAACAAATTTTTATCATTTTGGCCTTAGGTCTCGACACGTGTTTTCAATGTGTCATATTAACATATTAATAACAACGTCATCGCTTTTGCTGCACATGCAAGCTACTTGCCTTGTAATTATATTTTTTCATTTGCAAGACATAATCTCGTTGGTACGGCATCTCATCATCCAGGTAAGAGACTAAACTCTTGATATTATATCTTTTTAAAGAACATGTTCCTCTTGATGATGTATGTTAGCCTTTCAACAATCTTATAAATACAATATTCCTTACGACATATGTTAAATCTTTGGGTACCTTTATTTTGCATAGAATGGTTCTCCCTGTCATGATACTAGTTTGGTTTATTTCTTGCTTTGGTTGGTGGAAGCTATAAGAACTATAATATCTATAATATAGCTCGATCCTTTGTTGACCTTACTTTTATTGAGGTCTAGTTTTCTTTAGAAGAACTTAGAATCTTGTCATAGGACTTTTTTGGTGATTATGTTAGATGACTAGTGATAGAACCCTCCCCCCTTAGAAATTAAAATGTTTCTTTGCTCCACTTGGAGTTTCATATGTTTAAGGCTAACCTCTAGCACTTAGTAGGATGAGGCAAGGATAAATAAGCTCAAGGGGAGTCCCCTATAGGATGGTCAAGCCTTAGGGTAAATCCTGGGTGTTCTGGTCTTGGTTAAGCTAGCTCATACTCATACCTACACTATACTTGTTACACTCACTACCCCAAACCCTAAAACCAAACTTCCTCAATTTGATCCCCTATTCTTTGGAAACTCATATGTGGGTGGTTCCCTAAGCCCTAAGCTATGGCTAAGGTGGTTAGGACCAGCACATGGAGAATCCAAGTGGGGGTTTCCCTTGGTTCATGGCTCAAGAAGGTTGGCATCCTTTAATTAACCCCAATTCTACCAAATTCCAACTTTGACCCTTTTAGCTCCTAAAACTTCCCCCAAATTACCAAACTACCCTCAAACCCTAATTTTGACCAAAATTCCAAGATTGCCCAAATTTCTCAAATTCTCTCCAAAAATCATTTCAAAATGTTCCCCACCACCCATATTGACCAAGATACCTCAATTTTACCAAAATTTCAAAAAGCCCTAAAATTAGTTAAAATTACCTAAATAACCCTCATGACCCAAAATTTCCAAAAATTTCAAAATTTCCAAAAATTTCAAAAATTCCAAAAATTTCCAAATTCACTTCAAATGTCTCGAAAATAAATTTTAACCAAGTGCCATTGAACCAATTTCCAAACCCAATTTCAAGCCTAAATTAAAAGCCCCAATTTTGACCATGTACCAAAATTCCCCTAAATTGAACGCAATAGCCAAGTCAATTTCCACAATTTTTAATTCCAAACTCTTCATAACATTCCCCTAAACCAAATTGATCCTCCAATTGACCCTAATTTGAGCCCAAACCTCACCCAAATCCAACCCAAGCTAAAAATCCTCAATTTTACCCTAAATTAACCACATACCCAAATGTCACCAAATTGAATGCCCTAACCCCAAAATTTCCACACAATTTCTCTTCAAAACTCTTCATAACAATCCCCTATACTAATTGGAACTATCAATTAGACGACCATAGCCAAACTCTAGCCCAACCCAAACCCAAGCCTAACCTAAAGTTCCCAAAGTTGATCAAATACCCAAATTTCACCAAATTGAACTCCCAAACCATTTCAAAATCACTCCAGTCCTTTTCTAAACTCTTCATGACAATTATTCACATCAATTTGGACAATCAATTGGATCCAACTCATGCCCAAACCCAACCTAGTCCAAGTCTAAGCCCATGACCCAATTTGAACCTAAGACCCAAGCTCACCCAAATCAAGCCAAATTGACTAAGCCAAGCCCACCACATCCAAGATTTGGACCCTAGGGACTGGTCTAGATCCACCTAGCCCAACCTAATGGAGCCATGGGCCAAGGGTCCCCTAAATTGGGGGATCCTCTTCTTTAAATGACTAAACCAAGGAGATCTTTACCCAAAGCCATCACCCCTCAAATTAATCACCATTAAGGCCTGCTTTCTGGCTCACCTGACCACCTAACCACTTGACCACCAGCTCAGGCCTGGCCGGCAGCTTAGTCGCCGGAGAAACCAATACCAAGAGCCACCTCACTTAAATTCAAACCCAATTGACCCATCCAATGTGTCCAGCTCTAATTGGTCAATTGCGCCGCTCAGCCCTCCACCTCAGCAAGCTTTGGCACCCATTAGCCACCCCTGAGCTCCACCATGCGGCCAGGACTATAAATTAAGCTCTTCACGGTCAAAGGGGAGTGTGCACTAAACTTTGGCGAAGCCTTGCCAAAATCCTTCAAGAGCTTCTCTGAACTTCCCTAAGTGCTATCCCACTGTTCTTCAGCCCTAACTCCCACTGTCCAGAGCTAATTTCCTCACTAAATTTTTAGCCAAAACCAGAACAAACTCCACCACACCATCACACTGCACCAAATCCAAATTAACTTCACCGACACCATCGCCAGAGCAAACCAAGCTGATCCCTCACCTAAGCCCCATCACAGAGCCCCTCTACCCTAGAGTTCCATCAGAGCCTCTAAATCGGTTTGATCAAAATCCTACTTGGACAATTCACTAGAGCTCAAAAACACATCCAGGAGGTTCGTCGGAGACTTCTGAATCTTCTACAAGCACTCAATCAAGGCCTCGCATCTTGGGCAAAGGTATTGAACTCTTCCCCCAAACCGAGCTTATTTTTGATGTTCATGGCGATACACTTGATTTCATACTGCATAAACCATATAGATGTGTTCGTCTAGGCTAGATGCGTCTATAGAAACAAATTCAAAGTGATTTGGTTGATTCTAGCTCGAATCTTAAGTTTTTAGTGTGGAAGGCTTACGAGTTAGGTCAGTTGGGGACGAAGACCAGGAGCTGTCCGATCGCATGTGTATCAGATGGATGGCCAGGATTGCGCCGGATGAGCCCTCAGTGCATAAAGCGCGGAGCTGAGTTAGATAGCGGCGTCAAATGGGATGGCGCCGCGCAGCCTTTCAGAGCCGTCGCGTGTTGGGTGGCGCTGAGTCGGATAAGTAGGAAAATAGAATTTATTTTTATTTAATTAATTCAACAACTTTAGAAAATTCATAACTTTGTGTAGAAAAATCTAAAAAATAAAATAAAAATATCCTGTTGCTCAGTGAACATGAGAGAACAATGTGGAAATAAAATTGAAGTTATTTGACTTATATTTATTTTTAAATTAATTAAATACACTAAATCATATTTAGGTCATAACTTATTACAAATATTTCACCATGACATCAGGTTTGGAGGGCTTAAAGGCCTGTGGTTGGGGATCTTCCCTGATTTTTCTATGGTCAGTGGGGGATCTCTAGCTTCAAGATAATCCCCTCTGTTTTGGTTTAAAAATTATAATAATTAAAATATAAATCAGAAAAATGCAAAAATTATTTTGGTAGGTTCACTATGGTCAGAGGACCCTAGGAAAAATATCAAATCGATTCAAATAATTAAAAATGGCACTAATGGTAATTAATTCATTAAAATCATTTAAAAATTAAATGATTAAAATATAAATGAAAAATCATAAAAAACATCTTCCACTGTGAATAATAAATTGATAAGCTCCCCATAAAAATTTGCAATCAATTGAAATTAATTTACCCACTAGAATGAATTTTTCAAGTTAAATGGTATTTTTGGTATTAAAATAATTATAATAATTAAAATATAAGTAAAAAATTATAAAATTGGTTTTGGGAGCTCCTAGTGACCAGAGGAACTTAAGAAAAATAAAATTGGAATTAAAATAAATATTTCACTTTTAAGTCTATTTTTAATATTTAAATAATTTAAAAATAATTAAAATCATTAAAAATCATAAAAATCACTAAAATGCAAAAATACACCAAAATGTCACATTTGGTCTCCTAATCACTTGGGAGCAATTAAAATAATTTTCCTAGTTTTAAATATAAAAATATTAATTTTTAAAGGCTAAAATTGAATTTTTCTTAATTCTTCACTAAGATAATTCTAATAATTAAAATATAAATCTAAAAAATATGATGTTTGTTTCTATGTGTTTCTTAACTTCAGAGAGATAAGAAAAATATGAAGCTTAATTTTCAACTTAAATAATATTTTATATTTAATTAATACTCAAAACCAACAAATAATTATAATAATTAAAATAAAACTTAAAAATCATGAAAATTGGTCTAAGTGATCCTCTGACTAAGTGGAACCTCCAATAATTTTCTTAAAGACAAATAGTTTGTTTTGGTTAAGTTTAGGGCTGTAAACGAGCCGAGCTTGAGCGAGCTCAGGCTTGGCTCGTGTTCGGCTCGTTCGAAATTAGCTCGGCTCGTGTTCGGCTCGTGTTCGGCTCGAAATTGGCTCGTTAAAATTAATTGGAAAAAAATATTTCTAGCGCGGGATTCGAACCTGGACCAAATGAATGGAAACAAGAAGCATAACCACACTACCACACAAGCAGTTATGATTTAAACTTAAATATAAATATATATAATATATTAATATATAATAATATATATAATAAATTATTATATAAATAATTATATGATTATTTTTTTATTTCGAGCCAATTCGAAGCTGAACACGAGCGAACAAACAAGATTGTTCGTGTTCGGCTCGTTAACATTTCGAGCTTAAAAATTTGTTCGTGTTCGGCTCGTTAGGCTTAACGAACGACCCGAACACGAGCTACTTAACGAGCCGAACACGAGTCGTTCGCGAACAACGAGCCAAATCACAAATTTCTAGTTAAGTTATTGAATCAACTTTGAAAATCCCTATTTTTGCATTTAATTAATTATTAAAATTATATAAATTCAGAAAAATCACATTTTCTTCTTTGATGTCTTAATTGACCCATAAGTGGGGTAACATAAAAATGTCAAAGTCATTTGAGTTAAATTTAAGGAATTATGAAGTGATAAGGCTTTTAGGGGCAAAATTGTAAATGTGAGATTGAAGCTTTAATTAATATTTAGGCCTAATCAATGTTAGATGGGCAATTAATGATCTTAATCAACTCTCCTAGATGATTAAAACATAAGGGTTAAATGGTAGCAACCAACTTCTCACCTTTTCACATTAAAAGCCTAATTGTAATCTCATAAATAATTAAAGAAAATTTGGAAGATAATTAAATTAGAAGATGCTAGGGTGAGGGTAGGGGCTTAATCTTGGAAGATAATAATTCAATAATTTAGAATCCCTAACTAATGGTTTAATGATAAATCAACGTCTTGATAAGGATTAAGATAATATAATTTAGTATTCCTAAAATTTCAAATATACTCATTAAGTCTTAAGGGCTTAGTAGTGAACTAGCTGTCGGCGTTGTTTTGTGCGTGAAGTGCCCGTAAGAAGCTGTCGGTCGCCGGAATCGGAATCCCGTCGCCCGCTTCGGAAGGATCCTTCAACGAAAAGAAAGGAAGTCAAACTGACCTCATATTTTTCATAGTTCGAATGAAAGAGCGCTACACCTCAAGTCATGCACTTATCCCGAAAGACAAACACAAGACTTAAGGGTGAGGCTCGATTAAATAAACTAAAAAATATATGACGTCCGTTTGGTCTGCGAAACCAATTTATTTGCCGACAAATTCCCCTATTTAATATGAAGAATTAAATAGGGTTTATTTTAAGCTGGGTTCGGAAAATGCTTCCTATAAGGGCAAGCCCCTATAGTTAATTACATCTTAAATGACCGAAATCATCTAAGAATACTCTTGATAAAAATCAGGAAATATTATCTTCAAGGAGGTCAAAAGGATAGGACTTTTCAACGAAATAAGAAGTGGAGGTGTGCAAAAGGAGTTGGCTCAAATTTGGAATGCGGAATCCAAAGGGAGAGGAACTAGGGGATGTCAGAGGTCCGAAAGCGAGCCTCAATAACTTCCCGAGCTATCCTATGGTTTTGCTGACGACGACAAGCTCCACTCGTCGAAGACGACCGTGCTGCCCACTATACTAGCTCCGAGCTCCTTCGTCGTGAAGAGGCCGAGTTTTCTAAGGTGGCAGTCAAAATGTTCAATCAAAGTGGCCCATGGTCGAAGTTCTTCTAAACATCCTATGCAAATATGTTTAAGTGTTGTACGATTTATAACAGGATATGTATATAAGCACATGAGTAACAGTAGAAACATGCAACAAAGATATAATGTAACGTGCTAAACAGGATAACATGCGAAGAAGTATGTATGAAAAGTGACGGCTAAACAAGATAAAGATGCAAGAAGTAGTACAAAGAAGGTAACACGCTGCAAATGTAAACAAACCTGTATACCTGGGAGGCTCGTTATTTTCTTTTGTCTAGCCGCGAAGTGTGCCACATGAAAGCCAAGCAAGCAAAAGAAAAGGTCGTCGAAAAGCTCGAGAAAACAAAGTGATCGACTCACAAATGTAAAAGCTCGAGAGAAAAAAAAAGTCGCTAAAAACTCCGAGGAAATCCTAAAAAGGATCACGAGTGCTCTATCAAAAGTCAAATGAAAACCCGAAGAAAACCGCAAGCACTCGGCTCGTGGCCAGCTCGAACGCGTAAGTATCGCTCGAAGGGTCGTCGAAGGCTACTCGGTCACACGAGTGTATAAAGCCCCGCCACTCGAAGAAGGGTGTCCAACTAAACCTGACTCAGGAGAGTGTTCCCCTACCCAAGACTGATAATCAACGAGTGGACAATATAGTTTTGAAATTTATATTTTAGCATGCACATGGATTTCAGACATGCAAAAGAAAGTTTTATCAATTTTTAATTGTGGTGGAAATATATTTTTTTATTATGGAATGTAGTATCATATTTTTATCAGTTTTTTGAAAAGTATAATTGTCCACGAGTCGATCATTTCGTAGGTAAAAGATCGCTAACAATCCAAAGAAGGTACGGGTGCCCCGCTCGCCTTAGCAGGCGAATGATACCGTCATCCTACGGTTCATCGTGGCCCCGGAGCGAGTCCCGATGTCGTAGGATGGGATATCATTCTACTTCTATCACCGGCGCGCTCTTGCATCATCGCCGTCATCGCCCCAAAACAAAACAAAACCAAAACCGACTCCGAACGAAAAGGGGGAAAGGAAAATTAACCCACCCCCGAACTTGGAGGGGTAGGACGACAGGTGAGTTAATTTAAAATTCCCCTAACACATGTAATGACAAGGCGTTTAAAAACGAAATCCGAGTTCCCAGAATCGACCCCGAGGGTGTCATTTTCTCGCTCAAGCACAATTATATCAAAAGGAAACTTAAAGGCAAAATTGTGGAGAGAAAACGATCAAAGCCTTTTAAAATCAAGTAAAAAGAGAAAAAAGGCTCGAGACAAACACCGGTTGCGAACATTTCCAAACCCATAAGAAAGTGAATGGACAAGCTTCCCAAGAACATCAATTTAACTCCAATTCATCAAATGAGGCATCTAAGAAGTGGCTCAAGCACAATGCTCAATATCTCCCTCTCAAACAAGCAAGGAGCAACTATAGGTTCATCTTTATCAATTCCCAATTCAGCCATAACGATAAACAAGGCCGCCAACACATTAATTACTAGCATAAGGCTCTCGGCCAGGACCAAAACAAAAGGGTAATAAAGCCTCCAACTCCAAAATTCACAACTCAGCAACAAAAGGCCACCACCATAGTAATCCCCCGCATAAGGCTCTCGGCCAAGCCCCCTAAATCAACCCCGAGCCAACAACAAGCCAAAGAAGGCAGCTCAATCTCAAACCGTAACAGCTCTCAAAGAAAGTCAAACCCGAGCCAAGACAAGGCCAAGAGAACCAGCCCAACCTCAAGCCACAACAGCAAGTCCTAAATTAACTCAAGACCGGGCCAATCAGCAGGCCAACCCGAGCCAACACAACAGGTCCCAAAGAAACAAAACCAGAAAAGACAGCCCAACATATAATCAAAAAATAATTCCATCACAAAGCTAAAGGGAACCGCCATATTAAGCATTCAACCAAACCAACAACATCAGCCCAAAATTCGGATACCACACACCCCGCTCAAAGCCGAAAACGAAAGAGGGCTAAAAGAGCCAACCCGAGCCCATATAAGGCCGAACCCGAGCCAACCTCAATTCGAAAACAAGGATACAATAATGCCAACCGGAAACCGAGCCACATAAGGCCAAAATCCGGCTAGAATCAAGCTTAAAACAAAGAGTATAACAAAACCTCAACCAAGCCCAATATAAGAGTAAATCCGAATACCAAAGTAGGCTTTCAAACCGAAATAAATCAAGCCAACCAAGCTCCCAAACAGGGCCAAAACAAGCCTCTTAAAGCATCGAAATAAGAGTAGCAAGTATCCGTATGTTAGAATAGCCTTTCAAGTAAGAGTTAAGCCAAGCCAACCAAGCTTCAAGATGAGCTATAATAAAGTTAAAACCACACCTATCATGAAGCTAAAACGAACGTTTCCATATACTTAACGTATTAAAATGCGAGCCTCAATACATTTATCATGAAAGCGAACATAGTGGCTCCTTCAAGTTGAATCAAAACTTCACTTTAACATGCTATTTTTGTAAAGGAAAGCTACAAGGAGCAAGAAATGAACTCCGCATGTATATAGAATTAAATAAATACTTCCATGCCTCATGTCAAGCTAAAGTACACAGGGAGCCCTATAACATTCATCTCGACGATGCAATTAACACATTCCGTGGGATATAAGCCTTCAACTCGAAACCATAAACAGGAAAGAACCGCGCCAATCAACAAGTGGCTACTGTAGCTCGAGGCCAAATCGAAGAGGAGAAAGGGGAGTCGGAAGAGTTACTGTGAGTGCGTAAAACACACAGGAGCAAACCGCAACGCAAGACAACGAAGACCTCCCCTCCTCTTCACGTAAATTTCGGGCCAACCTCAATCCCACCCCAAATGGGGTTTAAATAGGCAGAGAAGGGGAGGTGGAGGTCGTAACTCACCTCAGAGGATCGGGCGCAAGTGGGAGAGGCGCAGAGACTGGCGACAAATTGCCGCAAGGGGGAGCAGGTTGCTCGCACAGGGATAAGGATAGGATCGCGAGCGGCTCGAGGAGCAAACGACCGCCAAGGGAGCACGCTCGAGCTCGGGAGGGACGAAGCCAACCGGTCGAGCGTGAGGAGAGTTAGGGCAGATTTAGTTTAATTAGGTTTTTTTTATTTTTATTTATTCTTTTAAAAGAAGTTTTAAAATATATATTTTTTATTTTTAAAAAAAAACTTAAATTACGAGTTTTGCCCCCGACAGGCTATCGTCGCAAGCTTAACGTCGATTTTAAGTGAAATCGACGTTCTGGACGCATCGGCGCAGTCCGTTTCGTCGTCCGAGGTCGTCCGGGCAACCTCGTCGACGAGCGCGTCAAAATTGCGTCGAAATTCGGTATCGTCGCAAAATTTCGACGCGAGCGCGATCGAAAGCGAGGTCAACAAAAGGACCCCGACAGGTGTGGTGTGCGGGACATGCACACCGTGCGTATCGGCGTTGACCGACAAGATCAACCAAACCAACACAGACATCCTGAGTCAACACACTCAGAACGAAACGAGGAAAGAGTGACGAAGGTTTCCGCCTGGGAGTGACAGGCAAATCTCCAAAACTGAAGATTCCAGAACTCTAGACTGGGAAACGGGGAAGCGGGTATCGGAAGCGGAATCGAAGACCAGGAACTCTCGCTGAGGATTGGAGAGTGGACTTTGAATCGCGAAATTTCAAAATATGCGAGGGAGAACAGAAATAAGTATGTGGGTACTGACCTCAGGAAATTAGGACTAGAATATCGGTACTAGCCCCGAAAGGTGAGGGTCAGAAAATGAGAATCGGAATTTAGGTACCGATCTCGAAAAGGGCCGAGAATCAGAATTTAGGTATTGATCTCGAGGATGAGAATCGGAATTTAGGTACCGATCTCAAAAGGAAGTGAGAATCGGACTTGGGTATCGATCTCGCGGATGAGAATCGGAATTTAGGTACCGATCTCGATAGGAAGTGAGAATCAGAATTTAGGTACTGATCTCAAGGATGAGAATCGGAATTTAGGTACCGATCTCAAAAGGAAGTGAGAATCAGAATTTAGGTACTGATCTCAAGGATGAGAATCGGAATTTGGGTACCGATCTCGAAAAGGAGTGAGAATCAGAATTTAGGTACTGATCTCAAGGATGAGAATCGGAATTTAGGTACCGATCTCGAAAGGAGTGAGAATCAGAATTTGG
>CM040422.1:59612503-59718835 GCA_022702705.1 Papilionanthe hookeriana x Papilionanthe teres
ACCCTTCGCCTAAAAATCCAAAAATTTATAAAATTCCCAGAAAATTCCAGAAAATCCTAAATATTCCCAATTTCATTTCTGTCCAACTACACCATGGGCCAATTTTTGTCAATTCACCCTACTTTTGTCAAAACCCCCAAATCGGCTCCATTTTAACCCAAAGCTGATAACTCCAACGCTCAAATCCAACCCCGCCCAATCGACCCCAACCTTGGTCCAATTCTGCCCCAAACTTCAATTCAACATCTCCCAACAACCAATTTTGAGACCAAATCCAAGTCCACTTGACTCGACATTTCGATCCAATTCCTACTTTTCGACCTTAAGGCCCATTTTTCTGACTGCTCTAAGCCTCCAACCTAACCCAAATTGAACCCAAACCCCAAAAATCAAAGCCCAACCAAAGTCAAAAACCTCTTCGAACACTCCCATAAACACTTCTCAACAATAACCCATACCATCAATCTCGACCCTAGCCCAACATTGGCCCAACTTGGCCCATTCGGACCTATATACGGCCACATTCACCAAAAAAAGAATCCAATCCAACCCACTCCAAGCCCAAACTACCCCAAATTTGCTTCAAGTTACCCATGACACATCCATGAGCTAAAACCCAACAATTATTTTGGCCCAACCTTTTACAAAAATTTTCATCCATGAACACATTCATAAACTTAAAAAGCCCACTTCCCTTAAACCCTTCTAAAAACCCATTTCCTTCAAAATTCAAAAGCCCAAATCTCACCCTAAAGCCCACATGACATCTCCATTTGGCTATCTATTTAATTAAATCCATTACCTCAAGTCCTAAAATCATCATCGAATTATTCCAAATGAAGCTTCCCTTCATCCAAAATTCTATCAAATTACCAAAAATTCTCTTAAACCCATTTTATGAAATCGACTCAACTTTCCCAAGCCAAAGTCATTTTGCCATGCAAGCCATCGACAAGCCGACAGAAGCCTATGGGAGGCTTGAGACATGTGACCATGCCATTAATGGTAAAAGGAGGGGCTCCTTTCCCAATCTTTCATTAAGCCTTTTTTACCTCTACATGTCACACACTCACAACCATGTTTAGCCACCACCATGGCGGATGTGGACCACACGCACTCTCTCAACGACCGAATCGATCCTCTCACTTCAAAAATCAGTGCCACGTGGGGAGGTGAACCAAGCTCTGGTGTGTGGTCGAATTCGATTTGGACCCAAAATATAGCGCTCATCCCCCATTCCACTTCAATCCAATCCCCTTTACACATGGCAATTGCACAATTCGATCAGCACAAGCCTCCAACCCCGAACCCACCTCGACGAAGATGGTGACCGATTGCCGGCCGGCCGGGCCACCAGCACCGCCGGAAAACACCATGGCCGAGAGCCCACATGCGAGCCAACATCGAAGTTCTCTCATCAGCCGAGCCGCCCATCCCCAGCCGTCACCACGGCCGATCTTCTCACTCACCAGAGCGGGCTCGATCCCAAGCCCCAACTCTCCCTGGGAGGCCCCCCCACCTTCCATACGAAACTCCACCCTCTCGCTACGAGAAGAAGAGAAGCTAACAAACCTCGCCAAAACCTCGCTCAAAATTGCATCCAGCGCATATCTCCACTCAGAGCACTTGATCCCCAAGCGAAATCCCCCCGCCATTTCTCCTCTGCAGTTCTAATTCACTCGGAGCTTCAATTCCATCCAAAAACCAGGATCACTTTCCAGTCTGTGCTGAGCCGACCCAATGCACCGGCTCGGGCACCTTCACCTGTGACCACTGCGGAGCAGGTAGTCCACCATCAAAAGCCCTATCTCCGTGCCACCCAAGCTTGCTCCACCTTCTCCAAGCTTTGTGGCATCGTGCTTCGTCGGAATCGATATCCGACAATCTCACTGCTACGAGACGACTTCATTCAAGCCGACAGACCCAACTGTGCCGAAGGTGCAACAACTCTCGCATCGGGGCTCACACTTCTCCGAGCCAAGGCGACAGCCAATCCTTCATCCCGAGCTTCTCGAAGATTTTCATTTCCCCTTAAATGCCTTAGCCTCAATGCATGCTAATCCGTATAGATGTAAGCTTGCGTCTCTTCTGCGACGAATCCATGTGAGCAGTATGAACGTAAAAATCCATCGAGAACCGAGCGAGATCTTAGGGGATTTAGTGCGGATCGGCGCTCTGCGTGAACACTGGGACGAGTGAGAACGGATGCACGTGCACGGAATACACTGCGCGACGACCGGCTCGGGATTAAGGCCAGTCGGACTGCAGTGAAATCCAAGGCGAGAACCGCGGCGGCCCGGCCGCCGGCTGGATTTGGCGGGCAGCCATGATCACAACAGCGACACGTAACCCTTTCGGAGCCGCCGATGTTCTCACGGCGCACGCGTGGATAAGTAGATAAATAGGATATTTTTCGATTTATTTAATTCCCTAAACTTCTTAAAAATCCATATCTTTGCGTAGAAAAATCAACAAAATAAAAATAAAAATACCCTCTGCTTCGTTGAAACAAGTAGGAGAATAATGTGTGAAAGAAATCACTTTAATTTCATCAAGCATTTTATATTTTTATAATTTATTTACTCTCTCGTATTGTGTTAATTCCTCCACGCACGCATACAACCCACCATGGCACGAGACCATGCTGTGGCTTTTGAAGCCTCTGAACTCGGGGAACATTCCCTGAATTTTCCAAAGTCGTAGGCCATCCCGCTATGAGGAAGCTCTTGATTTTTTCAAGTTCGGAAGCCACTGCTTTGAGGCATTTTAATTCCAAGAGAATAAGACATGTCAGGAAACAAATTCTAGAAAATTCCTGGTGATGCTCCTTACGACCAGAGAACCCTTGGAAAAATAAGTTTCGACTTAGTTCATTTAAAACATGCACCTAATTTCGCTTTAAACACCCAAAATAAGCCTTTAACATTAATTAGAGTTAACTACAGCATCAAATTTGACTTGAAATCAATTCTCCACTGACCTTTAGGATCTGTGCTTGAACCCACCATAAAAATTTGAAGTCAATTGGACTTCGGTTAGCCCCATCAATCAAGTTGATTAAGTCACTTAGCCATTTTAAACTTTAAAAATTCATAACTTTTAAAAATATTTTTCAAAAATTCACCAAATTAGCTTTGAGTCTCTCGATATCAGAGGACCCAAGAAAATTAAAATTTCAATTTTCTAAAAAAGTTGATTTTTAATAATATTTTAATATTTTTAATAATTAAAAAATAATAAAAATCACAAAAATAATAAAATTCACCAAAATGTCACATTTTGAATTTTAATCACTTAGGAACAAATCCTACATTTTTCCTAAGTCTATTTAGTGAGATATTCAATTTTAAAGCCCTAGGGTAATTTTAAAATTAAAAAAAATGTATTTTCTAGCATTTTCACTAAAATAATTATTATAAATCATAGAAAAAATCAGAAAATTGCAAAATTTGATTCTCTGGTTTCTTGATATCAGAGAGATTTTTGAAAAATATAAAACTCCATTTTTCAACATTTATTTTATTTTTAAATTAATTAACACTCCAAAAACTCAAAATAATTATAATAAAAATAATATAATTCAAAAATCACCAAAATTGGTCCAAGTGCTTCTCTGGTCATTAGAATGTCCCCTAATTTTCTTAAGGACAGTAAACTTTCTTTGGTCACGTTATCAAATTTTCTCGAAAATCTCTATTTTCCATCAAAAATAATTATATAAATAAATTAAATACAGTAAAAATCACATTTTCTCCTCTCATGTCTTTATTGACATATGAGTGAAGTCACATAAAAATTTCAAATTCATTTAAGTTCAATTTAGTGAGTTATGAAATTATGTTTTAAACGGTAAAATTGCGTAATTAAACTTTCAACCCTTAATTAAAACTTTAGGTTTAATAAAAAATCAACAAGTAAAATATTTTGATCTTAATCTGATTTTGATTTATCGAAATTTAAATAATTAAAGCAAGTAGAAACCCATTAAATAATTTTAAAATGATTAAACTTTAATTAAATAATAGACTAAATTTACGTAATAATAATAAAATTTAATCATTAAAATATGATATTTATTAGAATGAGATTTATTCTTTAATTTAAAAATCCCTAAATTAATCATCTCATTAATATTCAACTTTAATTAAATGATAATTCAAATTCAAAATATTAAAAGACATCAATCATTAAACTAAAATTAAACTCTTTTCAAAATTTCAATTAAAATTAAAGATAAAGCTTAATTAAAGATTAAATTAAATTAAATTAAATTAAATTTAATAATTAAATTAAATTAAGATAAATTAAATTAAATTAAATTAAATTAAAATTAAATTAAATTAAATTAAACAATTAAATTAAATTAAATTAAATAATTAAAATTAAATTAAATTAAATTAAATTAAATTAAATTAAATAATTAAATTAAATTAAATCAAATCAAATTAATTAAACACCAAATCAAATTAAATCGAACTATGTTAAACTAAATTAAAACTCAATTAAATTAAGTTAAATTAAATATAATATCTCCTAAATATAAAGAATTCAAAATAAATGGAAGAATCAACACTATTCCAAATTTAAACCTTTAACTTAAATCAAATCATTCTAATACTAATTTACCCTCGAAAGCTTCGATTATTATAACTCCCTAAATGTAACATCAAATGAAATGTTACTTCTACTCATAGAGATATTCAAATGCCCTAAGTCACCGAGCAAGTTAACAAAGATTCAAAACTTCCTGACATCGATTCATTTATATAATTAAATTCATTTGACTAAAACAACCTAAATATCAAAAGATGTTTAAGATTCTTCTAAGCACTTCCTCAATATGATAGGATATTTATAAGAACAATCGACTTTAATTGTCCTTCGATGATGAAAATCGTCCTCAAAACAACACAAAAACACAAAGAACTGTCGTACAAGCCATAGAGACGATCAAGCCATGTGATTAGGAATTCGTGTAAACCATAACCTTTCCCTTAGACTTTACCTAGACTCTGCTTAAATATTCTAATTGTGTTTTGCAATGTGCACGTGATTACTTAACACCCTCCTGTGCACGCTTTTATTTTATCGGTAATTTACTTTCTCGCAATTTATTTTCATCGTAATTTACTTTAACTCGCAACGCACCTTACTTTTCTCGCATGATAAAACAACTCGCTGCATGAAAACCCACACCTTTAGGATGGCCCCTAAAACTGAAACCAAAATTAAGTTAAAAGTCATCGTAAGATAAAATTCACCGCCACAACATTTCAAAATATAAAACAACTCAAAATTTAATCACAAACACGTAACACAAAAAAAAAAAAAAAAAAAAAAAAAAAAACCACAATTGCTAACCAAATTAAAACGTCCTTCGTCGGACGATCTGGAATACCTCGATGATGCAATCCTTACGCGCTAGTCACCCGGATTTCCCACCTGCCTAAAATGAAAGCGTGGAACCCATTCAAATGAAAAGGCCGAAGAAATTCATCCTCGGACCTCAAGTGAATCCGATAAAAATAATGATGCCGGAAGGATGGAACCGACGGATCTTAACCTGTGTCGTTATAATCAACTTTAAGATTCGTTTTAATTAAAACGTACAAAAACACTTGAAAATTAAGATTTTCTCTAAACCAAAACACTTTTCTCATCTCCCGATTTATGATTTCTAAAACTAAACCCTCGCAACAACAAGGAACTCGAGCATTAGCGGGCAAGACGCCATCGTCGTCAAGAAAACTCGAACCTACTTCAAGAAAACCTTCTCTAGAATTAAATAACCAAGCCACAGGACTTCGAGGTAGTCATTCGTCAGTGCAACATAAATCCTCAACCTTTTCGCTGTGCATTCGCATTCGCAAATTAAGCCCTAACCGGCCTTGAGATTCCGAGGTAGTCGTCCGATACGACATAAACCCTCACATCTTCTGAGGCTATTCGTTTCGATTTTATCATACAAATATAAGCCCTAATTAATTAAAATCGCAAGATCAAAACATTTAAATAAGTATTAGGACTTTCCTAAACTCAAGCCAAACGATATGATACGGGAAATTACCGAAGTTCACTTCGAATCGCTGATTTCTCCTACCTTTCTTCCTTCGGATTCACAAAACAAAATGTTCCAAATTCGATCCATTCCCTATCGAAATTCCAAAATTCAATCTTAAAACCTTAAACTTCAAATTCCCGAGAGCGTAATTATCGATTATTATCGAGAGTTTTCTTAGGTGATTCCCGTCACTTAAGATGTAATTAACTATGTGGGCTCGCCCTTATGAGGAATTTTAAAGAATCCTGTAATATAAACCCCGTTTTAATGCTTTCATATTATGCTAGTGGACTTATTTTGCTTATAAAATTGGTTCATAGACCAAACGGATGTCACAAATCTTCTATTTAATCTGAGCCCCACCGTCGAGCAATGACGCCATTCTTCATGATGTATACACGGTTTATGATATGGTGTCGTTTTTTATATAAACTATTTCGTGATGCGAGATCGACTCTATTTCATATCTTAAAATCTTCAAATTTAAAATTATTTTCAAAATCAAATACTACTTTTCAAATTATTTATTTAAATTAAATTAAAAAAATTCGCCGACAATTTCTCGTTAAAGCGACTCCTTTTAAAATGAAACACACAACCTAAAAATACGCCGACACAAATTTCGGCATCACTGCTGTGGAGAATTCCTCTCTCCATTATAATCAAATAATTCCGTTTCTCAAAAATCTAGGCAGTATCCATGTCCCTAATGGATCAAACTACCCTTCTTTCCGTCGGAATACTATGTTCATTTCTATCTTCGAACAAGTATACCAACATTCTCTGGATTTCAGGAGCCACCGTTGGGATACACCCCGGTTGCAGAGGTTCCGAGATCCTTTTACCTCATTTGGTGCTGGCGGACCCTCGATCAGTGTTAGCTTAGAGTGATCTCGAGTCGAGAAGTCTGGCGAAGACTTTCTTTTCCTTTCGAATCGGATTCCTTACCTTCTCTACACCTCTCGAACATTCCGTTCTAAATAAACAAACCCTCTAATAAGTCGACTCTTTTAACAAATAATTCCTTCTTATAAATATATGAACAAGAATGAGTTCGGACTTTTCAATTCCTTTCTTTTCGTCCCGAAGAAAAGAAGCATAACTCGGACCGACAACCTGGAACCTACTCTCGCAGAAACGAAGCCCCGAACCGATTTTCTCCTTCACCAACGGACCGACTTCGCCGTCTATAAGGATGAGCCGCCCCGACAACACGGATCATCCGATTCGGACAGGATTCAAAACACGAACGTCAAGGTCACCGACGTCTCCCCCTCAGACCGACGAACAAGGTATCCGAAGCCGAGGAAGCCACCTGCTCGAGTTCAACTCAGTCGACCCAAGAGTTTCCTCCCCGCAAAGGGTCCCGACTACAGAGGAGTACCGCCGTCCGCAGAGGACTGCTCTCACTACCCCCACCTGGCTCTAGCTTGTTTCCGCACCTACCCCGACCAAATCAAAGGGGAAAGGAATCCGCAACTATGATAAACCCGTACGCGGAGGGTCACGGATCTTCCCGTAAGACCTTCGTTTCGAAATCGGTCCGGGCCGAAGATTCCTTCGCCGACAAAGACCCAAAGAAGAAATGTAAATGGATGATCGCGAGAGAGCGCAGCCGCCGAGATCGCCTTCCCGAGGAAATCTCCGTAGCTGTCTGCAATATACACCGCGCCGAATATACACCACCGCCCGACTACATACCACTTTTGGGAGGAAGCAGTTCCATCCCCTCTCCGCCGCAGGACGAGGAGAATGTTCGAAAGATCGCCGCCACATTACTACGCCACCCGCATACTACGCCGATAACCGCAAGAAAAGAACTGAACTACGCCGCTCGTCGACCGCAAACTTTGTAGAGAAGCCAAGAAGGAAGGAACCGCCCGTGTTCCGGAATTCCACGAAGGATAGGGCGGTGCTTCGGCCAACTACCGTCTCGGGCCTCGGGCAGAACCCGCCGTCACGATGGATGTAGGCCAAGCAAGAGAATGAAGGCTAGCCCGCCCGTCGTAGTATCGTGCTCACGACAGGAGGATACCACCTCCAGCATTCCGTCGACGCGACCATCTCGGTCTCGCACCTTCGTACGCTGGGGAAGGATGGTGGCGTGCCCCACCTACGGGCAACAGACCGAAATGAAGAAATTTCGAGAAAGAAAGCCCCGCCAGAGGCCGGAATCAAGAAAGTGCACCGCGATGAAGCTGACTCGTGAAAAAGGACCCGCAACCATCGCACGACAACCACAAAGATACGTAAAAGCTCCGCTGAAGATGCCAGTGGAAGCCGAGAACCGACATCCGACGGCCGGCAAAAGAAAGAGAAGAAAGTTCGGAGATGAGATCGACTCATCGGAATTCATGGACAATGAATATGCAAATCAACATGGGCTGAGACACGAGCTTCATCGCCTTCTCAAGGTGCTCCCCGCAGCCACGAAAGAGAGGAGCCGGAATCGACGAAGAGACAGCCTTCAGGAAAAGGACGACACGATCGCTCAAACGGCGAAGAGGATGAAGAGATGGCCATGCTCTCCGGCCACTCTCCGCAGCCAGGTACAACCACATGCAGAGACACCCCGAAGTCATTCACATCGTAGACTGAGGAAAGGAAATTACATCCGTCAATGGGGATGACTACTCGAAAAAGGACACAACACAAAGTATGATCCCCGAAAAGGATATCAAGAACTTGCAGCAACAGAGTGCGAGAAGCCCCAAGACAATCGAAGAACGGACATCTATTCGACGGCAGCATCTTTAACCGAAGAATTCGACGCCGTCCAATACCCGAAGCGGCTTCGTACCACCTTCCGTTTAAGACCTTCGACGGAACCGGAACCCCCGACAAGCATGTCGCACACTTGCGCGCGGGCTAGCCGTAATGCCGGCGGGAGCGATACGCGTTACTCTTCCGACAGTCATCAAGAGTCCGTCGGAATCGCCTTCGACCGGGTATGCGTAACTACCCAACGGCTTCGCGAAAACGTTCTCGCAGCTGTAGAGCCTCTTCATCTAAGCGATTCGTCGGAGTCTCAACGACCACATCACCATAGTGATTTGACGAGGGTAGAGAAACAAAGGCCGAATGAAACTCGGTGGATTACATACTTCGAGCGAGAAACTTAAGCATGAAGTGTGAACCACAACTCGCAAGAACAACATGCGACTGCAAGATCTCGCTTAAAAGCATTCACAGCCCGACAAAGACTTCTCCTCAAGGGATTCACTATTAAGACTTTTCGAGAAGTTGTTAAGCTAAGGCCGGAAGCTCGCAAGAAGAGGCGAAGCAACTAAGTTTCGCCGCACAAGATCTACAGGTAAGCCGGTGAAGACTTTCGAAAGAACCGGATCGCTAGCTAGCATCGACAAAGGCAAACAACCGATGCAAATACCACTGAATCCGCCGCAAAGAACTACAACAAAATTACCAAGAACCCTGGTCCACAATGATCACCGCCTCCGCAAAGATGAACAACCGTCTCGTCCGCAACGCATATCGAGAGGAGCTTCCGAGCCGCAGAATATCCGTTCAAAATGAAGCAAGATCGAAGATGTTCCGTACATTAATGAAAACTCCCGCATTTCAACGCTGCAGCTCAAAAGACCGTGAGAAGTCAACAAGAAAGGTGATCCCAACTTTCGCCCCTACCATCTGGCATAGCCTGGGCACAAGATGTAAAACCGCATTACCTTCAAAAGTTAGCTCAACGACAACCCTTCTAAAGGAAATATAACAATCCCGAAGGAGCTACGAAGGAACCCCGTAAAGGAGGTTCCGTCAATGTTATCTCAACCGATCCCGTCATTCCGATGGATCCCTATGCAACCGACGATGACGGACTACCGCCCTCGGACGAGATCTTCGAAGAAGATTTAGACAACATCCGAACCGCTTCTGTGCGAGCTTCAATCTCGTAGTTCGAGACCCGTTAAGCCGTACTATCACTCGCGATGGAATGAACCACCTCGACGAAGACAATCGAAGAGAAGAAAATCGACGAAGAGGAGGTGACCGAGATTCCTAAGGCTGGGAGACTAGGGGCCGCTTGTATCCTAGATAGTTGTTTCCGATTCTGGGGAGAAATCCTCGAACCTCTCGATTTTGTATGATTATCCGCTCACTTCGGTGGGATCATATAATGATAAGGGTGATCGGCGTCAGCTACGTTTTCGACCGTTTCTAACGATTACGTAACTAGCGACAATCCGGCGTCGATTTCGACACCAACAACAATTCTCAAATCCATACATGATCTCGACGATCACAATGACAAAGAAGGCATCCATCAAGGAGGCTACGAGAGTTCAACAAGCAACGGATCTATCTCGCGAGTTTCGAGGAGCTCCAGATACGATGAGTTGAGAGCCTTCGTATTTCGAAGATAATCCGAAGAGCCCGTCATTCCGATTCAGAGGAGACACCAAGAAGCTCAACACTAGATTCGAAGAAATTACGAAGCCAACCTAAGAAGTGGAAAAGTTCTACCTCCAAGAACGGGTCCAAAAGACAAGGAAAGGTGTGGTCGTTCAAGAAGAACCAACCCCAGCATAAGAAATACCCATTCGAGAAGAAGCCGAGACGCAGAGAACAAAGTGGACTACAACGTGCTAGCCCATCTTAGGAAACTACCGGCCAAACCGAGCATTTACGATGCTCTCATCTTATCAAAGGAGATGAGAGAAGCTCCGATCAAGGCCTTACTTCGATCCGGAAATTCGCTAGCTCAAATGGCCGTGAGATTCTCAGACGAGGCTCGTTCGTTAAAGGAACAATGGCCAGGTGTTACCTTCACGTACAATGACCTACTACTTGGGATAGCTGTATCACAACCGACCGTTGTACATTTCGCTACAATCGGGAAGTTTACGCTCTCCGCAGTATCGGTGGATCCAGGAGCATCAATCAATATAATGAGTCTTCGAACACTAGCATACTCGGGAAATCGATGCTCGCGAGCTCGAGTGCCGACAAAATGTTATTAAGAGGATTCAACCAGTAAAGGAGAAAGAGCCCCGGTCAATAACGCTACCGATGAAGACCGGTGATTTAGCAAAGACAACCGCAAAATTTCATATAATCGATTCGTAAACGTCGTTCAACGCTCTACTCCGGCCGACCATGGATACACGAAAACATGTGATGGTACCATCATCTCTACACCAAGGCATCAAGTACTACGATGCAGGGGAACAAAGGTCATCAAAGGCGACTTGCAACCATTCTCCGTACATGAAATCGGAATCCATGAAGATGCAGCTTATTATGCACCGCCAAAGAAAACAATCTTCTCCGTAGATACCATAACAAATGAAGCAAAGAAAGTTCAAGACAACGAAGAACCTCAAGTTCTAGTCCACCGCTCACTCACCACTCCCTTCCAGTGAGATGGCGAAGGTTTCTCCACAACTCGCATCCGAGGTCGAGGCCGGGACGAGGCCGCGGTAGAGACGCTATGACAACGGACTGAGGAAACCAACCATCAATGTCGATCGGGATGATAGGGCTCAAGAAGAAAAAGAAATCAAGCAAGAAGCAAATACAATAAGTCGAAAGAAGCCGCAATACAAGATCTCCCTCGAAGATGAAAAGAACGAAGAATACAAATCAATGTACGAGAAGATTAACCACTACGTACATACTATGACCCTAACTCCGATCCATTCTAATAAGATCGAGGGTATGGAGGTCAAAGAGGTACGTAGTGACGTGCAAAGCCGATCAAATTCTACCGCGGTGCTTCTTCCTCCAAAACCGAAAATAATGTACAATTCGAAGATGTCACTTCATCGAATTAATGGAATTACCTTTCGAGCGGTACTCTCCCCGTGTTCAAAATTTAATTCAACGTGGTTTCTTACCTCGACAACTGGACAAAAGGCCAATCACAACATTTCGAAAAGTTATGGAATAACTCCGGTCGTCCTCCCAATTCAAAGTATGGACTTGGATTCGCACGCAGGGTCGCCGACGATACCGAATTTTGCTTCGGTTGTCACTCGCAAGTCCAATGAAAACCGCATGGAAACTACAGACGAACTCGAAGATTTACAACTGGAGACGCTCCACCGAATTCGAAGAAGAAATTAAATCCACAATAGATGAGTTAACTAAGTTAACTTAGGTACTAAAGAAGAGCCTAGACCTACCTTTGTTAAATCTCCTTACTCAATAAAGAAGACTCCGAAGAAATAATCAAGTTATTAATGGAATTTAAAGACTGCTTTGCTTGGAGCTACGATGAAATGCCGTGATTAGCCCCGCAGGTCATGCATCCATAAGCTAGAGTGGATCCTACTCGCTCCAGCCGACAAGGTCCCGTAAGAATGCGTCCGGAAATCGAACAACAAGTCATAACTCGGGTTAAAAAGCTAATAGACGCTAAATTTGTCCGCGAAGAACAATACCCGACTCGGCTAGCCAATGTGGTGCCGACCGTAAAGAAGAATGGTCGATCGAATTTGTGCGGACTTCGCAGATTTAAACAAGGCATGTCCAAAAGATGAATTCCCTCTACCGATTCCGTAATCGATGATCGATATCGCTTCGACACATGAAATATTCTCATTCATGGATGGATCTTCGTGATACAACCGGATAAAAATGGCTCCGTAAGATGAAAAGCTTACAAAGATTCGTAACGCCGATCGGAGTATTTTGCTACACAAGGATGCCATTCGGACCGAAGAACGCAGAGCAACTTACCAAAGAGCAATGACAAGAATTTTTGATGATCTCATCCACAATCAAGTCGAATGCTACGTGGACGATGTCGTCATCAAAAGCAAAGTAAAGGAAAACCACCTGTATGATTGGAGAATTGTTTTCGAACGATTAAGACAATTTAACCTTAAGATGAATCCCTTAAAATGCGCCTTCTGGCGTCACCTCCGGAAATTCTTAGATTCGTCGTCCGACATCGTGGAATCGAAATCGATCCGAGAAGATTAAAGCCATCTTAGAAATGCCGCCTCCCAAAACCTTAAAACAACTACGATCTTTTCAAGGGAAGTCGGCATATCTTCGACGCTTTATCTCAAACCTCGTCGTAGGTGTCACCTTTCTCGCACTAGCTAAAAAGGACGCCAAATTTATTTCGGGAAGAGAAATGCCGTAAGGCCTTCGAAGACATTAAACAATATTTAATGACACCTCCCGTCTTAGCAGACTCTCAGCCTCGTGTGGACCGTCGATACTTTACACCGCGGCTTTAGACGACTCTCTCGGAGCCCCGTTAGCCTGTGTCAATGATGAGGGTAAAGAAAATGCTCTTTACTACTTAAGCCGTCGTTTACTTCCGACTGAAGTAAGGTATCCCGCAATCGAAAAGCATTGTTTGGCCCCGATCTTCGCCGCTCAAAAGCTCGTGCACTACATGCTTTCTCATAAGGTCAACCCGATCTCGAAGTTTAATCCATCGCAATACTTCGATGACTCGTCCAACACTTTCCTAGCAGACTTGCCGCATGGTCAATGATATTATCGCAATTCGATATAACTTTCGTGCCTCTCGCGTGCCGTAAAGGGACAAGTCTTAGCAGACTTCCTCGCAAAGACACCCTTCGCCGGCCGAATCTCCTCTCAACGACGATTCGCCGTATGAACAAATAATGAACCTAGAAGACCCCGATGATCGACGTTGGGAATTATATTTCGACGGAGCATCTTCAAGACACAAAGACGAAGAATCGCAAGTGATAAGTGTCCTAGCAAGGTAGAACGGCTAATCTTTATAACACCGGAGCGGGGATGTTAAGATACTCCTACCACTCGACGAACCGTGTACAAACAACGGCGGTATCACGAAGCCCTCATAACGGGATCGAATTAACCATTCAAACTGGGGATAACTGTACATCAACATCTACTGGATTCATAGCTTAATCATTCAACAGTATCACGGACAAGATGCACTTTAAAGCTAAGACTCGAACAATACTCAGAAGATGCCATACAAATTCGTTGAACGATTCCAAATGTGACAATCTACAAAATTCCGTGAAAAGAGAATGCTTTAGCAGAGTGTTTAGTCTGCCTCGCAAAAGAATTCTGTCTGTTTATAAGATGAATCAATGAAGTGTCGGCCTCACTGACGTCGAGTCCTATCACAAACACTGCGACATACACAATAACAATAACCGAAAATAAAAAGAATCAACAGTAAAGAAAGGATTTAAAATACTACGAAGATAGGCGATGCCCATCAAGAAACAGAACGCTCCAGGATAGTACCAACAGATCAGGACCGTAGATATCGATCAAATGACCAAGCGTGCCTGCGGGTCCGAGGCCCGCAATCGTTAAAGAGGCATTCGGACTCCGTGCGCTCACTGCGGTCCAACATGAAAATGAAATTAAAAGACTAGGGCACGTCCCCTCGATGATGACCGACCGCATGAAATCGCAAGAGCCGCCATCACCAAGTGCACGGAGTGGTTCACACCAACCTCCAATGCGCTAAGACCGCGGCGCGCCGTTACTGTTTGAAGTGGGGCATAGACCAGGGTCCAATGTAACCACCATCTTCGAAAGGACATCGTTTCATTCTCAAGCGCCACAGATTACTTTTCCAAGCGTAAGTAGCTGCCCACTTAGAGAAGTGAAAGCACACCACGTGTCAGCTTTTCAAGAACCAAGTTGTCTACCGTTTCTGAGTGCCGCGCAGATCATCTTGGATCACGGTCAGCATTCGCAGCACACAAATCAACAATTTTGTCGTGAGACACGAATCGACCGGCGATACTCGACAATTTACTACCCAAGAGCAAACGGTCTCGCCGAGGCTTTTAATAAAACTCTCGTTCAAATCTTAAAGAAAACCCCGGACGATAATAAGAGAAATTGCGTACGAGAAATCGTTAGAAGCCTTACGGGCCTACCGGACAACCTTCGTAACTCCTACTCAAGCTACAACTTACGCTCCGGTGTATGGGTCCGAGGCAAGTAGGTTACCTTTAGCAGGTTCAACTTCCTTCACTCGTAATCGCAGTTGCAAACAAGATCACGACGAAGAAAACGCCGTACTACGACTCGAAGAATTAGAAAGCTTCGGAAGGGAAAAGACTTGGCAACAACAACGAATTTAGAACTATACCAAGCTAAGATGGTTCAAGCCCACGACAAACCGGTCCGCCCAAGAACCTTCAAAGCTCGGTGATTTAGGTCTCGTCTCAAGAGACCTATTCTCGCACACCGCAAGATAGAGGAAAATTCGAACCCACTCGGGAAGGACCGTTGCGGTCAAGCAAGATACTCGGGAGGTTCTTACCGCCCAGTGAATGGCACGTGGAGAACGACATATGCTTCCAATCAACGCACGATACTAAAAAATATTACGCTACCCGATGTTTCGAAGGAATGACATCCTTCATCCCAAGAAACACGGTGAAGTAATTACTTATGATCGGGTCCGAACTCAAAAATAAAATGTGCTAAAATAAATAAAATCATGATAATAAAGTTTTCCTCGTTTTCTTCTCCAAATCAAAATCTCTTCCCTCATCTTATCTTATTCATTCCCGTTAAATTTCAAAATATAAGAATAATAAAAATGTATCTTTAAAAAACATTTTCTTAACGTTCTTGTTCTTAAGATGCCTCCCGATCCTTTTCCTCTGTCTTTTCGCAGGAAATGTCGAATTGCCAGGTTGGTCTTGAACTTTAAGAATGGCGTAAGCTCGCACTCGATGAAAAGAGGTGAAAGATGGAGCGATAATCGAGATCGACTCGATTTCGCACCACAGCCTGGCGTACAGGAAAGTGACCTGGGTCCCGCTAACCGAGAAGAACTACCCGGACGACAAAGCGATGAAAGTGGGTGGCCCAAGCTACCAATCCAACAACAAGAAAAGAAAAGCAAACACCGAAGAAGATAAGAAAATGAAGTCCGTAGTCGCTGACAGTTATAGTGCGGCTGAGCCGCCGCCACGCCCACAGACATTCAAGAAGTTCGGAGGGCTACTCTCGTGCGCCCACGCAACGAAGGAATAAGAATCGCCGCATCCGAAGATGTTAACAAAACTAGCCGCGACTGAACCGCGACGAGACAACGACACGCGCACGTACACTTCAAGGACACCGGCTCACCGTGAACTCCGCAAAGGAGGCCAAACCTCCTATAATAACAGAAGAACTGTGGAAATCTCCAAGATCGAAGAAAGAAGGCTACCACGCCAACCGGATAGAACCACCACGAAGTACGACCTGTTGCGAGCAACCCCGGGGATGTCCCGAGCGTACATCATCCCCGAGGAGCCGAGGTATGCAGGAACTGGCGGATCAAACCATATATCCCACAATAGTCACAAGGCCTCGCCATCCGCATCATTCCGAATACGAGCCGGAGAGGATGCGAATGTTGAAAAGAAAACTTTCGAATACTTCGAGAGAATTAAAGGAAGAAGAATCAACATACTGAAGGCCTCGAGCTACACACCGACGTATTCTCGCAGTATGAACAAGCAAGAAATCGTGGACTCGTATCCGGATCCGAAAAGAATGGGCCGAGCAGCCGCCCGAGGGAAAACACATACTCTAACCCCGAGATGGATGCCGGAAAGGAAGAATCGCAATACAATGCGGATGCCGCTACAACTTCGCCAAGACAGAAGGAAACCCACCGGAATACTCCGTCATGCAAGTAAATCCGATGCCACCGCTTATCAAGAGAATGGTAAAAAGATTGATAACATGTGAGGGTACGCGCCAAGAGATTGCATACCCAATAGCTGCATTATCAATATCTACAAACAGGGTGACCGCATACCCCCACATATCGATCACCACGACTTCGTCGACCTTTCGCACGGCCTCTTTCGAATGAGTGCAACATCATGTTCGCATCCGACCTCCGGATAGCAGGCCCCGGTGAGTTCGAGGGCCGCAAAGATACCTTTACCGTGTTCCACCATGATACCGCAAGGTAACAAGAGCGTATATCGCAGCATCGCATACCGCGAGTGCCAAAGGAGCGAACTCGCTACTTCTCGTGAGGATGGACGATCCAGAAATACCTACCATTTCCAACCGCATCCAGAGCTGCAGAGAACCTCCGCCTTACGAGCCGTGAGTTACATGGGAAATATCACACCTCCAATGTACATCCAAACTCGCATCCTTGCCAAGGATGGCTTGGAAGGTGATGTTATTAACCATGTATCTCACTATTCGTACATGGATTTTCGACGATGATTCTTTTCGATGGATCAACAAAGATCATACACGATTCCGTTTTGAATTCACATGGATTGTATGAAATATATTCCAGTATCGAGTCGTATGATGTATTTTCAACATGATTGGAATGAAAGTGACCATGTCACGTTTTCGGCCTTCACCTCTTCAGGCAAATTGATTGGGAAACGCCATTAAAGTTAAATGAACTTCGAACAAAGAACAGAAAAGAAATAAAACAAAAAAAAAGAGAATAAAAGAAAACTTTCTAAAAAAATCTGAAAAATGACAAACACCAAGTTCACATGAACATTAAATAAACAACAAAATAAAATTTGAACCATTAAAAGATAAACAAAATCAACACAAATCTCAAATTCAATCTTTCCAAATTCCAAATCAAATCTCAATCGAGTTCAAACTCATCCTTCCAAATCTCAAATTCAATCTTTCCGCATTCTAAATTTCGATCAAATTTCAAATTTGATCTTTCCAAATTCCAAGTCAAATTCTCAATCAAATCTAAATCCAATCTCGATCAAATTTCAAATTTGATCTTCCAAATTTCAAATCAAATCTTAAATCAAATTTCAATCGAGTTCAAACTCATCCCTCCAAATCTCAAATTCAATCCTTCCGCATTTCAAGTCTCAATCAAATTCAAATTCAATTTCTTCCGCATCTCGAATCAAATATCAATCACATCAAATTCAACCTTTTGGGTCGAGGATTTTACATCCAAGCACCGCACCGCTTTAGGATTCTTTTCCTATCGCACCGAAATACATCAAAATTCAACTTTTGGGTCGAGGATTTTACATCCAAGATCGCACCGCTTTAGGATTCTTTCCCTATCGCACCGAAATACATCAAATTCAAACTTTTTGGGTCGAGGATTTTACATCCAAGACCGCACCGCTTTAGGATTCTTTCCCTACCGCACCGAAATACATCAAATTCAAATTCAAACTTTTCGGGTCGAGGATTTTACATCCAAGACCGCACCGCTTTAGGATTCTTTCCCTATCGCACCGAAATACATCAAATTCAAACTTTTGGGTCGAGGATTTTACATCCAAGATCGCACCGCTTTAGGATTCTTTCCCTATCAGCACCGAAATACATCAAATTCAAACATTTTCGGGTCGAGGATTTTACATCCAAGACCGCATCGCTTTAGGATTCTTTCCCTATCGCACCGAAATACATCAAATTCAAATCTTTTCGGGTCGAGGATTTTACATCCAAGATCGCACCGCTTTAGGATTCTTTTCCTATCGCACCGAAATACATCAAATTCAAACTCTTTGGGTCGAGGATTTTACATCCAAGATCGCACTCGCTTTAGGATTCTTTTCCTATCAGCACCGAAATACATCAAATTCAAACTTTCGGGTCGAGGATTTTACATCCAAGACCGCACCGCTTTAGGATTCTTTTCCTATCAGCACCGAAATACATCAAATTCAAACTTTCGGGTCGAGGATTTTACATCCAAGACCGCACCGCTTTAGGATTCTTTCCCTATCGCACCGAAATACATCAAATTCAAACTTTTGGGTCGAGGATTTTACATCCAAGACATCGCACCGCTTTAGGATTCTTTCCCTATCGCACCGAAATACATCAAATTCAAACTTTCGGTCGAGGATTTTACATCCAAGACCGCACCGCTTTAGGATTCTTTTCCTATCGCACCGAAATACATCAAATTCAAACCTTTTGGGTCGAGGATTTTACATCCAAGACCGCACCGCTTTAGGATTCTTCTCCTATTGCACCGAAATACATCAAATTCAAACTTTTGGGTCGAGGATTTTACATCCAAGATCGCATCGCTTTAGGATTCTTTTCCTATCGCACCGAAGTACATCAAATTCAAACTTTCGGGTCGAGGATTTTACATCCAAGACCGCACTCGCTTTAGGATTCTTTTCCTATCGCACCGAAGTACATCAAATCCAAACCTTTGGGTCGAGGATTTTACATCCAAGACCGCACTCGCTTTAGGATTCTTTTCCTATCAGACCGAAATACATCAAATTCAACCTTTCGGGTCGAGGATTTTACATCCAAGACCGCACCGCTTTAGGATTCTTTTCCTATCAGCACCGAAATACATCAAATTCAAACTCTTTTGGGTCGAGGATTTTACATCCAAGACCGGCACTCGCTTTAGGATCCTTTCCTATCAGCACCGAAATACATCAAATTCAAACCTTTTGGTCGAGGATTTTACATCCAAGACCGCATCGCTTTAGGATTCTTTCTTATCGCACCGAAATACATCAAATTCAAACCTTTTGGGTCGAGGATTTTACATCCAAGACCGCACCGCTTTAGGATTCTTTTCCTATCACACCGAAATACATCAAAATCAAACTTTCGGTCGAGGATTTTACATCCAAGATCCGCACTCGCTTTAGGATTCTTTTCCTATCAGCACCGAAATACATCAAAATTCAAACTTTTGGGTCAAGGATTTTACATCCAAGACTCGCACCGCTTTAGGATTCTTTCCCTATCGCACCGAAATACATCAAATCGAATTCCCGGGTTAAGGAATTTACATCCGAGACCGCATCGCTTGAGATTCTTTCCCTATTGCGATGAAATACATCAAATTCAAACTCTCGAGGTTAAGGATTTTACATCCAACACCACTTTGCTCCGAGATCTCTTCCCATCGCAACGTTTCAATCTAATCAATTCGATTTTCTTTCGAGGTCAGAGATGTTACATCTAAAACCTCAAAATCCCAATTTTCATTTCAAATCAAATCCTCAAATTAATTTTCGACAAAACTTCAATCTAAATCGAAACTCCAAACTAAAATTTAAACTCACACATCAAAACATAAATTGAAACAAAATAAAATCTAAATCGAAATTCCCCGCATCATGTGATTTGGGATTTACCTCCTCTTCCTTTCCCCAAATAAAGTTCAAGAATCTCCTGGCTCCAGAGATATACTCGACACTCCCCAGCCAGAACTCTTCTACTTCGTCCCTAAGTTCGTCACTCGACATCTCGTGTTGGTTTTGCTGATCACTTCGGCCAACACCAATACGCGCGGTGTGCTCCGTCACTCACCACACCTATCGGGGTCCATTTGTCGACCTCATTTTCGATGAGGTCTTCCTTTCTTCTTTTAAAGCTTAGGATCTAGTCTCAGCTTTTCCTTCGACTCATCTTAGAGACCTCGTAATCGGGACCCACCCCTAGAATTTCAAACCACTTCTAACTCCTCGTACTCCACAAACTCGACCGTAGACCCCTAATCACCTAGAGGGTCGAAATCAAATGCGGAAGTTTAAAGGATGAGTTCCTATGCGACCTTCGGGCCCAGTGACCGCCTCAAGCGCCTCCGCATCCGGCGAGGGGGCCGACTTACACTACACTTACACACTACATTTCCACACACCTCCTAAAACCACACTCCATACCCAACTTAACCTCCCGACTCACGTGTAGTGGATTCACACTGGACTGGTCCTTAACCCCTAAGCCCTCGTACAAGAGGTTAAAGAACAACATAACGAACGCCTCAAACGAGATCCTTTCACGGCTCATACGGCTCGAAATGGCTTCATGGCTCAACCAAAATGATTTCTTTCCACCTAAATTCACCCAATCTCCAATTTCCCAAATTTTCAATTTTTGACTCCCGAGACCCTACACCTACTAAACCTACCCAAAACCTCGAAATTACCCAAATTTTCGCAAAATTTCCAAATTACCTAAAATTCTTCAAAATTATTCCCAAACATTTCTACACCACTCAAATTGATCATCCATACCCAAAAATACCAAAAATTCCAAAAATACCTCTCAATACCCTCCAAATACCCAAAATACCCTTCTTGCCTAAAATCCAAAAAATTATAAAATTCCCAGAAAATTCCAGAAAATCCTAAATATTCCCAATTTCATTTTGTCCAACTACACCATGGGCCAATTTTGTCAATTTACCCTACTTTTGTCAAAACCCCCAAATCGACCCATTTTAACCCAAAGTGAACCCAATGTCAAACCAAACCTACCCAACCGACCCCAATTTTGGTCCAATTCAGTTCTAAACTTCAATTCAACATTCCCAATACTAATTTAGACCAAATCCAAGTCCAATTTGATTGACATTTGGATCCAATTCCACTTTTGACCTTAAGGCCCATTTTTTCGACCTAAGCCCAAACCTAACCCAAATGAACCCAAACCCCAAAAATCAAAGCCCAACCAAAGTCAAAACCTCTTTGAAACACTCCCATAAACACTTCTCAACAATAATTCTACATCAATTTCAACCCTAGCTCCAACATCAACTCTATCCTCGCCCATTCGGACCTATATCGGCCCATTCACCAAAAGTTAATCCAAATCCAACCCAATTCAAGCCTCAAACTACCCCAAATTTGCTTCAAGTTACTCATGACACATCCATGAGCTAAACCCAACAATTATTTGGCCCAACCTTTACAAAAATTTTCATCCATGAACACATTCATAAACTTAAAAGCCCACTTCCCTTAAACCCTCTTCTAAAAACCCATTTCCTTCAAAATTCAAAAGCCCAAATCTACCCTAAAGCCCACACGACATCTCCATTTGTCATCTATTTAATTAAATCCATTACCTAAGTCCTAAACATCATCAATTATTCCAAATGAAGCTTCATCCAAATTCCCATCAAATTACCAAAAATTTCTTAAAAACCCATTTTTAGCGAAATCGACTCAACTTTCCCCAAGCCAAAGACAAGCCATGCAAGCCATCGACAAGCCACATGAAGCCACTGGGAGGCTCGACACGTGACCATGCCATTAATGGTAAAAGGAGGGGCTCCTTTCCCAATCTTTCATTAAGCCTTTTTTACCTTTAAGCATGTCACACACTAAAACCATGTTTAGCCACCTCATCATGGATAGAGACCACACCACTCTCTCTCGTCGACCCAACCGATCCTCTCAGCCCCAAAATCAGGCCACGGGGAGGTGAACTAAGCCCAAAAGGTGGGTCGACCCATCTGGACCCAAATATAAGCTCATCCCCCATTCCACTTCAATCCAACTCCTTTACACACCGCAATCGCCAATCGATCGCACAAGCCTCCAACCCTCGACCCACCCGACCAAGATGGTGACCATCGCTTCGGCCGGCCGCCACTCGTACCGCCGGAAAACACCATGGCCGAGAGCTCACATGCGAGCCAACATCGAAATTCTCACTCGCCGAGCCGCCCCATCCCTAGCTGGTCACCACGGCCGATCTTCTCCTCACCGTAGCAAAGCTCCGATCCTAAGCCCTAACCTCCCCGGGAGGCCCTCCACCCTCTCCTATTTAAACTCCACCCTCTCGGCCATGAGAAGAAGAGAAGCACAAACCTCGCCAAAACTCGCCAAAATTGTTCCGCACCTTCTCCACCTTTAGAGCACTCGATCCCCGTGGAAATCTCCCCGCCATTTCTCCTCCGTAAGCCTCAATTTCGCAGCCGAAATTCCACCCAAAACCAGGACACTTCTCCACAAACGAGCCAATCCCCAAATCGATCGGCTCTACACCTTCACTGCACTCAAGGGAAGGTGTCCACCATCAAAAGCCCTATCTCCAAGCCACCCAGCATGCTCCAGCCCTCCAAGCTTTGTGATCTGCCTGGTCGAAATCATATCCGGACAACTCACTGCACTCAGAGACTTCATCCTGAGCTCACAGACCCAATCGAAGGTGCAACAACTCTCGATCGAAGCCACACTTCTCCGAGCCAAGGTATGAGCTAACTCTTCATCCCGAGCTTCCGAAGATTCTCTATTTCAAATGCCTTAGTTTCAATGCATGTTAACCGTATAGATGTGTTCGTCTCTTCAAGACGAATCCATGAGTATAAGAACGTAAAAATCCATCGAGAATCGAGCGAGATCTAGTGATTTAGCGTGGACTCGCCCTCGGCGAGAACACTCGGGACGATGAACGGATGCCGTCCATTCAATACACGCGCGACGAACGGCCGGGATAGCGTCGGACCAGAAACGGGCGAGAACCGCGGGCCTCGGCCGCCGACTCGACGGCGGCGCCCTAATCACGCCGCGACACGTACTCTTCGGAGTCGCCGATGTTTCGCCGGCGCCGCGTGGATAAGTAGATAAATCAGGTATTTTCTGATTTATTTAATTCCCTAAACTTCAAAAATCCATATCTTTGTGTAGAAAAATCACAAAAATAAAATAAAAATACCCTCTCGTCAAAGGAATGTAGGAGAATAACGTGAAAAGTTAAATCACTTAATTTCATCAAGTATTTTATTTTTTATAATTTATTTACTCTCTCGCATTGTTTTAATTCTCCATGCATGCATACAATTCACCATGGCATGAGACCATAGTGGCTTTGAAGCCTCTGAATTCGGGAACATTCCCCGAATTTTCCAAAGTCGAGGCCATCCCTATGAGGAGTTCTCGATTTTTCAAGTTCATGTCATCGTTTTGAGTATTTTAATTCCAAGAATAAGCATGTTGTGAAATAAATTTAGAAAATTCTAGTGATGTTCCTTATGACCAGAGAACCCTAGGAAAAATAAGTTTCGACTTAGTTCATTTAAAACAACCCTAATCGGCTTAAACACCCAAAATAGGTCTTTAATTAATTAGAGTTAACTAGGCATCAAATTGACTTGAAATCAATTCTCCACTGACCTTTAGGATCAGAGGAACCCACCATAAAAATTCGAAGTCAATCGACTTGCTAGCCCCACTAATCGGGTCGATTAAGTCACTTAGCCATTTTAAACTTTAAAAATTCATAACTTTTAAAATACTTTTCAAAAATTCACCAAATTGGTTTTGGAGCCTCTCTGATATCAGTGGAATCTAAGAAAATTAAAATTTCAATTTTCTAAAAAAGTTGATTTTTAATAATATTTTAATATTTTTAATAATTAAAAAATAATAAAAATCACAAAAATAATAAAATTCACCAAAATGTCACATTTTGAATTTTAATCACTTAGGAACAAATCCCACATTTTTCCTAAGTCTATTTAGTGAGATATTGAATTTTAAAGCCCTAGGGTAATTTTAAAATTAAAAAAAATGTATTTTCTAAGCATTTTCACTAAAATAATTATAATAAATCATAGAAAAATCAGAAAATTGCAAAATTTGATTCTCTGGTTTCCTTGATATCAGAGAGATTTTTGAAAAATATAAAACCCATTTTTCAACATTTATTTTATTTTTAAATTAATTAACACTCCAAAACTCAAAATAATTATAATAAAAATAATATAATTCAAAAAATCACCAAAATTGGTCCAAGTGCTTCTCTGGTCATTAGGAATGTCCCCTAATTTTCTTAAGGACAGAAACTTTCCTTTGGTCATGTTATCAAATTTTCCTCGAAAATCTCTATTTTCCACCAAAAATAATTATATAAATAAATTAAATACAGAAAAATCACATTTTCTCCTCTCATGTCTTTATCGACATATGAGTGAAGTTACATAAAAATTTCAAGTTCATTTAAGTTTAATTTAGTGAGTTATGAAATTATTAAGCTTAAAGGGTAAAATTGTAATTAAACTTTTAACCCTTAATTAAAACTTTAGGTTTAATAAAAAATTAACAAGTAAAATATTTGATCTTAATCTGATTTGGATGATTGAAATTTAAATAATTAAAGGGTAGAAACCCATTAAATAATTTTAAAATGATTAAACTTTAATTAAATAATAGATTAAATTTAAGAATAATAAAATCGAATCATTAAAATAAGGGATATTTATTAGAAGAGATTTATTCTTTAATTTAAAAATCCCTAAATTAATCATCTCATTAATATTCAACTCTTAATTAAAATGATAATTCAAATTCAAAATATTAAAAGACTTAATCATTAAACTAAAATTAAACTCTTTCAAAAATTTCAATTAAAATTAAAAATAAAGTAAATTAAAGATAAATTAAATTAAAATTAAATTAAATTTAATAATTAAATTAAATTAAGACAAATTAAATTAAATTAAATTAAATTAAAATTAAATTAAATTAAATTAAACAATTAAATTAAATTAAATTAAATAATTAAAATTAAATTAAATTAAATTAAACAATTAAATTAAATTAAATTAAATTAAATAATTAAATTAAATTAAATCAAATCAAATTAATTAAACACCAAATCAAATTAAATCAACTATGTTAAACTAAATTAAAACTCAATTAAATTAAGTTAAATTAAATATAACATCACCTAAGACATAAAGAATTCAAAATAAATGTAAAGCAACTCAACACTATTCCAAATTTAAACCCTTTAACTTAAATCAAATCATTCAATACTAATTTACCCTCAAAGCTTTGAGTCATTATAACTCCTAAATGGAACATTAAATGAAATGTTACTTCACTCATGTGATATTCAAATGTCCTAGTTCAATCGAGCAAGTTAACAAGACTCAAAACCTCTGGATGATCGATTCATTTATATAATTAAATTCATTCGTACTCTAAAACAATCCTGGAAATATCAAAAAGATGTCTAAGATTCTTCTAAGCACTTCCCAATATGATAGATATTTATAAGAACAATCGGACTTAATCGTCTTTCGATGAAGAAAATCGGTCCTCAAACAACAAAAACACAAAGAACTCGTAGACGTTACAAGAGCCGACTAGCTATGGATTTAGAATTCCTGATGATACAAACCATAACCTTCCTTAGCTCACTGTCAGGACTCGCTTAAATATTCTAATCAGGTTTTAAGTGCAATGACGACGGAAGCACCCTCCAGTGTACGCTTTTATTTTATCGAATTTACTTTCTCAAGTAATTTACTTTCTCGCAATTTACTTTATCTAAAATGCACTTTACTTTTCGTTTACGATAAAACAATCGTCGATACGAAAACCCACACCTTTAGATGAGTCCCTAAAACCGAAAACCAAAACTAAGTTAAAAGTCACTCGCAAGATAAAATTCACCGCCACAACATTTCAAAATATAAAACAACTCAAAATTTAATCACAAACATAACACAAAACTACAATCACAACTAAACTAAAAACGTCCCGTCGGATGACGGAATACCTCTGATGATGTAACCTACGTGTTGCTAACGGGATTTCCCACATCGTCTAAATGAAAGTGTGGAACTCATTCAACGAGTTTAGCAAATTCATCCTTGACTAAGTGAATCCGATAGAAATAATGATGCCGAAGACGAAACCGCTGGATCTTAACCTGTCGTTATAATCAACTTTAAGATTGTTTAATTAAAACGTAAAAAACACACTCGAAATTCAAGATTTTCCAAACCAAAACACTTTTCTCATCTCCCCGATTTATGATTTCTAAAACTAAACTCAGAACAACAAGGAACTTGGGAGGACGTTGGCAAGACGGGCCATCGTCACGTAAAACTCGAACCTACTTCAAGAAACCTTCGAATTAAATAACCAAGCCATAAAGACTGAGGCAGTTGCCTGTTGCAACATAACCAACCTTCGTTAAAGCATTGCATTGCAAATTAAGCCCTAACCTGCCTAAAGATTCCGAGGTAGCCCGTCGTTGCGATTAAATTAAAAATATCATAATATAAAATTGTGGGTCAATCTATCAGCTAACTGAAGAGTTACAGTGGTGGGAGTAATATCTCCTAAATTCAATCTTCAAAAGATAGAAAATGACATGAGATTAATACTTGCTCCTAAATCACATAAAGCTTTTCCGCAAAATTTTTCTCCGATAGCACAGGGTATAGTGAAACTTCCAGGATCCTTAAGCTTTTCAGGTAATTTCTTTTGAATTATTGCACTGCATTCTTCACTTAATGCAACAGTTTCAAAAGCTTCAAATTTTCATTTTTGCTTAAAATACCTTCATAAATTTTGCGTAAGTTGGCATTTGTTCCAAAGCTTCGACAAAAGGTATGTTAATAGTAAGTTTCTTAAAAATTTCAAAGAACTTAGAAAATTAATGATCAAGTTTCGCTTGTTTAAGTCTTTGAGGAAAAGGTGGTGGTGATTTTTCAACTTCCACATTAACGAGGTATAACGATCGATCTTGGCTAGGAGAGAGTTTCTTTAGGTTTTCGATCTCTTCGACCTCGATCTCTTTTTCAATTTCATTCGCAATCTTTCTTTTAATTCCTTTCCACTTCTAAGTTGCACAGCTTTAACTTGTTCATGTTCTTTTCCAGTTTCCTTTGGCTTGATTTCAACATTACTAGGAAGTGTTTCTACAAGTCTGTTATTAATTAAAGTAGCAATTTGCCCCATTTGATTTTCAATATTACGAATAGCCGTATTTTGATTTTGTAATTGATTATTCATTTGCATAATTAATTCTTCTATTGATAACTTTTTCTGTTGATTATTAAATCCAGGAGGCTTATAATTTGAATTAACTTGATTATTCCAATTTCCAGTGGGATGAGATTGATTATTACCCCATTGTTGTTGTGAACTATTCCAGTTAAAATTAGGATGATTTTTCTACCCAGGATTATAATAATTTGAATAAGGATTAATTTTACTTGCAATAGCTTGTAAAGTTTCAATAGTTTGAGGATCTTCAATATTAGCAGAGTTATTATGCGAAATATTAATTTCAAAATTATCTAATTTCTTAGACATTGCTGCAACTTATGAAGCTAAGATAGAAAAGGCATCATTATCTTGAATACGGCCATCTTTTTAGGGTTAATCCTTTCGGAAGGCCATTGAAAATTGTTATTAGTCATTTCTTCAATTAAAGTGTAAGCTTCTTCAAATGATTTAGACATTAAAGAACCTCCAGCAGCAGCATCAATAATTGATTTTAAAGATCCAATTAATCCATTATAAAATGTTTAAATAATCAACCAATCAGGTAAAACATGATGAGGACATTTTCTTAATAGTTCTTTAAATCTTTCCTAAGTTTCATATATTATCTCCCCGTCAAATTGACTAAACTAAGTAATATCATTTCTTAATTTAGCAGTTTTAGAAGGAGGAAAATATTTAGCAAGGAATTTTTGTGCCATTTCAGCCTATGTTTTAATAGAACCAGTCGCTAATGAGTTTAACCACATCTTTGCTTTATCTCTTAAAGAAAAAGGAAAGAGTCTAAGTCTAATAGCATCATCAGAAATATTGTTATATTTAAAGGTAGCACAAAATTCTAAAAAACTAACAAGATGTAAATTTGGATCCTCATTTGGTGATCCACCAAATTGATTGTTTTGCACGATTTGAATAATAGACGGTTTAAGTTCAAAAGAATTAGCATCTACAGTAGGTATTTGAAGTTCATCGACTGTAGGGTTAGCATAATCCCTTAATGGTTTATAAACATTTTGATCATTAAGTTCAATTGGATTTTGTAAAGTAGCCATTTCTTGAAATTTTTGAATTTGTTTTCCCTTTTTAATTTTTCTAATTGTTCTTTCCAATTCAGAATCTAAAGGTATTAATCCTTCAGAACCAAATCTTCGCATAAAACAAGCAATAAATATAAAATTTAACTATTCTATTTCTTTCTTCCTTTGATTTCTTCCCCGGCAACGGCGCCAAAAACTTGACCCGACCGCCGCACTTAACGCAGTAATGTTTGCTTCCAAAAGATAGCCAAAAAGCTTTAACTCGATTTATAAATAGCGGCTAGTGTATAAAATTAATATTATATAATTTAGTAATATTTTTACACACTAGGGGTACTACGCAAGTATACGTATCGTTTCAAGTAATATAGGGTTTTTAAACAAAGACCCAGTATCGATCTCACAGGGAAGATTTATAGAAATAAATTTTCTATAAAGTGAAAGCGAAATAAAATAGTAAAAATATTTTTATTTTAATTATAAATTACTATTAATTTACTAGATGCAATTAAAGAAAACAATAATAAGAAAATGATTTTATGAACTCTATATAAAATAAACAACTTTCTTTCCTTCGATTAATCTAAGATTTTTAAGATAATTTAATATTCGTTGGATAATTTAATTTATGGTATTGTGCCAAATAGAAGCATTTCTATTCTTTACCCTTTGATCCGAGTGCAAAGAACATTGACTAATTTATAGAATAGGTCCGGATGTATTGTTAGTAGAATGGGTTAATCTATGCTCACACTTCTAGATGTCCAAGGGTGGCTATGGTCGGCCCTACTAGTGACCCTTTCCTAGTCTATAAATCAAATTATAAGAATTTAGTCTGTCACTCTAAAAACTTATCAATTCTACGCCTTTTAAATATTATCTTCCTATTTATTTGCACTTCACCATGAATAGCCCGCACATGGGCTTCGACTACCCAAGGATTCATGTGACTTTTACAAGTTAAGAGTTCTTTTCCTTCAAGGTTTTCTAAACTCTTCAACAGGTTTTAACAATTCAATCGGCCAATTTAAAAAGTAAAGTAAGATCAAGTATTAATGTCATCACAATGTTTTGAAAATATTTTGAATTTTAATTCTCCATCGAATCTTTATATTATCTTTTCTATCTCTTCATAATTGAAGTAAGAAAGTAACTAACTACTCAGAACACATTGAAAATAAATAATAGAACATGATAATTAAACTTTTAATCAAATGTAAAAATATACTTATCTCAAATATTTCTTCTACAGATCTTCTGATTCCTACTGACTCCACAGTGTAATGAACTCCAGATGCAATAACTTGAAAATAAATTCACTAAACTAAATAAAAGTGGCCCTAAATTTCTCTCTCTAATTCTCTCTCTAAGGATGAGAGATCCTAAAGTAGATAAGAGAAAGGGGTACAATGGGAAGGGCACGTTTTCTGAAGAAATAGACCTCTATTTATAGGCTTCAAGAGTTGCCTTGAGGTACCTCTTCAAAACATGTCCACATTCAATGAATCTTCTAGAAGGTCGGTCTGGCGCCTAGGCGCCGGACACCGCGTCCAGTTCTTCGCACCTCTTCACTTTGGCTCGCACCTCTTCGCGATTAAAACCGTTTTGGATCGTCCAAATGCAATGTATCACATGTCCTATTATCAAGGAACAACTGTCAGGCTTCTAGAATGTCCAATAACCGCTCACTCTGTCAAAATAACTGATCAAACGTTGTCAAAAACTTGACAGTTTTTGTATCGAGTCTGGCGCTTAGGCACAAGTTTTTGGCGCCTAGGCGCCAGGCCATATTTTTTTATACTTTTTGTATTTTGCTCCATTTTTGCTCCTTTTTGCTCCTTTTTCCTTCTTAGACCTTTTTACATTACCTACATCCAAAAACACAAAAAATACCTTTCATTAAAGCATAATATCCTTAGAAATAAATAAGAATTAATACATAAAGAAATAGATATTTTTTTATATATCATGTATGCAGCTCGAGGCCTTCTAAGATATTGATCCTCTTGCCTCCAATTCTCTCAAAGTATTCAAAAGTTTTCTTTTCAAGATTTTGCATTCTTTCCAACTCATATTCCAAAATTATCTGCAATCGGCGAGGTCAAGTAACGTACTGGGGAATGTATGGTTCAACTCCGACACGCTCTCCTGCATGTCTTGGCTCATCAGGGATAGTCTCTGTCGGGACATCCTCCGGGGACTTTCGCAACAAGAATCTTCAGAGCTGGTGCATCTGTTTGGCGTCGAGGCGCTGATTCTATTTCTGCTATTCTTGGAATTTCCTTTATCTGTTCTGCTTTCCTTGGAGTTGGTCTCCTCCTTTCAGGTTCTTAACGAACCAATTTCTTCGGACTATTTTTATTGACGGTAGCAAATTTCTCTTCATGTTGATCTGTTGCTAACTTGGTTAACATCTTGCGAATGCGGCGATTCTTGTTCCTCCGCTGGTGACAGTGAGAGTAGCTCTCCTTACCCCTTGGATTTCTGTGGGCATGGCGCTGACAAGCCTGCCCTCTGCTGTAGCAACAATGGACTTAAATTTCTTATCTTCTCCTGTTGCATGAGCGGCGTTTGCTTTTCTCTTTTTTCTAGCAGATGGTTGATTTGAGCCACCCAATTTCATCACTGTATGGCTGTGGAGTTCTTCCCGATCAATCGGGGTCCAATCAGTTTCTTCGTACTGTAGCCCGGCTGGTGTGAAGTCAGAGTCAATCTCGATCACGGCTCCATCCTCACCCTCTTTTCATCAAGTGTTAGACTCACGTCATTCTTAAAGTTCAGAACCAACCGCCCGTTCGACAATTCCCTGCGAAAAACAAGGAAAGGATCAGGGGTTGTACCAAGAACAAGAACAACATAAAAAATATTTGTTTATTAATGAAGAGCTTTTTATTTGTTTATTTTAAATTTAAATTGGAGTAGGAAAAGATGAAGAAAGATCAAGAGTGAGACTCGATTTGAAAGGAAGGATAAAGACTTTATTATCATGATTTCACATGTTTTCTGTTAACATTTTTTTCTTTTAAACGATTTTCTTTATCATCCACTTTTTTTATATTTTTGGGTTCGGACCTAGTCATAAGTAATTACTGTGCCTGTGCTTCTAGGAATGAGGATTCATCCTTCGAAACATCAGGTTGCGTAATACTTCTTTAGATATCGTCCATTAATTGGAAGCATAGGTCGTTCTCCACGGCAATTTACAAGCTGGTAGGAACCTATTGAGTAAACTGTCTCGACCACGAATGGCCCTTCCCAAGTCGGTTCAAATTTACCACCTATCTTGCGATGTGCAAGAATAGGTCTTCTGAGAACCAAAACCAAGTCACCAACTTTGAATGTCCTGGGACGGACTAATTTATCATGGGCCTGGATCATCTTGGCTTGATACAGTTCTAGATTCTACTGTGCTGAAAGTCTTTTCCCTTCCAAGCTTTCTAACTCTTGTAGTCATAGTTTGGCATTTTCTTCTGTAGTGATTTTGTTTGCAACTGCAATTCTGAGAGACGGAAGCTGGACCTCTAAGGGTAGAACGGCCTCAGACCCGGACACTAAGGCGTAAGGCGTAGATTGGGTGGGAGTTCTGAAATTCGTCCTGTAGACCCATAAGGCTTCTAACAACTTCTCGTGCCAATTTCTCTTGTTGTCGTCCAAAGTTTTCTTTAGGATTTGGACGAGAGTTTTATTAAAAGCCTCGGCCAAGCCGTTCGCTCTTGGGTAGTAGATTGTTGAATAGTGCCAGTCGATCCCGTGTCTTCTGACAAAATTGTTGATCTTCGTGCTTCTGAATGCGAACCCGTTATCTGAGATAATTTTGCGTGGTACCCCAAAACGGTAAATGACTTGATTCTTGAAGAACTGTAGCACGTGATGTGCTTTCACTTCTCTGAGTGGTACTGCTTCTGCCCACTTAGAAAAGTAATCTGTAGCTGCAAGAATGAAGCGATGTCCTCTTGAAGAAGGCGGTTCTATCGGAACCACAATATCTTTGTACCAACACTCAAACAGCCACGACACGATTGTCGGATGTAGCACATTTGGAGGCTGATGTAGAACCACTCCATGTACTTGGCACTGGTGACAACTCTTAGCGACCTTCATGCAATCAGTCATCATTGAGGGCCGGTAGTACCCTAGTCTTTTAATCTTCATTTTCATTTTCGGACCCGATTGATGAGCGCCACAAAGTTCTGAGTGTACTTCTTTAACAATTTCACGAGCCTCAGACCATCTCAGGCATCTTAGCCACATCTGATCAAAAGATCTTCTATATAACGTGTTGTTTATTAATGCGTAAGACAGAGTTCTTTTCTTGATTTGATGGGCTATCGAATTATCGTCCGGTAGGTTTCCTGTTTGCAAGTAGTCTATTAACGGCTAACGCCAATCTTCTGCACTTTCTATCACTGCTGCAACCAATTCTTTTTCTTTTCCTTCTGATTTGTGTATTGTATCGATGTCAAGTTGTGAGAGAACCTGCCATCCCTGACTGACATTTCAACTAACTCATCCTGTAAGCAGGCAAATTCTTTTGCAAGGTGGGCTAACGCATCTGCAAGAGTATTTTCTCTCCTGGGAATCTTGTAGATCGTTACATTTGGAATTTGCTCCAACAGTTTCATGGCATACTGAAAGTATTGTTCGAGTCTTAGCTTTAGAATTTTGTATTGTCCCGCTACTTGCTGAATGATCAACTGTGAATCTCCGTAGATATTCATATCTATTATTCCCATCTGAATAGTTAATTCCAATCCGGTTATGAGGGCTTCGTATTCTGCTTCGTTATTTGTACACGATTCTGTTAAGTGGTAGGAGTATCTTAACATTCCCCGCTCTGGTGTTATAAAGATTAGTCGATTCCTGCCTTACAGGCACTTATCGTTTGCAATTCTTTATCTTTCATGTGCTGAAGATGCTCCGTCGAAGTACGAGTTCCCAACGCCGATCATCGGGGTCTTCAGGCTCATTATCCGCTCGTCCGGCAAGTCATCGTTGAGAGGCGATTCTGCCGGTAAAGGGTGTGCTCCAAGGAAGTCTGTCAGGACTTGTCCCTTTACGACACGAAGAGGAAGGAAAGTTATACCGAATTGCAATAGTATCATCGACAAACTAGCAAGTCTTCCGGAACGCGTCGGTCGGGTCATCAAATATTACAATGGATTAAACTTCGAAATAAGGTTGACCTTATGAGAAAGCATGTAGTGCCTGAGCTTTTGTACGACGAAGATCGGGGCCAAACAGTGCTGCTCAATAGGAGGATACTTTACTTCCGTCGAAATTAGACGACTAATTAAGTAGTAGAGAGCATTTTCTTTTCCCTCATCATTGACCTGGGCTAGCAGGGCTCCGAGAGAGTCGTCTAGAGCTGCGGTATAAAGTATCAACGGTCTACCCGAGACTGAGGCTGCTAAAATAGGAAGTGTCATCAAATACTGTTTGATTTCATCGAAGGCATGCTGACATTTGGAGTCCCAAGTAAACTTGGCATCCTTCTTGACCAAAGCAGACAAAGGCTGACACCTTCCTGACAAATTCGAGATAAAGCGTCGAAGATATGCCAATTTTCCTTGAAAGGATCGTAGTTGTTTCAAGGTTTTGGGAGGTGGCATTTCTAAGATAGCTTTAATCTTTTCCGGATCGATTTCAATTCCACGACGTCGAACAACAAATCCTAAGAATTTCCCAGAGGTGACGCCGAAGGTGCATTTCAAGGGATTCATCTTAAGGTTATGTCGTCTTAATCGCTCGAAAACAATTCTGAAATCATACAAGTGATCCTCTTTTAGTTTGATTTTGATGACCACATCATCCACGTAACACTCGACTTGGTTGGGAATGAGATCATCAAAAATCCTTGTCATTACTCTTTGATAAGTTGTTCCTACGTTCTTCAATCCAAATGACATCACTGTGTAGCAGTACACTCCAATTGGTGTTCTGAAGGCTGTAAGCTTTTCATCATCCGGTGCCATCTTTATCTGGTTGTATTCTGAAGATCCATCCATGAATGAGAAGACTTCATGTGTTGAATCAATGTCGATCATCAATTCTGGAATGGGTAGCGGGAACTCGTCCTTTGGACATGCTTTGTTCAAATCTCTGAAATCCACGCAGATTCTGATCTGACCATTTTTCTTCCTGACTGGTACCACATTGGCTAACCAAGTCGGGTATTGTTCCTCACGGACAAATTTAGCGTCTATTAGCTTCTTAACATCAGCTATAACTTGTTGTTCAATCTCTAAACGCATTCTTCTCGGAGCTTGTACGGTCGGAACGAGCGGTGTGATCCACTCCTAGCACTGTGACTGCGACTTCGGAGTTAATCCTGGCAATTCATCATAACTCCAAGCAAAACAGTCCTTGAATTCCTTCAATAGCTTGATTATCTCTTCAGAGTCTTCTTTATTGAGTTAGGAGCTAACAAAAGTCAGCCTAGGCTCTTCGCTAGTACCTAAGTTAACTTCCATTAACTCGCCTATTGTAGATTTAATTTCTTCTTCGAATTCTGGCGGAGCATCTCCGATTGGTAGATCTTCGAGATCTTCTGAAGCTTCCAAGCAGTCTTCATTAGGCTTGTAAGTGATAACCAAGCAAAATCCCGTATCGTCAATTGATCCTACCGTGCCGAATCCGAGACAATGTTTTGAATTGGGTGGCCGGCTGGCATTATTCCATAATTTTTCAAAATGTTGTGATCGGCCTTTTGTCCATCATTTAGGTAAGACACCACGTTGAATTAAATTTTGAACACAGGTAGAATACCACTCAAAAGGTAATTCCATTAATTCAGAAGAAGTAACATCTTTGAATTGTACATCTTTTTCAGTATTGGAAGAAGAAGCACCACGGTAAAACTTGATTGGTTTAGTACCACCACCATGCACTTCCTTGACCACCATACCCTCGATCTTATTAGAATGGATAGGGTTCAGGGTCATAGTATGTACATAATGGTTAATCTTCTCGTACATTGATTTGTATTCTTCATTCTTTTCACCTTCGAGAGAGATCTTAAACTGGGGTTTCTTTTGATTTACGATTGCTGCTTCTTTCTTGATTTTTTCTTCTTCAGAACTGTTCTCCTAATCAACGTCGATGACTGGTTTCTTCTGTCCCATTGTTCTAATGTCTCTTCCACGACCCCGTCCCCGGCCTCGACCTCGGGTGCGAGTTCTGGAGAAACCTTCACCATCTCGCAGTAAGGGAGTGGTGAGTAACTGTTGGACTAGAATTTCAGGCTCTTTATTGTCTTGCACTTCTTTTACTTCATTTGGTATGACATTTCTGGAGAATATTATTTTCTTCGAAGGCGCGTAATAGGCTGCATCTTCATGAATTCCAATCTCGTGCACGGAGAATGGTTGAAAGTCACCTTTGATACACTGTTCTCCTCCTTCGTAATACTTTATGCACTGGTGCAAAGACGACAGTACCATCCGGTTTTCATGGATCCATGGCCGACCCAGTAGAGCGTTGAAATATGTTTCAGAATCAATTATGTGAAATTTTGCGGTTGTCTTTGCTAAATCACAGGTCTTCATCAGTAATGTTATCGATCCAAGAGCTCTTTCTTCTTTCTGATTGAACTCTCTTAATAACATCTTGTCTGCTTCGAGGTCGCGAGCAATAATTTCCAAACATGCTAACATTCGAAGGCTCATTATGTTGATTGATGCTCCCAGATCAACCAACACCATGGAGAGCGTAAACTTTCCAATAGTGACTGAAATGTACAACGGTCGGTTGTGATCAGTTGTTTCCAGTAATAGATCATTGTCTGTGAAGGTAACACCTCGCTGTTCTTTTAATGAGCAAACCTCGTCGAAGGAATTACCGGCCATTTGAGCTAAACAAACCTCTGGATTAAGTAGAGCTTTGATCAGATCCTCATCTCCTTTGACAGAATCAGAGCATCGTATATGCTTAGTTTGGCTGGTAGCTTCCTAAGATGGGCTAGCACATTATAATCCACTTTATTACCATGTCCCTCAGTTTATTCCCAAATAGGCAATTCCTCTGCTGGGGTTGGCTCCTCCCGAGCAACCATCTGCTTTCCTTTACCCTTTGGACCCATTCTCGGAGGTAGAACTTTTCCGCTTCTTAAATTAACTTTTGTTATTTCTTCTGCATCTAGTGCTGAATCTGTCGGTGTATCCTCTTGAATTGGAATGACTGGCTCTTCTGCAGTTGCTTCAGAATCTGATGACTCTAATTCTATTGCAATCGGAGCTCCTCGAAATTCACAAATAGACTCGCCGCTTGTTGAGCCTTCGTAGCCATCCTTGTGAACGTCTTCTCCGTCGTGGTCATTGAGGTTTAGTATGATTTGAGAATCGTTATTTGTATTGGAATCAAGATCCGGATTAGCTTGGTTTTTGTTAGTTATGTAATCGTTAGAAACAATCAAAATGTAACCAACACCAAAACTCTTATCATTATAAGATCCCGCCGGGGCGACCAAATAATAATACAGAGTCAGAGGTTTGAGGGATTTCTCCCTCGAATCGGAAACAACCATCCTAAGATAAGCAGCACCTAGTCTACCCTTCGGAGCCTCAGTTTTCTTCTCTCCCACGATTTTCTCCTCCTTCTGAGGCGGTTCTTCAATTGCAAGTGATAGTGCCGGCTCAGAAGGTTTCAAACTTTGAGTTGAAGCATGCACCAAAGCGTTCTGGATGTGATCCAAAATTTTCTTTGAAGACTTTGTCCAAACGGTACTCCATCCATCATTGGACGTATACGGGTTTATCGAATCAATAGGATCCATCGAGATAACATTGATGGAACCTCCTTTTTGGGGTTCCTTCATGTATTCCTTCGGGATCGTTATATTCTCTTTCCGGAGATTTTCGTCAAGCCAAATCTTGAAAGTGATGCAATCCTCTATCTTATGCCCGAGCATCCGGTGGTAAGGGCAATAGTTTGGATGATCTTTCTTGTTGACTTCTTCCGGCCTCTTGGGCTCTGGTAGCTGAAAATCTGGTGTTTTCATTAAACTGCGGAACATCTTTGCTACTGCTTCAGTCTTGAATGGATATTCCTTATTGAGAAAATCTTTCAGAGTACGTTGTGGACGAGGCTGTTGTTCATAATGCTGAGGCGACTGATAGCTCGGTCGAGACTGTTGATAAACCTGCTGAGGTTATTGGTAAGTACGTTGCTTAGGTTGATAGCTAGGCTGTGGCCGCTCTGGCTGTATCTGTACTGGCTGCTTGCCTTTATCGACTGCCGCGAAGATTCCGGACTTCTTTTCAAATGCTTTTACTGGTTTCTGTTTATCGGTCTTGTCCACGAAACTTAGCTGCTTTGCTTCCTCCTGTAAGCTCCCGACCTTGCTAAGCAACTTCTCGAAAGTCTGGATTGTAAATCCTTTAAGGAGAAGTGCTATCGAGCCGTGGATGCTTTTCAGCAAAATACGGATCGCATGTTGTTCTTGAAGTTGTGGTTCACACTTCATACTTAAATTTCTCCATCGAAGTATGTAATCCACTAGAGTTTCGTTCAGTTTCTGGTGCTCCACCACTAGATCACCGATAGTGATGTGATGCCGAGCCCCGGCGATCTGCTTAACGAAGAGATTTTCTAACTCTGCAAATGTCTTAACTGAGCCATTTGGCAATTCTGCGTACCACTCGAAGGCAATCCCTAACAAACTGCTGACGAACTGACGGAAGAGTAAAGCGTCACTCCCACCGGCATTGTAGGAACTAGCATGAAAATGTGCGACATGCTGCCGGGGGTTTTATGTGCCATCAAAAGTCTTAAACAGAGGTGGTACGAAGCCTTTTAGGTATTGGACGGCATCGAACTCTTCGGGGTAAGGCCTACCCGTCTGAATAGAAGCTCTGCTCTTAGACTGTGTTAAGGCTTCTCGCACCTGCTGTTCTACTATGTTTTTAATGTCCTTTCAGGAATCATACTCTGTGTAGAATCCTTCTTTGGTGGCTCATCTCCGTTGGCGGATGTGATCTCTTTTCTTCCATCTGCGATATGGATGATCTCTGGGGGTGTTTCTTTCTGAGATTGTACCTGACTCTGGAGAGTGGCTAAAGCATCAGCCATGTCTTCCATCCTCTTAGCCTCTGGGAAATTGTGTCATCTCTTTCCTGAAGCTGTGCTCTCATCACTTCCGGTTCATCTCTTTCCGCAGCTGCCGGAGCACCTTGCGAAGCTGATGATGCTCATGTCTCAACCATATTGATCTCGGCATACTCCTCATCCATGAATTCTGATGAATCAACTTCATTTTTTTAACTTTTCTCCTCTTTCTTTTGTCAACCGTCGGATATCCGTCTTTAGCTTTCCTATAGTATCCTCGAGGGGTCTCTTCCAAACGGTCTCGCGGTTGTCATGTGATGGCTGTTGAATTTCTTTCTCGGGAGTTTCTTTTATTGCAGTAGCACTTCCTTCAGATTCAAGCTCTTTGACGAGTCTTTTCTTCTCAGGACGTTGTGTTGGTCTCGGCTCGGTAATAATAGGTCACCACACCATCCTTCTTGCAGCAGAAGGCCTAGGACCGGACGGTCTGTCGGCTACATGCTGGTAGGTGGTGTCCTCCCTAATATGATGGCCCGATACAACAACAGGTGAACTAGCTTTCATTTTCGTCCTTGGTTTCTCTATGGCAGCGACAGGCTCTACTCGCGGTCCGAGGCGGGATCTAGCTGGCACTCGTCCCATTCTTCTTAGGATTTCTGACACGGGGCATCTTTCTTTCTTTGCCAATTTTTCTATCACATCTTGTAGCCGAGCAAATGGCGTAGTCTTACCCTTTTCCTTTTGTAGTTACTATAGTATGCAGGTCGGGGTAATGTAGTGGCAATCCTTCGGACGTCTTCTTCATCCGATGCAGCAGAGAGGGGCTGAAACCTACTCCTTCCAACAGAGGTATATACTCAGGCCGTTCTTCTCTTTCCTCAAGAATTTCTTCTAGAAAAGCAACTTCAGCAGCCTTGGCTTTCTAGATCTTGGCGATCTTTCTGCTTCTATTTCTCCTTTGAGTCCGAGTTAGGGGTGCAACTCTTGAACTGGACCCAATCTCAAAAACAGATGGTATTGTAGCAAAATCTGTATCCTCCACGGTGACAGGCTCATCACAGGCTTGGATTTCCTTCCCCTTCGGTTTGGCAGAAACCGGGGTAGGTGCAGAGATGACTAGACCGGTGGAGGTAGAGACAACAGTCCTCCTACGAATAGCAGTACTTCTTTCAACTGGAAACCTTTGCAGGGGAGGGAATTCTTGAGTCGGCTTCAGGTTGAACTCAATTACGGGCTCCTCAATTTCTGGCACTTTGTCCATTAGTGCGAAGAGAGTGACGTCAGTGAACTTAATATCTGTGTTATCGAATCCTTGTCCAAAACGGATGATCCCATTGTCAGGCAGCTCATCCTTATAGACGGCGAAGTCCATTCCATTGGTGAAGGAGAAAATTAACTTTGGGGCAGTCATTTTCTGCAGTGTAGATTCCGAATGTTAATCCCGAATTATGCTTCCTTTTGTCACAAAACTTAGAACAAAAAAGAAAGAGTCCGAACACATTTTCGTTTATCTTAGTGTATTTATGATTTTTAAGAGAATTTGTTTATTAGAAGGTTGTTTATTAGAGGATTTGTTTGTTAGGAACAAAATGATTAAAGGTATAGAAAAGGTAAAGGACCCGATTCAGAATTGGAAAGGAAGAGAAAGTCTCGTAAGACTTCTCAACCCGAAGGACCGCTCCTAAGCTAACACCTATTGGAGGTCCACCCCACCTCAGAAAAGAGGTAAAAGGATTTCCGAACCTCTCTGTTTAGGTGTGTCTAAACAGTGGCTCCTAAATCAGAGAGAAGTTGGCTATACTCGTTCAAGATAGAAATGAATGTAGTATGCCAACGGAAAAAATGATAGTTTGCTCCATTAGGGACATGGATACACTACCGATTTATGAAAGCAAAACCATCTGATCAAAATGGAGAGATGAACTTAATCCCCAGCGGAGTCGCCAGAAGTTGTCGGCATATTTTAGGTTGAGTGTTGTTTTTAGAAAAGGGGTCCCCTACAAAAGTTATCGGTGGATTTTCAGATTTTAAATTTAATTTAAATATATATAATTTAGAAAGTAGTATTTGAATTTGAAAATAATTTTGAGTTTGAAAATTTTAAGATAAGAAATCAAACTGATCTCACATCCCAAATAGTTTATATAAACGAGCACCGCACCACAAACCGTATATCTCTCCCGAAGAATAGACACACTGCTTGATGATGGGGCTCGGTTAAATAAACTAGGAGATTTGTGACATCCGTTTGGTCCGCGAACCAACTTTATAAGCCGACAAGTTCCCTGCTTAATATAAAGAAACTAAGCGAGGTTTATATTACTCGGGTTCTTAAAGTTCCCTATAAGGGCAAGCCCCTATAGTTAATTACATCTTAAATGACGGGAAACATTTGAGAAAACTCTCGATAATGATCAGTGGTTTTGCTATCAAGAATTTCAAAGTTTAAGGTTTTCAAACAATTGGATTTTGGAAATTTCAATTGGGAATGGATCAAATTTGGAACAGTTAATTTCAAGAGTCCAAAGGAATAGAAGTAGGAGAAGCTGAGGATCCAAGAAGAATCTTGACAACTTCCCAAACTATCCTATTGTTTGGCTTCAATTTGAGAGTTTATTTAATATTTCAATCCTGCCAATTTTAATTAATTAGGACTTATGTTTGTATGACATAATCATACGAATAGCCTCGAAGATGTGAGGGTTTATGTCGTACCGAACGACTACCTCGGAGTCCTAAGACCGGTTAGGGCTTAATTTACATAATATGATTATGCAAATGCCTAACAAAAAGTTAAGGATTTATTTTGCACTAGGCAAACTACCTTGATACCTTATGGCTTGGTTATTTAAAACTAGGAAAGGTTTTGCTGATGTAGACCCGAGTTTTGCTGACGAAGATGGTCGTGTTGCCCACTGTGCTCCAAGCTCCTTATTGTTGCAGAGGTTTAGTTGTAGAAGGTGAAAATCAAGGGATGAGAGAAGTGTTTTGATTTAGAAAAGTTTTAAAGTCCAAATGTCTTTAGTGTTTTATTAGGGGAATCTTAAATTTGATTATAAAAACACCGGTTAAGATCGCACGGTTCCATCATTCCGGCACCGTTATTTTTATCGGATTCACTTAGTCCAGATGAATTTGCTAAACTCAGCTGAATGAGTTCCACACTTTCATTTAGACCGTGGGAAATCTCGTTAGCAACACGTAGGTTACATCATCCGAGGTATTCCCGATCATCCAACAAGACGTTTTAATTTAGTTGTAGTTGTAGTTTTGTTGTTCTGTTTGTGATTAAATTTTGAGTTGTTTTATATTTTGAATGTTGTGGCGGTGAATTTTATCTTGTTGTGATTTTTAATTTAGTTTTGGGTTTCAGTTTTGTGGCTATCCTACAGGTTTCAATTTTCATGCAACAATCTTGTTTAACATGCAAGAAGAGTAAAGTGCAGCTTATATAAATAAAATGCAATAAAGTAAAAGCGTACCTGGAGGGTCTTCTCGTCATTCCAAGCTGCACTTAAAACACATGTTAAGGCATTTAAATATTAATAACAAGTACCTAGGTAAAGCTAAGGGAAGGGTTCTGGTTGTCTACCAAGATTATAATCCTATAACTAGTCATTTCCTATGACGTCTAGGTTCTTGTGTTTTGTTTATGGATGATTTTCTTCACCAAAGAACAATTAAGTTCAATTGTTCTTCTAAAACATCTCATCATATTGAGAAAGTGCTTAGGACGAGTCCTAAACATCTTTCAATACTTCCGAGATTTTTTTGAGTCCAAGTAAATTTAGTTGCACAGGTGAATTTATCATCCAGAAGTTTAGTTAAGCTTTGTCTCTTGCTCAGTGAACTTGGGCATTTGATTACTCGATGAATGAAGTGATATCTCACTTAATACTCCATTTAAGAGTTATAATAATTAAAGCCTTTAGGGGCAAGTTGGTTTGTTGAGAATTTTAATCATTCTTAATTTGAAGTTTGAGTTAATGATTTAAAGTGATTTAGTTTAATTATGAGGTTTTAATTAATAATTTTAAGTTTGGAATAGTGTTCAAATTATTTTTGGTTTAAGTCTTTATACTTTAAGTGATCTTAATATTTGAAATTAATCTTTGGTGTTTCAAATTCACTTAGATTATTCATATATCTTAATGATTTGGTTTAGGTTAATTATGATATTTTAGGTTAATCATGATTAGTTTGATTTTTTATATTTTTAATTATGAATTGTCTTAATATTTCAAATTTGTTTTACTTTTACTATTGAGTGATGTTAATTTAATATAATTTAAATTTAATTTAATTGAATTTAACTTAATTTAATTTAATTTAATTTCAATATTTTCAATTAAATTTAATTTAATTATTAAAATGTTAATTTAATTTAATTTTAATTTTAATTTAATTTTTACTTAATTTAATTTAATTAAATTTAAATTTAATTTAATTGTTAAACCACTTAATATTTGAGTTTCCTTTAATTTAAGGGTTATTTTTTTTAATTTTTAATTTACTTAGTTTGGATTATCATTTTAATCTTAATTAAGAGTTAAATATTATTGAAGTGATTTATTTAGGGATTTTCTTATTAAATAATTAATATCCTCTCAAGTTATATCCCTATTTTCAAATTTTCATTAATCTTCCAAAATTTAAATTGTTTAAATAATTAAGGTTTCATTTTTGGTTTATTAAAAGTGATTAATGGGTTCCTACCCTTTTAATTTCCCAAAGTTCCAATCATCCAAGAAAGATAAAATCAAATATTTTACCCTCCATTTTAATTAAACCTAAAATTTTAATAAAGGGGTTTAAATTCTTTAATTACTTTTATGCCCTTTTAGGCTTATTTATTTCATAACTCACTAAATTGAGTTCAGATGAACTTGAAATTTTTATGTCATCTCACTCACATGTCAATTAAGTCATTAGAGGAGAAAATGTGATTTTTCTGAATATAATTTATTTATATAATTATTTTTAGTGAAAAATAAGGGATTTCAAGGAAAATTTAACGAAATGACCAAAGTAAGGTTTCTATCCTTAAGAAAATTATGGTATGTTCTTATTTACTAGATGACCACTTGGACCAATTTTGGTGATTTTTAAATTATATTTTATTTATTATAATTATTTTACGTTTTGGAGTATTAATTAATTATAAAATAAAAAAGGGTTGAAAATTAAGTTTTATATTTTTTTAAAATCTCTCTGATCTCAAGGAGTTCAGAGAAATAAATTTTATAATTTTATGATTTTTCCTTAATTTATTAGAATTAATTTAGTAAAAAGGTTGGAAAAATCATTTTTTAATTCAAAAAATTGTTTTAAGCATTTAAAATTCAATATCTTTACTTAGAGACTTAGGAAAAATATTTGGTTGGTTTCTAAGTGATTAGGATTCAAAATGGGACATTTTTATGATTTTTATTATTTTTGTGATTTTTATTATTTTTTAATTATTTAAATATAAAAAATATCATTAAAAATGAAAATTTTTAGAAAATTCCATTTTTAATTTTTATAGACTCTTATGATATCAGAGAGCCCACAAAACCAATTTGGTGAATTTTTGAAATGTATTTTTGAAGTTATGAATTTTTAAAGTTTAATTTTGATCATGTGGCTTAATTAATTCATTTATTGGGGCTAATCATTTCCAATTGACTTCAAATTTTTATGCAAGGTTCTCTGCATCCTAAAGATCAATGGATAATTTATTTCAAGTTATTTTGATGTGGGCTTAACCCTAATTAATTAAAATTCAATTTTGAGTATTTAGGCTAATTAGGGTTATTCTTAATGAATTATGCCTAACCATAATTATCCTAGGGTCTTCTGGACCTAGGAAACTTCCCCAAATTTTCTAGAATTTATTGAGCAATATGCTAAATATTGGATTTAAAATACCAAAACAGTGACATAAACTTGAAAAATACATAATTTGCCATAGAGATAGCCTCTGACCTTGAAAAATTCAGGGAATGTTCCCAAGATCAGAGGCTTCAAAAGCCTTATGGTCTCATGCCATTGTGAATTGTGTATGCAAATGGAGAATCAAAATACTCAAAACAGTAAGTAATTAATTAAAAATAAAATACTCATCAAATTAACCCAATTCTTTTTCCACATTGTTCTCCTCTGTTCACTGAGCAAGAAAGTTTTTTTATTTTATTTTTGTGATTTTTCTATGAAAAGTTATGTTTTTTTGAAGTTTATGTTGAAAAATAAATCAAAAATCCAATTTCCCTCTCAAACTATCGCTATCAAGGGGGGCCACGTGTCGCTCCGTGATTAGCTGGCGCGTTTCTGCTTATGGATGAAGCTCCCGTCCGACTGCATCTCGGCCGTCCATGCGATACACATGTGATCGGACGGCTACTGCTCCTCTCTCCTAGTTCTATTCACCCAAAACCGTCTACCTTCAAACCTTGATATCTCACTCGTTTCTCAACGAAACTAAGTGAATTTTTTTTAAAATGATTGTCTAATCGAGTAGCACACATCTATACGGTGATGATATACTTAAAACATGTGAATATTTACAGAAATTTAAAATAAGCTCGGTTGGAGGAGAGTTGATACCTTTGTCCAAGAGGTGAGGCCTCAATTGGAATTAGTTGGATTGAGCATAGGAGTGCTTCGAGAAGCTTTGGGAACAATTTGGCAGAGTTTCCCCGAGGTAATCTTTTGCATCTCTTCTCTTTGGCCATGAATGGAGCTTAAATAAAGGAGTTTAAGTTCAAATTGGTCAAAGCATGAGGTTGGGCTTGGTTCACCTTTCCATGGTCTGATTTGGGTTGAGAAAAGCTCCCTTGATTCAGCTTGATTAGTGGGGAGAAGTCACAATCCAAGTACAATTAGGCTTAAGCATGGGTTAGGGGAGACATAGGAGTGCTTAATTACTTTAAAGGAATCAAGAAAGAGGCTCCTCCTCTTGCCCAATATGGTATGGTTACATGAACACCACTCACATGGCTTGCATGGGGCTTAAGGATGGCTTCATGGCTAGCCTATGGCTTGTCCATGGCTTGGTCGATTTTCATGAAAAAAGGTTATTTGGAATTTTTTGAAAACTTTGGATTTTTTTATTGGTTTTGTCATGATGCTATTTTGGTTTAATCAAAATGATGGGTTTTGGACTTAGGGGTGATTTAAATCATAGGGAATGATGAGGGAAAATTTCATGTGGGCTTTGGAATGAAATTTGGGCTTTTGAATTTGTTGGAAGTGGCCTTTTAAAAAGGTTTAAGGAGGTGGGCTTTTAGGTTTGAAAACAAATTGGTAGATGGAAGTTTTGTAAAATATTTGGTCAAACAAATGTTGGGTTTAGTTTAGGGATGTGTCATGAGTGATTTGGAACAAATTTGAAGTGATTTTGAATTGAATTGGGTTTAATTTGAGTCTTTTTAGTAAAGGGTCCAAAGTGGGTCAAATTGGGCTAACTTGGTTTAAGGTTGGGCTAATGTTGGATTTGATGTAAAATTAATGTTGAGAAATGTTTATGGGGTGTAACAAAGAGTTTTCAATTTTGGTTGGGCTTTAATTTTGGGATTTGGGCCTATTTGGGTTAGGTTTGGGTTTAGGCCAATTTAGGGGATTTAGGCCTATTTGGGTTAGGTTTGGGTGGAGTTTAGGTTCAAATTTGGGGAAAATCTTGTTAATTTTTTGTTTGTGGGGATATTAGGAAGGTTTAGGAAAAGATTTGGGGCTAATTGGAGTTGAATTGGGTTGGTTTGGGCTAAGTTTAGGTCATGGGCCAAAATTGGGCTTTAAGCTTCAAATTAGAATTGGATCCAAATGTTATTCAAATTGGGCTTGGATTTGGTCTAATTTGATATTGGGGATATTGAATTGAAGTTTAGAATTGGATTGGATCAACATTGAGGTTAATTGGAGTGGTTTGGTTTGACATTGGGTTCACTTGGGTTAAAAATGGGTCAAATTGGGGGTTTTGGTAAAAGTTAAATTGACAAATTTAGCTTATGGTGTAGTTGAAAAAAATGAAATTGGGAATATTTAAAATTTTTTGAAATTTTCTGGGAATTTTTTGAATTTCTGGATTTTTGTTTAAAATGGGCATTTTGGGTATTTGGAGGTTATTGAGGGTTATTTTTGGAAAATTTGGTATATTTGGCTAAGGATAATCAATTTGAGTGGAGAGAAATGTTTAGGACTGATTTCGAGGAATTTTGGATAATTTAGGTAATTTTGCAAATTTTGGGTAGTTTCAAGGGCATTTGGTAGGTTTGGTGGGTGTAGGGCCCCGGAGGTCAAAAATTGAAATTTTGAAAAAATGAAGATTGATCAAGTTTGAGTAGCATGGAATCACTTTGGTTGAGCCATGAAGCCATATCAAGCCCATAAGAGCTATGAGAGGACTCATTTGAGGCATTCAGCTATGTTGTTCCTAACCTCTTAGCGAGGGCTTAGGGGTTGAGGACCATCCATATGGATTACCTACATGAGTCAGGAAGTCAAGCTAGGTATGAATGGTTTTAGGATTTGAAATGTGTGTGAAAGTATAATGTGTGCAGGTCAACCCTCACCAGACCAGGCCACCCAGGGTAGTCTTAAGGCCAAAGAGTCCTCTAGGGAACTCATCTTTAAACCTCCACATTTGATCTTAACCCTCCAAGTGACTTAGGGGTTTACAATCAAACTTATGGGGTTTGCGGGGACTTAAGAGGTGTTTAAATTTCTAAGTGGTGGGTTCCATTTCTAGTCCTCTAAGATAGTCGAAGGGAAAGCCTAAGGCTAGATCCTAAGTACTAAGGAGAGAGAAGAGAAAAGACCTCATTAAAAATGAGGTCGACAAATGGACCCCGATAGGTGTGGTGTGCTAACCAAGCACACCGCGCGTATTGGTGTTAACCGAAGAGATCAACAAAACCAACACAGAGGTCTAAGTGACACACTTAGAACAGAGTAGAAACAAATTTCCGCTGGGGAGTATTGAGTATATCTCCAAGACTGGAGATCCCTGAACTCTCGCTGGGGAAAAGAGAAGGAGGTGAATTCCAGATCATAAGATCTGGGGAAATTTGATTTAGATTTCATTTAATTTTCTATTCCGAGTTTTCAAATGTGTGAGTTTAGATTTCGATTTGTTCTGAGTTTTAATTTTGATTGAGGTTTAATGTAAAATCAATTCAAGGAAATATGGATTTGAAATGAGAATTGAAACCTAGGTTCCAACCTCGGGATTACGAAGAGAACTGGAATTTGGGTACCAGCCTCAGAGTGAGAATCAGAGTTTAAGTATCGATTGAAAAGGATGAGAATCAGAATTTAGGTACTGATCTCAAAAGTTTAAAGAGAACTAGAATTGGGTTCCAGTCTCGAAAGAGAGAATTGAAATTTGGTAGCAATCTTGGGAAGAGAGTCGAAATTTGGTACCGATCTCGAAGGTTTAAAGAGAAATGGAAACTGATTCCAATCTCGAAGGTCTAAAGAGAAATGGAAACTGGTTCCAATCTTGAAGGTCTAAAGAGAAATGGAAACTGTTTCCAATCTCGAAGGTCTAAAGAGAAATGGAAACTGGTTCCAATCTCGAAGTTTTAAAGGGTTGAAAATTTGCTGTGGAGATTTGAGTTTAGCGGAAGATTTGGAATGAGACATGAAAGTGTTTCACGTTTCACGTGGATAGATCAAAGTCTGATTACTTGGCGAAGGATATGAATCCATGCCATCAAAACCAAATCAAAAATTTTCGTGGTTCTGTGTCAGTAGATTCAGTCGACCTTCTCGAAAAAGTGAAGGAAATATGGAGAGTCGAAAAGAGATTTGAGAATAGCCGAAGGCTGGGGATTTCAGATTCAGGAATTTGTCTTAGTCGCTTGTTGTGATTTGATTTTTAGCTTGATCTTCAATTATGAGTTCATTTTTATTTAGAGTTCGTATTTATTTGTAGTTTATTTTGACATTCGGATTTAAAAAAAAAAAAGAGTTTTCATTTATTTTTATTTTTCCTTTGTTCTTTGTTCAACGTTCTTTTAATTTAATGGCGTTTTCCAGTCAATTTGCACAAAAAGAGGTGAAGGCAAAACATGACACGGTCATTTTCATTCCAATCTCGTCGAAAATACATCATACAACTTGATCCAAAACATGATGATATTTTCTTTGAGAATTTAATATCTCATACAATCCATATAAATCCAAGATGGATGGTATAAGATTCTTGAAAATTGTTTCTAAAAGCATCTGCGAAAATCCATGTCTGAATAGTGAGATACGTGGACAATAACATCACCTTCCAAGCCACCCCTGGCAGGAATGCTGTACGGATGTGCATCTCCCATGTAACTCACAGCTCGTAAGGCCGGAGGCTCTCTAACTCTGGATCTGGCTGGAAGTGAAAAGGAATCTTTCTGTCATCCATTCTCTTGAAAGTAACATAAATCCGCTCAACAGGCACTCCTGGAATGCAATGCTTTGCTATATCCACTCCATTCCCTTTTAACACCATGACAGAACCTACCGGTAGTGGTAACTCTACTGGCCCTCGAAATTCACCGGGGCCTGCTATCCAGAGGTCAGATCCGAACATGATATTGCACTGGTTGACAAAAGACACTGTGCAGAAAGGTCTAACAAAATCATGATGGTCTATGTGTGGAGGTATGCGATCACCCTCCTTGTAGATGTTAATGATGCAGTACTTGGGTATGCGATCTGCAGGCAATACCCTCCATGTTATCATCCTCTTTACCATTCTTTTAATAATATTCAGCATCGGATCAACCTCCTTTGCGACGGAGTATTCCTGGTGGATTCCTTTTACGTCTACCGTGAAGTTGTAGCAACATCCGCATTGGATTGTAATTCTTCTTTTTCCTGGCATCCATCTTCGAGGTTCTAAATAGGTCTTTTCCCTTAGGCGACCAGCTCGACCCATTTTCTAAAGTTCAACGATGCAGTCTACAATTTGTTGTTGTTCATAATCTGAGAATACATCTGTATGCAGCTCGAGGTCTTCTAATATATTGATCCTCTTGCCTCCAATTCTCTCAAAGTATTCAAAAGTTTTCTTTTCAACATTCTGCATTCTTTCCAACTCGTATTCCAGAATTATCTCCAATCGGCGAGGTCTAATAACATACTGGGGAATGTATGGTTCAACCCCGGCATGCTCTCCTGCATGTCTTGGCTCCTCGGGTATAGTCTCTGTTGGGCATCCTCCAGGGTTGCTTTCGCAACAAGACTCTTCAGAGCTGGTGCATCTGTTTGGCGTCAAGGCGCTAATTTTATTTCTGCTCTTCTTGGAATTTCCTTTATCTGTCTGCTTTCCTTGGAGTTGGTCTCCTCCTTTCAGGTTCTTGACGAACCAATTTCTTCGGGGTATTTGTATTGACGGTAGCAACTGTCTCTTCATGTTGATCTGCTGCTAACTTGGTTAACATCTTGCGAATGCGACGATTTTTGTTCCTCCACTGGGTGGCAGTGAGAGTAGCTCTCCTTACCCCTTGGATTTCTGTGGGCATGGCACTGACAAGCCTGCCCTCTGCTGTAGCAACAACGGACTTAAATTTCTTATCTTCTCCTGTTGCATGAGCGGCATTTGCTTTTCTCTTTTTGCTGGTAGATGGTTGATTTGAGCCACCCAATTTCTTCACTGTATGGCTGCGGAGTTCTTCCCAATCAATCGGGGTTCAATCATTTTCTTCGCACTGTAGCCCGGCTGGTGTGAAGTCAGAGTCGATCTCGATCACGGCTCCATCCTTCACCCTCTTTTCATCAAGTACTAGACTCACGCTATTCTTGTTGTTCAGAACCAACCGCCCGTTCGACATTTCCCTGCGAAAAATAAGGAAAGGATCAGGGGTTGTACCAAGAACAAGAACAACAAAAAAAATATTTGTTTATTAATGAAGAGCTTTTTATTCGTTTATTTTGTATTTAAATAGGTGTAGGAAAAGATGAAGAAAGATCAAGAGTGAGTCTCGATTTGAAAGGAAGGATAAAGACTTTATTATCATGATTTCACATGTTTTCTTTTAACATTTTTTTTAAACGATTTTCTTTATCATCCACTTTTTTATATTTTTGGGTTCGGACTCAGTCATAAGTAATTACTGTGCCTGTGCTTCTAAGAATGAGGATTCATCCTTCGAAACATCAGGTTGTGTAATACTTCTTTAGATATCGTCCATTAATTAGAAGCATAGGTCGTTCTCCACGGCAATTTACAAGCTGGTAGGAACCTTCTGAGTAAACTATCTCGACCACGAATGTCCCTTCCCAAGTCAGTTCAAATTTACCACCTATCTTGCGATGTGCAAGAATAGGTCTTCTGAGAACCAAAACCAAGTCATCGACTTTGAATGTCCTGAGACGGACTAATTTATCATGGGCCTGGATCATCTTGGCTTGATACAGTTCCAGATTCTGCTGTGTTGAAAGTCTTTTCCCTTCCAAGCTTTCTAACTCTTCTAGTCGTAGTTTGGCATTTTCTTCTGTAGTGATTTTGTTTGCAACTGCAATTCTGAGAGACAGAAGCTGGACCTATAAGGCCTCGGACCCGTACACTAAGGCATAAGGCGTAGACTGGGTGGGAGTTCTGAAAGTCGTCCTGTAGGCCCATAAGGCTTTTAACAACTTCTCGTGCCAATTTCTATTGTTTTCGTCCAAAGTTTTCTTTAGGATTTGGACGAGAGTTTTATTAAAAGCCTCAGCCAAGCCGTTCGCTCTTGGGTAGTAGATTGTTGAATAGTGTCAGTCGATCTTGTGTCTTCTGACAAAATTGTTGATCTTCGTGCTTCTGAATGCGGACCCGTTATCTGAGATAATTCTGCGCGGTACCCCAAAATGGTAAATGACTTGATTCTTGAAGAACTTTAGTACGTGATGTGCTTTCACTTCTCTGAACGGTATTGCTTCTACCCACTTAGAAAATTAATCTGTAGCTGCAAGAATGAAGCGATGTCCTCTTGAAGAAGACAGTTCTATCAGACCCACAATATCTGTGCCCCAACACTCAAACGGCCACGATGTGATTGTCAGATGTAGCACATTTGGAGGCTGATGTAGAACCACTCCATGTACTTGGCACTGGTGACAACTCTTGGTGACCTTCATGCAATCGGTCATCATTGAGGGCCAGTAGTACCCTAGTCTTTTAATCTTCATTTTCATTTTCGGACCGGATTGATGAGCGCCACAAAGTCCTGAGTGTACTTCTTTGAAAATTTCACGAGCCTTGGACCCACTCCGGCATCTTAGCCACATCTGATCCAAAGACCTTCTGTATAACGTGTTGTTTATTAATGCTTAAGACAGAGTTCTTTTCTTGATTTGATGGGCTATCGACTTATCGTCCGGTAGGTTTCTTGTTTACAAGTAGTCTATTAACAGCTGACGCCAATCTTCTACTTTTTCTGTCACTGCTGCAACCGATTCTTTTTCTTTTCCTTCTGATTTGTGTATTGTATCCTTGTCAAGTTGTGAGAGAACCTGTCGTCCCTGAACTGACATTTCAACTGACTCATCCTGTAAGCAGGCAAATTCTTTTGCAAGGCGGGCTAACGAATCTGCAAGAGTATTTTCTCTCCTGGGAATCTTGTAGATCGTTACATTCGAAATTTGCTCCAACAGTTTCATGGCATACTGAAAGTATTGTTCGAGTCTTGGCTTTAGAATTCTGTATTGTCCCGCAACTTGCTGAATGATCAACTATGAATCTCCATAGATATTGATATCTGTTATTCCCATCTGAATAGTTAATTCCAATCCGGTTATGAGGGCTTCGTATTCTGTTTCGTTATTTGTACACGGTTCTGTTAAGTGGTAGGAGTATCTTAACATTCCCCGCTCTGGTGTTATAAAGATTAGTCCGATTCCTGCCTTACCGAAGCACTATCGTTTGCGATTCTTTATCTTTCGATGTTGAAGATGCTCCGTCGAAGTACGGTTCCCAACGCCGATCATCGGGGTCTTCTAGGCTCATTATCCGCTCGTCCGGCAAGTCATCGTTGAGAGGCGATCTCGTCGGTAAAGGGTGTCTTTGCAAGGAAGTACGTTAGGACTTGTCCCTTTACGACACGAAGAGGAAAGAAAGTTATATCGAATTGCAATAGTATCATCGACCACCTAGCAAGTTTGCCGGAAAGCATCGATCGGGTCATCAAATATTGCAATGGATTAAACTTCAAAATAAGGTTGACCTTATGAGAAAGCATGTAGTGCCTGAGCTTTTGTACGGCGAAGATCAGGGCCGAACAGTGCTTCTCAATAGGAGGATATTTTACTTCCGTCGGAATTAGATGACGACTTAAGTAGTAGAGAGCATTTTCTTTTCCCTCGTCATTGACCTGGGCTAGCAGGGCTCCGAGAGAGTTGTCTAGAGCTGCGGTATAAAGTATCAACGGTCTACCCAAGACTGGGGCTGCTAAAAGAGGAGGTGTCATCAAATCTTTGTTTTATGTCATCGAAGATATGTTGACATTTGGAGTCCCAAGTAAACTTGGCATCCTTCTTGACCAAAGCAGAAAAAGGCTGACACCTTCCTGACAAATTCGAGATAAAGCGTCAAAGATATGCCAATTTTCCTTGAAAGGATCGTAGTTGTTTCAAGGTTTTGGGAGGCGGCATTTCTAAGATAGCTTTAATCTTTTTCGGATCGATTTCAATTCCACGACGTCGAATAACAAATCCTAAGAATTTCCTGAGGTGACGCCGAAGGCTGCATTTCAAGGATTCATCTTAAGGTTATATCGTCTTAATCGCTCGAAAACAATTCTCAAATCATACAAGTGATCCTCTTTTAGTTTACTTTTGATGACCACATCATCCACGTAACACTCGACTTGGTTGTGAATGAGATCATCAAAAATCCTTGTCATTACTCTTTGATAAGTTGCTCAATCCAAATGGCATCACTGTGTAGCAGTACACTCCAATTGGCGTTCTGAAGGCTGTGAAGTTTTCATCTTCCGGTGCCATCTTTATCTGGTTGTATCCTGAAGATCCATCCATGAATGAGAAGACTTTATGTGTTGAATCAATGTCGATCATCTATTCTAGAATGGGTAGCGGGAACTTGTCCTTTGGACATGCTTTGTTCAAATCTCTGAAATCCATGAGATTCTGATCTGACCATTTTTCTTCCTGACTGGTACCACATAGGCTAAACAAGTTGGGTATTGTTCCTCACGGACAAATTTAGCGTCTATTAGCTTCTTAACTTCAGCTATAACTTGTTGTTCAATCTCTAAACGCATTCTTCTCGGAGCTTGTCTGACTGGAACAGCAGTGTGATCCACTCCTAGCCTGTGAACTGTGACTTCTGGAGTTAATCCTGGCAATTCATTATAACTCCAAGCAAAACAGTCCTTGAATTCCATCAATAGCTTGATTATCTCTTCGGAGTCTTCTTTATTGAGTAAGGATCTAACAAAGGTCAGCCTAGGCTCTTCGCTAGTACCAAAGTTAACTTCCATTAACTCGTCTATTATAGATTTAATTTCTTCTTCGAATTCTGGCGGAGCATCTTCGATTGGTAGATCTTCGAGATCTTCTGAAGCTTCCAAGCAGTCTTCATTAGGCTCGCAAGTGACAACCAAACAAAATCCTGTATCGTCATCTGATCCTACCGTGCCGAATCCGAGACCATGTTTTGAATTGGAAGGCCGGCTGGCATTATTCCATAATTTTTCAAAATGTTGTGATCGGGCTTTTGTCCATCATTTAGGTAAGACACCACATTGAATTAAATTTTGAACACAGGGAGAGTACCACTCAAAAGGTAATTCCATTAATTCAGAAGAAGTAACATCTTCGAATTGTACATCTTTTTCAGTATTGGAAGAAGAAGCACCACTGTAAAACTTGATTGGTTTAGTACCACCACCATGCACTTACTTGGCCACCATACCCTCGATCTTATTAGAATGGATCGGGTTCAGGGTCATAGTATGTACATAATGGTTAATCTTCTCGTACATTGATTTGTATTCGTCATTCTTTTCATCTTCGAGAGAGATCTTGAACTGGGGTTTCTTTTGATTTACTGTTGCTGCTTCTTTCTTGATTTTTTCTTCTTCGGAACTGTTCTCCCAATCAACGTCGATGACTGGTTTCTTCTGTCCAACTGTTCTAACGTCTCTTCCACAATCCCGTCCTCGGCCTCGACCTCGGGTGCGAGTTCTGGAGAAACCTTCACCATCTCGCAGTAAGGGAGTGGTGAGTAACTGTTGGACTAGAATTTTAGGCTCTTTATCGTCTTGCACTTTTTTTGCTTCATTTGGTATGACATTTCTGAAGAATATTATTTTCTTTGAAGGCGCGTAATAGGCTGCATCTTCATGAATTCCAATCTCGTGTACGGAGAATGGTTGCAAGTCACCTTTGATACACTGTTCTCCTCCTTCGTAATACTTTATGCACTGGTGCAAAGACGACGGTACCATCCGGTTTTCATGGATCCATGGCCAACCCAGTAGAGCATTGAATGATGTTTCAAAATCAATTATGTGGAATTTTGCGGTTGTCTTTGCTAAATCACCGGTCCTCATCAGTAATGTTATCGATCCAAGAACTCTTTCTCCTTTCTGATTGAACTTTCTTAATAACATCTTGTCAGCTTCGAGGTCACGAGCAACAATTTCTAAATATGCTAACGTTCGAAGGCTCATTATGTTGATTGATGCTCCCAGATCAACCAACACCCTGGAGAGCGTAAACTTTCCAATAGTGACTGAAATGTACAACGGTCAGTTGTGATCAGCTATTCCCAGTAATAGATCATTGTCCGTGAAGGTAACACCTCGCTATTCTTTTAATGAGCAAACCTCGTCGAAGGAATTACCGGCCATTTGAGCTAAACAAACCTCTGGATTAAGTAGAGCCTTGATCAGAGCTTCCCTCATCTCCTTTGACAGGATCAGAGCGTCGTATATGCTTAGTTTGGCCGGTAGCTTCCTAAGATGGGCTAGCACGTTATAATCCACTTTATTACCATGTCCCTTGTTTTATTCTCGAATAGGCAATTCCTCTGCTGGGGTTGGCTCCTCCTGAGGAACCACCTGCTTTCCTTTATCCTTTGGACCCATTCTCGGAGGTTAGAACTTCTCTGCTTCTTAAATTAACTTCTGTTATTTCTTCTGCATCTGGTGCTGAATTTGTCGGTGTATCCTCTTAAATTGGAATGACTGGCTCTTCTGCACTTGCTTCGGAATTTGATGACTCTAATTCTATTGCAGTCGGAGCTCCTCGAAATTCACAAATAGACTCACCGCTTGTTGAGCTTTCGTAACCATCCTTGTGAACGTCTTCTCTGTCGTGGTCATTGAGGTTTAGTATGATTTGAGAATCGTTATTTGTATTGGAATCGAGATCTGGATTAGCTTGGTTTTTGTTAGTTACCTAATCGTTAGAAACAATCAAAACGTATCCAACACCAAAACTCTTATCATTATAAGATCCCGCCGGGGCGAGCAAATAATCATACAGAGTCAGAGGTTCGAGGGATTTCTCCCCCGAATCGGAAACAACCATCCTAGGATAAGCAGCCCCTAGTCTACCATTCGGAGCCTCAGTTTTCTTCTCTCCCACGATTTTCTCCTCCTTCTAAGGCGGTTCTTCAATTGCAAGCGATAGTGCCGGCTCGGCAGGTTTCAAACTTTGAGTTGAAGCGTGCACCGATTCATTCTGGATGTGATCCAAAATTTTCTTTGAAGACTTTGTCCAGACGGTACTCCATCCATCATTGGTCGTATACGGGTTTATCGGAACAATAGGATCCGTCGAGATAACATTGACGGAACCTCCTTTTTGGGTTCCTTCATGTATTCCTTCGGGATCATTATGTTCCCTTTCCGGAGATTGTCGTCAAGCCAAATCTTGAAAGTGATGCAATCCTCTATCTTATGCTCGAGCATCCTGTGGTAAGGGCAATAGTTTGGATGATCTTTTTTGTTGACTTCTTCCGGCCTCTTGGGCTCTGGTAGCTGAAAATCTAGTGTTTTCATTAAACTGCGGAACATCTTTGCTACTGCTTCAGTCTTGAATGGATATTCCTTATTCAGAAAATCTTTCAGAGTACGCTGTGGACGAGACGGTTGTTCATAATGCTGAGGCGACTGATAGCTCGGTCGAGGCTGTTGATAACCTTATTGAGGTTGGTTATAAGTACGTTGCGGTGGTTGATAACTAGGATGTGGCCGCTCTGGCTGTATCTGTACTGGCTGCTCGCCTTTATCGAATTCCGCGATGATTCCGGACTTCTTTTCGAATGCTTTTACTGGTTTCTGTTTATCAGTCTTGTCCACGAAGCTTAGCTCCTTTGCTTCCTCCTGTAAGCTCCCGGCCTTGCTAAGCAGCTTCTCGAAAGTCTTGATTGTAAATCCTTTAAGGAGAAGTGCTATCGGGCCGTGGATGCTTTTTAGCAAAATACCGATCGCATGCTGTTCCTGAAGTTGTGGTTCACACTTCATACATAAATTTCTCCATCGAAGTATGTAATCCACTCGTTCGGTTTCTGGTGCTCCACTACTAGATCACCGATAGTGATGTGATGCTGAGCCCCGGCGAACCGCTTAACGAAGAGATTTTCTAACTCTGCAAAGTTCTTAACTGAGCCATTTGGCAATTCTACGTACCAGTCGAAGGCAATCCCTGAAAAACTGCTGACGAACTGACAAAAGAGTAAAGCATCACTCCCACCGGCATTGCAGCAACTAGCACGAAAATGTATGACATGCTGCCGGGGGTTTCCCGTGCCATCAAAAGTCTTAAACAGAGGTGGTACGAAGCCTTTTGGGTATTGGACGGCATCGAACTCTTCGGGGTAAGGCCTACCCATCTGAATAGAAGCTCTGCTCTTAGAATGTGCTAAGGCTTCTCGCACCTGCTGTTCTACCATGTTTTTAATGTCCTTTTTGGGAATCAAACTCTGTGTAGAATCCTTCTTTGGTGGCTCATCTCTGTTGACGGATGTGATCTCTTTTCCTTCATCTGCGATATGGATGATCTCTGGGGGTATTTCATTCTGAGGTTGTACCTGACTCTGGAGAGTGGCTAAAGCAGCAGCCATCTCTTCCATCCTCTTAGCCATCTGGGAAATTGTGTTATCTCTTTTCCGAAGTTGTGCTCTCATCACTTCCGGTTCATCTTTTTCTGCAGCTGCCGAAGCACCTTGCGAAGCTGATGATGCTCGTCTATCAACCATATTGATCTCGACATACTCCTCATCCATGAATTCTGATGAATCAATTTCATTTTTTAACTTTTCTCCTCTTTCTTTTGCCTACATTTGGATATCCGTCCTTAGCTTTCCTATAGCATCCTCGAGGGGTCGCTTCCAAACGGTCTCGCGGTTGTCGTGTGATGGCTGTTGAATTTCTTTATCGGGAGTTTCTTTTATTGCAGTAGCACTTCCTTCAGATTCAAGCTCTTTACGAGGCTTTTCCTCTCAGGACGTTGTGTTGGTTTCGGCTCGGTAATAATAGGTCGCCACACCATCCTTCTTGCAGCAGAAGGCCTCGGCTACATGCTGGTAGGTGGTGTCCTCCCTAATATGATGGCCCGATACAACAACAGGTGAACTAGCTTTCATTTTCTTCCTTGGTTTCTCTATGACAGTGACAGGCTCTACTCACGGTCCGAGGCGGGATCTAGCTGGCACTCGTCCCATTCTTCTTAGGATTTCGACACGAGGCATCTTTCATTCTTTGCCAATTTTTCTATCACGACTTGTAGCCAGAGCAAATGGCGTAGTCTTAACCCTTTTTCTTTTGTAGTTACTATAGTATGCAGGTCGGGGTAATGTAGCGGCAATCCTTCGGACGTAATCTTCATCTGATGCAGTAGAGAGGGGGTTAAACCTACTCCCTTCCAACAGAGGTATATACTCAGGCAGTTCTTCTCTTTCCTCAGAAATTTCCTCTAGAAAAGCAACTTCAGCAACCTTGGATTTCTCAATCCTGGCGATCTTTCTGCTTCTATTTCTCCTTTGAGTCTGAGTTAGGGGTGCAACTCTTGAACTGGACCCAATCTAAAAAACAGATGTAGCAAAATCTGTACCCTCCACGGTGACAGGCTCATCACAGGCTTTGATTTCCTTCCCATTCAGTTTGGCAGAAGCCGGGGTAGGTGCAGAGATGACTAGACCGGTGGGGGTAGAGACAACAGTCCTCCTACGAATAGCAGTACTTCTTTCAGCTAGAATCCTTTGCAGGGGAGGGAATTCTTGAGTCGACTTCAGGTTGAACTCAATTACGGGCTCCTCAGTTTCTGGCACTTTGTCCATTAGTGCGAAGAGAGTGACGTCAGCGAACTTAATATTTGTGTTGTCGAATCCTTGTCCAAAATGGATGATCCCATTGTCAGGCAGCTCATCCTTATAGACGGTGAAGTCCATTCCATTGGTGAAGGAGAAAATTAACTTTGGGGCAGTCATTTTCTGCAGTGTAGATTCCGAATGTTAATCCCGAACTTTGCTTCCTTTTGTCACAAAACTTAGAACGAAAAAGAAAGAGTCCGAACACATTTTCGTTTATCTTAGTGTATTTATGATTTTTAAGAGAATTTGTTTATTAGAAGGTTGTTTATTAGAGGATTTTTTTGTTAGGAACAAAATGATTAAAGGTATAGAAAAGGTAAACGACCCGATTCAGAATTGGAAAGGAAGAGAAAGTCTCGTAAGACTTCTCAACCCGAAGGACCGCTCCTAAGCTAACACCTATTGGGGCTCCACCCCACCTCAAAAAAGAGGTAAAAAGATTTCGTAACCTCTCTGTTTAGGGGTGTCTAAACAGTGGCTCCTAAATCTGAGAGAAGTTGGTTATACCCGTTCAAGATAGAAATGAATGTGGTATGCCAACAGAAAGAATGGTATTTTGCTACACTAGGGACATGGATACACTACCGATTTATGAAAGCAAAACCATCTGATCAAAATGGAGCGAGGAACTTAATCCCCAGCGGAGTCGCCAGAAGTTGTCGGCATATTTTAGGTTGAGTGTTGTTTTTAGAAAAGGGGCCGCCTACAGAAGTTGTCGGCGAATTTTCAGATTTTAAATTTAATTTAAATATATATAATTTAGAAAGTAGTATTTGATTTTGAAAATAATTTTTAGTTTGAAAATTTTAATGTATGAAATCATACTGATCTCACATCCCAAATAGTTTATATAAACGAGCACCACACCACAAACCGTATATCTATCCCGAAGAATAGGCACACTGCTTGATGATGGGGCTCGGTTAAATAAACTAGGAGATTTGTGACATCCGTTTGGTCTGCGAACCAACTTTATAAGCCAACATGTTCCCCTTCTTAATATAAAGAAATTAAGCAGGGTTTATATTACCTGGGTTCTTAAAGTTCCCTATAAGGGCAAGCCCCTATAGTTAATTACATCTTAAATGACGGGAATCATTTAAGAAAACTCTCGATAATGATCAGTGGTTTTTCTCTCAAGAATTTCAAAGTTTAAGGTTTTCAAACAATTGGATTTTGGAAATTTTATTTGGGAATGGATCAAATTTGGAACAGTTAATTTCAGGAGTCCGAAGGAAGAGAAGTATGAGAAGCTGAGGATCCAAAAAGAATCTTGACAACTTCCCAAACTATCCTATTGTTTGGCTTCAATTTGAGAGTTTATTTAATATTTCAATCCTGCCAAATTTAATTAATTAGGACTTATATTTGTATGTCATAATCAAATGAATAGCCTCGAAAATGTGAGGGTTTATGTAGTACCGAACGACTACCTCGGAGTCCTAAGACCGGTTAGGGCTTAATTTACATAATATGATTATGCAAATGCCTAACAAAAAGTTGAGGATTTATGTTGCACTAGGCAAACTACCTCGAAATCCTATGGCTTGGTTATTTAAAACTAGGAAAGGTTTTGCTGATGTAGACTCGAGTTTTGCTGACGAAGATGGCCGTGCTGCCCACTGTGCTCCAAGCTTCTTGTTGTTGCAGAGGTTTAGTTGTAGAAGGTGAAAATCAGGGGATGAGAGAAGTGTTTTGGTTTAGAAAGGTTTTAAAGTCCAAATGTCTTTAGTGTTTTATTAGGGGAATCTTAAATTTGATTATAACAACGCCGGTTAAGATCCCACGATTCCATCATTCAGGCACTGTTATTTTTATCGGATTCACTTAGTCTAGATGAATTTGCTAAACTCAACTGAATGAGTTCCACACTTTCATTTAGACCGTGGGAAATCCCGGTAACAACACATAGGTTACATCATCTGAGGTATTCCCGATCATCCAACAAGTCGTTTTAATTTAGTTGTAGTTGTAGTTTTGTTGTTCTGTTTGTGATTAAATTTTGAGTTGTTTTATATTTTAAATGTTGTGGCGGTGAATTTTATCCTGTTGTGACTTTTAATTTAGTTTTGGGTTTCAGTTTTGTGGCTATCCTACAGGTTTCAGTTTTCATGCAACAATCTTATTTAACATACAAGAAGAGTAAAGTGCAGCTTATATAAATAAAATGCAATAAAGTAAATTGCAATAAAGTAAAAGTGTACCTGGAGGGTCTTCTCGTTATTCCAAGCTGCACTTAAAACACATGTTAAGGCATTTAAATATTTATAACAAGTACCTAGGTAAAGCTAAGGGAAGGGTTCTGGTTGTCTACCAAGATCATAATCCTATAACTAGTCATTTCCTATGACGTCTAGGTTCTTGTGTTTTGTTTATGGATGATTTTCTTCACCAAAGAACAATTAAGTTCATTTGTTCTTCTAAAACATCTCATCATATTGAGAAAGTTCTTAGGACGAGTCCTAAACATCTTTTCAATACTTCTGAGATTATTTTGTGTCCAAGTAAATTTAGTTGCACAGGTGAATTAATCATCCAGGAGTTTATTTAAGCTTTGTCTCTTGCTCAGTGAACTTGGGCATTTGATTACCTGATGAATGAAGTGACATCTCACTTAATACTTTATTTAAGAGTTATAATAATTAAAGCCTTTAGGGGCAAGTTGGTTTGTTGAGAATTTTAATCATTCTTAATTTGAAGTTTGAGTTAATGGTTTAAAGTGATTTAGTTTAATTATGAGGTTTTAATTAATAATTTTAATTTTGGAATAGTGTTCAAATTATTTTTGGTTTAAATCTTTATACTTTAAGTGATCTTAATACTTTAAATTAATCTTTGGCGTTTCAAATTCACTTAGATTATTCATATATCTTAATGATTTGATTTAGGTTAATTATGATATTTTAGGTTAATCTTGATTATTTTGATTTTTTATATTCTTAATTATGAATTGTCCTAATATTTCAAATTTGTTTTACTTTTATTATTGAGTGATGTTAATTTAATATAATTTAAATTTAATTTAATTGAATTTAAGTTAATTTAATTTAATTTAATTTCAATATTTTAAATTTAATTTAATTTAATTGTTAAAATGTTAATTTTATTTAATTTTAATTTTAATTTAATTGTTAAACCACTTAATATTTTGAGCTTTCCTTTAATTTAAGGGTTATTTTTTTTTTAATTTTTAATTTACTTAGTTTGGATTATTATTTTAATCTTAATTAAGAGTTAAATATTATTGAAGTGATTTATTTGTGGATTTTTTTATTAAAGAATTAATATCCTCTCAAGTTATATCCCTATTTTCAAATTTTTATTAATCTTCCAAAATTTAAATTGTTTAAATAATTAAAGTTTCATTTTTGGTTTATTAAAAGCGATTAATGGGTTCCTACCCTTTTAATTTTCCAAAGTTTCAATCATCCAAGAAAGATAAAATCAAAAAATTTTACCCTCCATTTTAATTAAACCTAAAATTTTAATAAAGGGGTTTAAATTCTTTAATTACCTTTATGCCCTTTTAGGCTTATTTATTTCATAACTCACTAAATTGAGTTCAAATGAACTTGAAATTTTTATGTCACATCATTTACATGTCAATTAAGACATTAGAGGAGAAAATGTGATTTTTCTGAATTTAATTTATTTATATAATTATTTTTTGTCAAAAATAAGGGATTTCAAGGAAAATTCAACAACATGACCAAAGTAAAGTTCCCATCCTTAAAAAAATTATGAGATGTTCCTAATGACCAAAGAACCACTTGGACTAATTTTAGTGAATTTTTAATTTATATTTTATTTATTATAGTTATTTTAAATTTTGGAGTATTAATTAATTATAAAATAAAATAAGGGTTGAAAATTAAGTTTTATATTTTTCTTAAATCTCTCTAACATCAAGGAGTTCAGAGAAACCAATTTTTTATTTTTTTAATTTTTCTTTAATTTATTAGAATTAATTTAGTGAAAAGGTTGGAAAATTCATTTTTTAATTCAAAAAATTGTTTTAAGCATTTAAAATTCAATATCTTTACTAAGAGACTTAGGAAAAATATTTGGTTGGTTTCTAAGTGATTAGGAGTCAAAATGTGACATTTTTATGATTTTTATTATTTTTGTGATTTTTATTATTTTTTAATTATTTAAATATCAAAAATATCATTAAAAATAAAAAATTTTAGAAAATTCCAATTTTAATTTTTATAGACTTCTCTGATATCAGAGAGCCCACAAAACCAATTTGGTTAATTTTTGAAATGTATTTTTGGAGTTATGAATTTTTAAAGATTAATTTTGATCATGTGGCTTAATTAATTCATTTAGTGGGGCTAATCATTTTCAATTGACTTCAAATTTTTATGCAAGGTTCTCTGCATCCTAAAGATCAATGGAGAGTTGATTTCAAGTTATTTTGATGTGTGGTTAACCCTAATTAATTAAAATTCAATTTTGTGTATTTAGGCTAATTAAGGTTATTCTTAATGAATTAAGCCTAACCATAATTATCCTAGGGTCCTCTAGTCCTAAAAAACTTCCCCAAATATTTCTAGAATTTATTGAGCAATATGCTAATTATTGGATTTAAAAGCATGTCAATATTTACAAAAATTTAAAATAAGCTCGGTTGGAGGAGAAAAAATTTGATACATTTGTCCAAGAGGTGAGGCCTCAATTGGAAATGGTTGGATTGAGCATAGGAGTGCTTCGAGAAGCTTTGGGAAAAATTTGGCCGAGTTTCCCTAAGGTAATCTTTTGAATCTCTTCTCTTTGGCCATGAATGTAGCTTAACTAGAGGAGTTTAAGTTCAAATTGGTCAAAGCATGAGGTTGGGCTTGGTTCACCTTTCCATGGTCTGATTTGGGCTGAAAAAAGATCCCTTTATTCAGCTTGATTAGTGGGGAGAAGTCACAATCCAAGTACAATTAGGCTTAAGCATGGGTTAGGGGAGACATAGGAGTGCTTAATTACTTTAAGGGAATCAAGAAAGAGGCTCCTCCTCTTGCCCAATATGGTATGGTCACATGAACACCACTCACATGGCTTGCATGGGGCTTAAGGATGGCTTCATGGCTAGCCTCTGGCTTGTCCATGGCTTGGTCAATTTTCATGAAAAAAGGTTATTTGGATTTTTTTGAAAACTTTGGAATTTTTGATTGGTTTTGTCATGATGCTATTTTGGTTTAATCAAAATGATGGGTTTTGGACTTAGGGGTGATTTAAATCATAGGGAATGATGAGGGAAAATTTCATGTGGGCTTTGGAATGAAATTTGGGCTTTTGAATGTGTTGGAAGTGGGCTTTTAGGTTAGAAAACAAATTGGTAGATGGAAATTTTGTAAAAGATTTGGTCAAACAAATGTTGGGTTTAGTTTAGGGATGTGTCATGAGTGATTTGGAACAAATTTGAAGTGATTTTGAATTGAATTGGGTTTAATTTGGGTATTTTTAGTAAAGGGGCCAAAGTGGGTCAAATTGGGCTAACTTGGATTAAGGTTGGGCTAATGTTGGATTTGATGTAAAATTAATGTTGAGAAATATTTATGGGGTGTAACAAAGAGTTTTCAATTTTAGTTGGGCTTTAATTTTGGGATTTGGGCTTATTTGGGTTAGGTTTGGGTGGATTTTAGGTTCAAATTTGGGGCAAATCTTGTTAGTGTTTTGTTTGTGGGGATATTAGGAAGGTTTAGGAAAAGATTTGGGGCTAATTGGAGTTGAATTGGGTTGGTTTGGGCTAAGTTTAGGTCATGGGCCAAAATTGGCCTTTAAGCTTCAAATTGGAATTGGATCCAAATGTTAATCAAATTGGGTTTGGATTTAGTCTAAATTGATATTGGGGATATTTAATTGAAGTTTAGAATTGGATTGGATCAACATTGAGGTTAATTGGAGTGGTTTGATTTGACATTGGCTTCACTTAGGTTAAAAATGGGCCAAATTTGGGGTTTTCGTAAAAGTGGGTTAAATTGACAAAATTGGCTTATGGTGTAGTTGAACAAAATGAAATTGGGAATATTTGGGATTTTCAAGAATTTTCTGGAAATTTTTGGAATTTATGGATTTTTGGTTAAAAAGGGCATTTTGGGTATTTGGAGGGTATTGGGGGGTATTTTTGGAAATTTTGGTATATTTGGCTAAGGATAATCAATTTTTGTGGAGAGAAATGTTTAGGACTGATTTTGAGGAATTTTGGATAATTTAGGTAATTTTGCAAATTTTGGATAGTTTCAAGGGCATTTGGTAGGTTTGGTGGGTGTAGGGTCCCGGAGGTCAAAAATTGAAATTTTGGATAAATGAAGATTGATCAAGTTTAAGTAGAATGGAATCACTTTAGTTGAGCCATGAAGCCATATCAAGCCCATAAGAGCCATGTGAGGACTCATTTGAGGCATTCACTATGTTGTTTCTAACCCTCTTAGCCAAGGGCTTAGGGGTTGAGGACCATCCATATGGATTACCTACATGAGTCAGGAAGTCAAGCTAGGTATGAATGGTTTTAGGATTTGGAATGTGTGTAAAAGTGTAATGTGTGCAGTTCAACCCTCACCAGACCAGGCCACCCAGGGTAGTCCTAAGGCCAAAGAGTCCTATAGGGAACTCATCTTTTAAACCTCCACATTTGATCTTAACCCTCCAAGTGACTTAGGGGTTTACAATCAAACTTATGGGGTTTGCAGGGAGTTAAGAGGTGTTTAAATTTCTAAGTGGTGGGTTCCATTTCTAGTCCTCTAAGTTATTCAAAGGGAAAGCTAAGGCTAGATCCTAAGTACTAAGGAGAGAGAAGAGAAAAGACCTCATCAAAAATGAGGTCAACAACCATTTTAATAGACCTATTTTAAGACCGAAACTTTGTAAATTTGACGATAGGCGAAACGGAGTTGAACAAGGTTCCAGCGCCTAGGCACCCAAACTTGGCGCCTAAGCGCCAGCATAACCTGTATATCGATGGTCCGGCGCCTAGGCGCCGAATTTCGACGCCTAAATGCCCCAGTTACAGGTTCGTGCAAAAACAAAAAATCTTCAGTTTTTCACACAAATTCTTCCTATAAACTGCCCTATCTTCATCCGCAATCCCTAAGAAACCCTAATTTTGTCCAGCACAACTCATTTTGGAAGAGAAAAGAGAAGTTTAGAAGCAATAGAGAGAGGAAATCATGGCAAAGAGTTAAGAGATAAGTCTTCTAAATATCCTCAACCTTATTTCAATGGTTATATTGCAATAAGTTTGGAGAAATTATTCAGTCGTCTAGATAAGATTGAGATGGAATTGCTAAGTGTTGGAAATCGTCTACATGAGATGTATCACCAAATCGAGTACTTAGAATGGCAGACAAAGCTTCAATTCGATCATATGGCGGCCTTTCAAGATTTTAAACTGACGATGTATGCGAAGAACAAATGGATTGACGAGAAGACGGCTTTGGAATTTCCAAGGGCGGTAGTTTTCTACCCATGCTGGCCTAGCAATCTTCATTGTGAGAGGGAAGAAAATTCAAGGCTTGGAGAAGAATAGATCATTGATGTGTTCTAGGTGTGATCGAGTCATGTTTTAGTAAGTCGAATATTTAGTTTGTGTGTTTGTTTTCAATGTTCAAAGGGTGTTGTTTGATTGTGAATTTGCTTTGAAATAGTGATGTTTGTGTTGTTTATTAAGAGTTGAACCTTGTTATAGTAATTTTTTGTAATTTCTTGAGCTTGGAATCGAAAATTTTGAAATGGAATTGGAAGAGTTTGATTATATCTTGTGTTTGAATGTTGGATCTATTTTATCATTTAAATTGTTTGTGGAAATGTTTGCAAGTTAGAAATTGGAGTAATACTCTCATGTGAGTTATTAGAAGTCAAATTTGTTAAGTTTTGGTGGAAAATACAACTTTTAAATCAATTTTTTTGGAAGGCGAGTCTGACACCTAGACGCTAGAATTTGGCGACTAGGCATCGGTTCTGCCTGAACCCAAAATCCGGGCTTTTAAACCCACAGACGCCATTAACAACGCTTAGGCTCCTTCTTGCTCCATTTTTCGTGAAATACATACCTAGGGATCCATTTTTAGGTCGGTTTCTCAATTTTTTGAGCTTGGAATCACTCAATTTCTTCATCTCGATGTCAGATCTACTTTCTAATCCATTTATTTTTTTTATTTTCACCATGGATTTTTCAACTTTTGAGCAAAACCAAAAATTTTGATTTTTGGAGTTTAATCCATGTATTTGAAGCTTTATATAAGTTTTTAAAGCTTAAATAAGTTTATTCTTTTAAACCTTTAATTTATTTTGTGTTTTCTTTCTCTTACGTTTAGATGGCTCTAAAATCTAAGTGAGGGAAAGAATAAGAAAATTTCGATCGCAGCAAATTCGCTACTATCGCAGTGCATTTTTGTTACAATGAATTTTGCTACGATGAGAAAATTTATCTCGGAGAGGAGTTTCTACAATCCTGGTGGAATGATTGAAGATATGATCGTTGCACTGAACTGGCAACGATTCTGCTACTTCACTGTTGTTGCTGTGATCCCTGTCGTCAGGGAATTTTATGCTAATTTTATGGATGTCGAAGATTACGAGATCTTCGTGAGAGGAGTTGGAGCAGGATTTACTCCTGAAAGGATCAACATTTTCTACGACCTGCCACCGATCATTGAGTGGTACTATTATGGATTATCTCCATCTGAGGGAGATTTGGAGATGATTATTGCATATTTGACTGATGGTACTGGAGCTTGGAAGATCCGGAATGAGAAACAGGTAAATTTTTCATCTTCTAAGTTAAATGGTGTTTCTAAGGCCTAGCATTACTTTATTTCTGCTCGCCTCCTTCCATCAAACCATTTGAGTGAGGTCACAAAGGATATAGCTATCCTCAACTATTGCATACAGGAGAGGAAGCTAATTGATGTCGGGAGTATTATTTATGATTCTATAGAGGTCACTGCTCTTTCCAGCACTTCTGTGGGATTGGGATTCCCATCTCTGATTTATTCTCTGTGTGAAAGTGCTGGAGTTGTTGCTGAGCTTTCAGAGGAGAAGCTCAAGTCTACCAAGCCCATTGGACGAGACAGTGTTAGTATTTATGATCGACTTCGAGGAAAGAGTTCTACTGCAACTTCTAGTTCATTACCTACTTCAGGTAGATCTTCTACTTCTCGACCCTCTACTTCTGCTACTGAGCCACCATCTAGTTTTTAGGAAAATATGCATGATAAATTTATAGTGCAGTAGAATATATTACTTTTAACCCATTGTAGAGTGGATACAATAGATAAGAAAGTGGATCATCTTTCTGAGTACACCCAGAGGAAGAGTGATTTTGATGCAGAGTATTCTGAGACTCTTGTTAGATTCCTTAAGGGTGATCATTCAGTTCAGTTCCCGACCTGCCCTTGATTCTCACCATATGATGATTGCCAGAATAATAATGTAGAATTTTCTTTTGATGATGATGAGGATGAGGAGACAGCTAGTGATGAGTAGATTTCTAGGATTGAGTAATTGTGTTAATTATGTTATGTTTTGTCAGTGTGTTAGTTTTGGATGTATGTGATGATTTGTTTTTATGTTTGATGCATTGTTGATGTTAGTGTACTTTTGATGTTTAGAGTGTGTTGATTCTGAGACACTTATTGTTGTACTGATGATTTTTGGTTTGTTAGAGTTTATTTTTGTAATGAGATGTTTTGTTTCTGTTTTAGTACAGTGATCAGTAAACCTGTTTAGTTTAGTTATTTTTGTTTAAAATTAAAAAAAATTGTAGAAATTAATCTTGCTTACTAAAATTTTTCTATATACGCTTAAACATTTCTTTTATATTCATAAAAAGCATGTGTAGAAAAAAAATTTTCCTTTCTAGATTATTTTTCATATACTTAGAAAAATTCCTAGTGGAAATATGCTATTCCTTCTCTCATGCTTTAGAAATTTGCATGATTCATGTTTATACCAAAACTGAAGTTTGGGGGAAGGGAAAATACTTTGAATTTTAAATATTATTTGTTCTTAATTAGTAATATTTTCTTTAAAAATATTAACATAACATAAGGAATGAAAGTTTTATTTAAGATTACTTAAATTTTTGGAATTTATAAATAATTTAGTAAACTTGAATAGAATTATTTAACTTAAAGAATAATAAGATTAAAAATTTATCTATTTATAGTAAAGAGAATTGTATTTTTGAAATACTAAGGAATCAAGATTATTAATTGAAAAGGAAAAGATTGAAATAATTTTTGAAAAATACTTATTAAGAATGTCATATTTATTAAGTGAAAATGTATATTTTTTTAAATATAAGTTAAGGATAGTGAAGTTCAAAATCATTAATAGGCTATCCAGATACAGTAATCCTCACAAATTATAGAAGGGGGATTGAAAAATATCCTTAAAAAGAAAAAAAAAGAAAAAAAATAAGAAAAGAGCAAAAAAAGAAATGTGAGGAGAAACTTGAGGAGATGCCTAATCAAAAATTGGCTTCACTTGAATTATCTTATAGGAAAAAATCAAATTACATTTTTTAACTTAATTTTTATGTACAAGCATCCTTACTAGAAAAGTTTTCATGAAAGTCTTTTTCTTGTAAATTATTTATGTGACCTTAATATGATAAATTACAATTATTCTTGAAATAAATGAGAAATTTAAAGTCTTATGATTTGTTAGTTAAGTATTCTTTAATATCTTAAAATTAACCTTAATTAGTGAAATTTGGTTAATGATTGACTAGAGCATTTATAAAACCAAAAATTACAAGGAATCTTAAATATTTAAACTTTATTCCATATGTTATGCATTTTTTATATAATAAAAAGGGTTACTTGAGGACAAGTAACATTTAAGTTTGGGGGAATTTGATCCACTTAAAAGTACCTATTTTTATGCCTTATTTATGATTTAATTTTTAAGGATAATATGCTTTAATGAAAGGTATTTTTATGTTTTTTGATGTAAGTGAGGAAAAAAGAGTTCAAGAAGGAAGAATGAGCAAAATTGGAGCTAAAAAGCAAAGTTTCCAAAATTATAGGTCTGGTGCCTAGGCGCCAGTTCGATACTGAAGCAATTAAGATTTTTGACAACTTTGGGAAGTTATTTTGACGATGTTAAGCGGTTACTAGACCTTGTAGAAGACTGGAAGTTACACCTGATACATAAGACATGTGATACAATGCATCTGGACACAGGAAAACGTTTTAATCGCGAAGAGGTGCGATCCAAAGTGAAGGGGTGTGAAGATCTAGTCATGGAGTCCGGGGCTTAGGCGCCAGAGTTACTTTCTAGAAGATTCATTGAATTTGGACGAATTTTGAAGAGGTGCCTTAAGCAACCCCTGGTCATTCTTGAAGCTCTATAAATAAGAGACATTTCTACAGAAAAGAGAGCTCTCCCGCGCTCAGAAATAGTTCTAGAGAGCCACCAAATACTTTTCTTAAATATTTAATGAGATTATTTTAGTTTATTTTAGTTAATTTGGTTGTTACTACTCAATTCCTTGAGTAGTAAGTGAGAGTTTGTAAGAGTTGGTGTTGTTAAAGTCTTGTACTTTGCATTGGAGTCAGTAGGAGTCAAAGGATCACTTGAAGGAACATTTCAGATAAGTATTTGTAACTTGGTTCAAAGTTTTATAAATATGTTTTGTTGTGTGAATTCAATGTGTTCTGAGTAGTTACTTTTCTTTCTCCTTTCAACCATGAAAAGATAATAAAGATAATTTGATTTCGTTGGAGAACTTAAACTTAATTTTATAAATTATTGTGTGATATTCATACCTGATCTTAATTTACTTTTTAAACTGACCATTTGAAATGTTAAAATTTGTTGAAGAATTCTGAGCCTATCCGGAGATGAGTTCTTAACTAGTAGATATCACATGAATCCTTGGGTAATCGAAGGCCATGTGAGGGTTATTCAAGGTGAAGTGCAAATAAATAGGAAAATATTATTTATTGGACGTAGAATTAATTAGTTTTTAGAGTGACAGACTAAATTCTATTTGTTTGGTTTATAGAAAGAGAACGGGTCACTAGTAGGGCCGACCATAACTACCCTTGGACATCTAGAAGTGTGAATCTAAATTAACCCATTCTACTAATAATACATCATGAACTAATCTATAGATTAGCCAATGTTCTTTATATTATCGAGTGAAGGTAAAGAATAGGAAGGATTCTATTTGGCACAATACCATAATTTCAAGTTCTCCATGAATGATAGTTTTTCTGAAAATTCTTGGATTAGTTGAAAAAGGAGAAAGTTGTTTTATTTATACTTACATCAACCTTTACTTTATTGCTACTTTACTTGCATCTAGTAGAAATTTCATAAAACTTTAAATCTAAATTTTTTGAAAAGAAATTAAAATTATAATTACTTTTAATTTGAAAATCTATTAATTTCTAAAATTAATCTTCCCTGTGGGATCAATAACAAGGACTCCAATAGAGTCATGTATTACTGGATACGATACGTATACTTGTGTAGTACCTCTGGTGTGCAAAATATTTTCTAAAATTATATATTTATTTTTGCATACTACCCTTTGAAATATAAATTAAAGGATAAATTGTAGGCATAGTTACGGGTTGAGGTCATCAATAGCCCTAATAAGCAGAGTGGCTTTGTAGAGTTAAATCATGAGCCTTAAACACTTAGTGAGAATCCAATCAAACAATTATGAAACCCTTACTCACCACCTAGAGAGCCAATTCTTCTAACTTGTGGGGAAAATATCAATTTACAAAAAGGAGAGTTAATTGGGAAAGTTTTAGATCTAGAAAATGCTCTAAAGAATTATAATCCATATCAACCCCAAACATATCCTCAGGAAGACTATTATCATATTGGCAATGAGAAGTTGCAAAAATTTCTGAAACCCAAGGAATTAATGAAGAGTCTAGGATAAATAAAATATTGAGTGATTGATAAAGGATTGTGAAAATAGAAATTTAATTCTGGAGGAAGATAGTTATTATTTATTTGACCTTAGGTCTGGCTGAAGATGTAAAAATAAGTGCTAACTAAGGAGGCAACCCAAGAAATATCCATTGTTTTGATCATATTTTTCTTTGAATTTGCTGTGAAATTTACTTCGAATCTGCATTAAATTTTCTTTGAGCGTGTTTGGTTGTTTTAGCTATCAAGAGATGTTAGTTAGGTGGAATATTTACCCGAGTTAATTGGAATTATTACATTTGTAATTTTCATGATGATGCTTTAATGTGAATTGATATTATTTTTCTAGATTGTTGTATCTTACACTTGTCAACCTCCATGTGTTGTTTTATTGTGATGTCTTTTTTTATTTTGATTCCTTGTTATTACATGATAGATTTTGTTCACCTTTCATAAGACATGTATGGATGGGGGGCGCAAAATTTCTATGTATACTTGCGCGAGAGTAATCCATCTATTTAAGCTATTAACAATAATTAAACTAGTAACGAATGGAAAGCCTTGCAATTCAACTAGATTAGATAATAACTTCATTATAAATATCAATATTCATTAAATATTTCACTTTAAAAACTTCTATTTAAATCTAAAAGTCTTAAACTAATTAAAAGAGTGTAATATAAATAAAAGTAATTAATCTGAACAAATCGAGCCTTTAAATTATCGACTCAAACAATTTATTTGATCTTAAATTTTAAATAAGTTATAAGATTTTGGATTTCAAATTAATAAACAATTAAGAATCATCTTAGGAAAAATTAGATAGTTCAAAATTTTAAAAAAAAATACTTTTGACTAGATAAAGTAATTATCAGTGAAATTAAAAGTAATTTTGGGCTTAAAAAGTAGTGCATGACACTACATTAAAAAGAAAATTCAAAAGAAAAGGAAGTTTTTTGTAATTTTTTATAAGAAGCTTGAGGTTAAGTATGAAAAATTGAAAGTTGGTGTCTAAGTCCATCCTGATAAATAAAAATTAAAATTCATTTAATGGAATTCTTAACTACTAAATTCAAAAAAAGAAAGTTAAGTGATTTTGGATTATTTGATCAAGATTTAATTGATATAAAATATCCTTAAGAAATAAATATTTCAATCACACAAAATTAAGTATTTTAAGATATTTTTAGGCTTAGAAAGAGGAGATTTAAAGAGAGGGTTGGGTTATTGGAGTTTGATGACAATCCTAACCTGAAATGATATGTGCATACCTTTTATTATACTTGCCTAATATTTTTAAGAAGGCAATCTCATATGAGAGTTACACACACCACTCAGTCTTAATTAAGATATCGATTACTTGAGGACAAGTAATATGTAAATTAGGGGAAATTGATACGACTCAAATTTGTGATATTTTTCAACCTAAATTTCTTATTTTATTTCTTGATTATCATGTTTCATTACTTATTGAAGATATTTTGGTGGTATTACGCAAGTTGTGGGAGTTGAATATGCATTGTGGATCTAAAATATGAAGCGAGTAAATTTTGAGGACCGGCGTAGCTATGTAGGCCCTTATTGTAATTCCATCAGGTCCTCTATTGAGGTGATGTAATTATGTGGGCCTTTTTTGTATCCATGTCAAGCTCAAAGTAATTATGTCGGGCATGGGCATATCTATATCGACGACCTCCGAAGTCTTATTTTTTACATTATTCAATTGTGATTTTGGCAATAGCTATATAAGGAGATGCATTGGGCTGTTTTATGTGAGATTAGCAATTTTTTGGAGGCATTCATTAAGTAATTTTACGGTTTCTCCATCAAACCCTAGGGTTTCCCTTGCTCTTACTTTAGGGAGAAACTCTTAGGGTTATTTTTTCTATTGAGAGTTAGGCGACCTTGTGAGGAGAGATTAAGCTCATTAGCATGAGGTTGATCTACATAAAGCTATTATTGAACAGGAGGATCATGATATATTCCAGGGATTGAATGGCTCAGGTTTTAGATTTTTATACCTCTTGCATTATTTTTCTTTTTATGCTGGCAATAACAATTTCCATGTTTTCTTTTCTTAAGCATCATGGTTAATCCCATTTGTTGTACTCTTATGATGTACGACATGTGATTTTCTTATTAGTTTATTCTATGAGTTTTGTTCCCTATATGTCTTCTTTGCGCATGGACTTCATATGTTAATTTGTTAACTTTCTGATCTTAATTTACTTTTAATATAACCCAATTGAATGTTAAAATCACTTGTGATCTAAGACATTTAACCATCACCTAAAACAACAAGTAGGCTAACACACAATAGCCTACTAGAATATAAATTTTACCATTAAATAATTATAACCAAGATAGGGGACTAGAGGAATCTTGGTTGACGCTTAATGATTATGCCTCAATAATTGCAAATGGTTCATAGTGCTTCTAATGAGCTACACATAAGCCAAGGAGGACTTATCCTTGGTAGTCAACAATACCGTGGGATTTCATAGAAAAAGCATCAAGAAATCACTAGACCAGTGTCACAAGAGTAGAAACCTCCACCTTTGGAAAAACCTCTTAAAAACTTATTTTTGTTTTTTTCATTTTTAGGATTTTAATACATTCCCTTTTATACATTTAATACGTCAAGCAAGATTGAGTGGTTTAGTAAACTATAACTCAACTAGTTATAAGAATTCGATACATTTTCTCATCGGATCGATATATGAATTCATAATTTGTATATTACTTGATCGATATATATATATACTTATTTGATTAAACAATTACTTCATAGAAATTTTGGGCATCATTTACATGTTTAATTTTTTTTTATTTAATGAACCTTTTGGTGCTTTCTTTTATCATGCATAGTAACTAAATATTGTCATGCTCCTGTGGTTAGGATATATGAATGAATTAAATGTTTTATCCATAAGTTTTTCTTAGACATTTTTATGCTCTGTTATGTGATTTATGTTGATGTGTTAACATTTCTATCTTCATTTATTTCTAATTTAGCAGTTAGAAATTTAAAATCCCTTGTGACATAAGACTTCTAACTTTTGACTAGAAGAAAAAATATGTTAACACACTATCATCTAGTGGAATAGATATATTTCTAGTAGGATATTGCAACCAAGATATGTGATTAGAAAATTCATGTGAAACTTTACATGTTTAAGCTCCCTTGAATGTAATAAAAGTATTGAATACTTCTTATGATCTTAACAGTGGCTAAGGAGGATTTATTCTTGGTTGTCAATAATGACATGGGGATCTCACAAAAAACTTTAACGATTCACAAAATCTCAGCCATAAGATTATGATTTTCATCACCTCTGTAGCACTCTAAAACTTAGTTCTATTTACTTCATTATCATTTTAGAACCTTTCAACTTCTACAAATCAAACACATTAAACTAGACATAAGGTTTAATAAACTAGAGCTTCTTCAATTTAAAAATTTACTAGTTTTCTCATGAGAGTGTCACATTGATTGAAATGTTTAAGTGACATGTATACTTGCTTGATTACCACCTGCTTTATAGCTATTTTAGGCATCATTCCTTGGGAATTGAAATAAATCTTTTTATTTAGGAAAATTTTAGTTGAACCACTTAGAATTTAGGTTTGAATTTCTTTTTTATTTTAATTGTGCTTTTTTTCTTGGTTATGTATTGTTATCTATTTTTAAAAAATGTAGAAATCTGAAGAAAAAAATTGCATCTTTTGTTTTTTATTTTTTTCAGAGTCATTATTTTCTTTGTGTGTTTTGAATTTTTGTTGTGTGTTTTTCTTTAGATTTGGTTCACCTAGTTGAAACTATATGGTTATATGCATAGGATTGGATTAGCTGAGTTAATGCTCTTGGACCCTAAAACTAAAAAAATCATAAAAATAAATTTAAAAAATCACAAAACTAAAAAATAAATGCTTCGAAATAGTAAATCTTTAAAAGATCTCTTAAACCTATTAGGGAGTTTGCCAACTCATCAGCAAAATAAATTCACTTATGTATTAATCACCTTGTTGTTAAAGCTTTTGTTCAATCAAATGATTCATAACAACTAATTTAGGTGTGTATCCACTGAAGACCCAAACTTTCACTTAGCTAATTTCTTAAAATTGTGCACCGCATTCATATATAATGATGTCTCTAACAATATTGTTCGACTAAGGCTATTCCCTTTCAGACGTACTAGATAAAGCTAAGATGTTGTTAAACTTCTTAGCACTATGATTTATTACCACGTGGATGACTTAGCCTAAAAATTCTTGAACATATATTTCTTTCCGATCAAAACTGCCAAACTTAAGAATGACATCACTTCCTTTACTTAGTTATTTGGAGAGTCAGTTTACAAAACTTGGGAGAGATTGAAAGAACTACTTAGGAAATGCCCACATCATGCCTAGTTTGACTAGTTGATCATTTAAGCCTCTTACAATAGGGATGCATGATCTATATGGTCAAGCATAGATGTTACAGTTGCAGAGTCCCTTATATCCTAACCCTTTGAGGAGACCCATTCATTGCTCTAAGAAATGGCTAAGGATAATTTTTATGGTCCTCAGAGAGAGTTACCCATAAGAAAGTAGCTAATGTGCATGATATAAATGCTCTAAATATCCTAACCTCACAAGTTAATGCCATTTCTAGAAATTTGGACAACTTAGAGATGAATTTAGTGCAAGGATTCCTACTCAATGATGAGACAGCTTATGGACTAGTAAAAGATCCCAACACCACTTCTCTCGAGTCTCTGAATGCCATACAAAATAAGTTCAACAGCCCCTATCTCAATAGCTATAATCCATGACGGAAAATTCCTGTAATTTTCAGCTAAAATAATAAAAACCCAAGCATAGAAAACCAGAAGTGGAGGAGAAATCAATCCAACCGTATATCAAATTAGAATAACTAAGGTAGTAGCAACCTAAGACCGACTGATCCATTTGGATTCACCTCTAAATACTAATTTAAAAAGAAGAAACTATCCATAGAATAATTTTAAGCAATATAGGTAATCAGATACAAATTCATACTATAGTCATAAGAAACATTGAAACTCAATTAAATCAAATAGCTAACTCATTGAATTAGAAACTCTAAAAGACATTACTAAGTAATACAGAGGTAAATCTAAATGACCAAAATATGGAGCAATGTAAAGCCAACAGATTGAGAAGTGGGAAGATAACTCTGGAGAGAGAGAGTACTCATGTATACCTAGATCTTAAGCCTGAAACTCGTAGTGAAAAACGTATAACATACTTAGGAAAATACCCTCTTCTCCTAGGACTATGTATAAGAGAGCACCACCATCTTTTCTTCATAGACTCTAGAAGCATGGATTAGACATAAAATTCTTCAAATTAGTTGAGATTTTCAATAAATATACCATTAACACTCCATTTCGGGTTAGAACAAATGACTAGTTATGCTAAATTCATGAAAGACATCGTGAGCAAGAAATGTAAACTTTGAGAACTTGATATGGTAGCCCTAAATAAGGAGTGTAATGCAAATAAAAAAAGGGTTGTTTACTTAAAGAAAGAGGGGATTCTAATATAAATAAATCTATCTTATCCCCCATGAGTATGAAAGTGAAATATTAATGAGAAAAAGTGACTCGGAAGAAGCACCCTCTTTGGCTAACCAATCAACACGTATGTTTCCTTCCCTAAGTATGTAAGACCACATAATAGATAGGTAGGAAGAAAAATGAGCAAACCTTTTGGGAGTGAGGTGAATAGTAGCAAGGAATCTATCTCCACAATCAGTCAAGACCAGCCCAAGCACATGATAATTTGGAGAGCACCAAAATAGCATCAGCTTCATCTTTAAGAAGGCAATCAATAGTAGAAGTGGTAGAAATAGCAGTAGAACTTTGTGCAAATGATTCCTAACATCTCCGCGTTAGCAAGTAGCAGTAGTAATCCTGCTCCCATCAATATGTACCTTGATACAATCTTTGCTAAGTTTAATTTAATCAATGAGATGTGGTAGCTTCTTAGGTGTTGGATTAATAATATTGATGCCCTCTAATAGAGTGATGAGAGTATCCAAAAATTGAGCTTTAATCTTACCATATTTAATGACCTTATGAAAATGAGCAAGTATTTAAGAGAAGGTAGCATTCAGGCTAATATTGTCATGTTTCAACTTTTTCCTTGTAGACACCAAAAGCCAACAAATGATTGTAGGAGTGATCACAATAAAAAGGTTTCAAGTTGTCTAAAATCATCAAAGCAGTTGAAAATAAAATAATAGCCACTTCAATGCATCTGTAACATACCAAACACCTTCTCCAAACCTCATTAGCAAACCTGAAAAACAAATATATATATATATAAGAGAAGTAGAATCTTCCTCACATTTGCAAAGGAGGATTTTTATAGAATCAACCAATAATAAAAAATCTAACTTACCATTACTACAAGGTCTGTAAAGCTTTCTTCGGTTTGTTTAATAAATTTTAGAATCTTTTCCAACCCTCAAAAATATTTTAAAGGGTCTTTCCAACCTAAGAAGGGTAGTGCAAGGCATCTTGGTAACTTGGATGGTTGATAGAGGAATAGAGTTGATGATGCTCATTAGAAGTATGATTTTTTCACTATAGAAGATGAAGCTTTTCACCCACGATTAACGTTTAACATTGACCTTCTAAACTATGCTTTCAAATTGGAAGCTTTCTTCTTATTTTTGCCAAGTTGAATCTTAAGATGAAAGATTAGAAGAACCTTTCTAGAGAAGCCAGTGAACCTATTAATTAAGTTTCTTTTATCCAACGTCATACTCTTACTCACATAGATAAGACATTTGCTCTTGCTTAAATTCATACCAAAAGCTTGCTTAAAATAAGTGAGAAGGGTCCATAGTTTCCTAATTCAATTTTTGCTAACATTAGTGAAAATAACAAATTCATCAATATAAGCAAGATAAAAAATTTGAGTTGCCCTTTTCTTCTATAGAACATATTTGGGTGGTTGGTAAATAATTCTTGCAAGCATCTAGATATCTAATCAAAAGCAAGTATAAATAAGGTAGGAAAGAGGGCTTCTTCTTGTTTAATGCCACTTGAAGCTTTAAAGTAGTAATGTCATTCTTTATTAATGATTAAAGAGTAAAAAAAGTTGTCTAGAAGCCTCCAAATAAGAGAGTAGAAATTATCATAGAAACCCATATCTTAAAGCACCTTGATAATGAAATCTTAGGAAAGGGTGTCATTGGCTTTTTTAATGTCCATTTTCAAAATCATGTTGCCACCCTTACAAAGTTCATTCAATTCCAATACCAGTTCATTGGTGATAAGGATATTATAAAAAATGTTTCTACTTTAATAAAAGTAGCCTGACATGGATTGTTAATTCCTTTGAGTCGAGGTTGGAGCCTAAAAACCATAATTTTGTTGATAACATTAGGAACTATAAAGGTAAGGCTGAAAGGCTTGAATTCACCCCATTGATCTTTGAAATTATCTTTAAGGAAGAGAGTAATAGAGGATGACTTGGAAAACTTGTTAAGATCAGCACCAAAGAAAAAGTTCTGAATAGCAACAATAAGTTAATTTTGATGATGTCCCTGCATACCTTGTAGAAATGAGCTTTAAAGACAATAGGACCAGCCATTTTGGAGCTATCAATACTCTTGAAAACATCAAGAATTCCCTTTTCCAATGGAATGTCTATAAGGTTGAGGTTGTAAATGTAGTTCCTAATGTTATGGAAAAGACAATCCTTGAGTTTTTGGTGGCCAACATTGTCAGTAGAAAATAAGCTGAGAAAGAACTCAAATTTATTTCAATTAACATTACTTTTTATATAGGTTGGACTTTATTTTCATTATTTTAGAGCCAAGGTATTTATTACCTTAAAATAGATTCTAAATATTAAATATATAATTTTTTATTCTCGTAGAAAATCATAGTCATTTAATTATAAAGAAGTTTAATTGCTTTTAATAAATTGAAATATGTCAAAGATAAGCCAAAATTAAGAGAAGTGTTGAAATAGATTAGTCAGTGACAAACTAGTTTCAATCACTCTTATTAATGATTTTGCCTATTTTAGACTTTAGTTGTCTCTTAGACAAGAATTGTGGCATTTAATCTCTTAAGAGTAATGACTTTAAATGTTTTTTGAATTAATCTGATATGCATATATTCTTAATCCTGCATGTACTTTTGCAAGTCAATAGGATTCGATAGATGAATTGTTTTCTTATTTTCATTTATAGAGATAGACTGCAAATTTAAGTGTGCTTTTATTTTTGAAATCAAATGTGCATATCTTGCATATCAACAAACTTTCAAACATGAAAATTGTCCAATTATTTAAATCCTCATAATAAAGAGGATATTTTGTTAATTCAACATTCTTAATATTTTAGGCTCTCATTTAGAATGTCCTATTAATTAACTTATTTTTAAAAACATGTTTTATAAATCCATTATGATAACAACGAAGTCAAGGGAAATCAAAAGCAAGAAATGAAAGACTTAAGAATAAAACTCGATAATGTAACTATGAAAATTTTCTTATGTTACTTTTAAAAAATGGATCAATTTATTTTTAAAAACATTCAAAACATCTATTTTTATTTAAAATAAGTAGATCAATCAAACACAATTTATTTTTATTATTTCAAAAAATTAGCCAAATCGAAAATATTTTAATTTAAATTAAAATATAAACAATATAAAATAAAATTAAAAAACAAAAAACAAACGGCCCTAAATTAAGTATAAATGAGAACATTTTGATATTTTTCGTAAAAATGAGAATTGGATTGACCGAAGGCATCTGCGTTTAAGAAAATGGATTTGGTTCCACAATTAGAATAGATCTCGTTGAATCCTAGTCACCTGGGAAAGACGTCAAAGTCTACGTTGAACATCTACGTTGCTCCGCAGTTGTTCATCTAAATTTTCTTACAGGATCACTTGTGAGATATACTACTACTACTACCACATTCAATAGTGGTAAAAATAGGGAATTACTGGGAATAATGAGCAGGAACCAAAGCCTGCAAAGTAGTACCTAACTCCACAAACCAGTAACATCACTCTGTTAAGTATATACAAAATTAGACTGCCAACAGCACGTTAAGTATATACAAAACTAGACAGATAAAGCAATTCTCATTCAAAAGAGAACGACAAACAAAGAACAATGGAAGTTAATCGTAACACTCTAACGAATCCTAAACTTCAAAGGTATGTTATGCCAAAAATCACCTTAATGAGGTAAATGAGTTAAATTTTAGTACAAGAATCCAGAGAGATCTTGGAAGGTCCACCAAAAGTCCTAATGAGAGAGTTTATGAGCCAGCTTTGCCTGAAAGATGCCGCGATCATCATCATTACTACTACTGCCAACAACACTTTCATCATACTGGTAGCCATTCGGAGATTCTCATTCTTGCTTGCCAGCAGTAGCCTTGTGATGCCAATCATTTATTTCAGAATTGTTTTCACTACTCTTAACCTGGCAACTTACATCAACATGCTCCAGCTTTGTCCACATATTAACTTGTGGTTCTTCAGGTCTTCTCTTGTCTTTGAGAAGTTCTTCTAAAGGTTTTGGACCCTCAAAGTCCACAGTAGATTTCTGCCGCTGAAGCAGAGGTAGAAAATCCTGAGAGTTCATAAAATTCGCCTTGGACTTGATTTTCTCTTCTTTGATTTGGGCTAGGGTTTTCGGTCCAGCGAAACCATTACATGCAGTTTTTGCAGATTCTTCTGCATCCAGAGCAGAGAAATGCCGAACTTCTGCAGAGATGCAAGGGTTCCTGTGTCTTCTCCTTTCTCTCTCCCGAAGCCTGAACCGGGAGAACTTGCTAATTCCAAAGCGACCTTGCCACCCATGGCTATCATGATCTTTGCAAGTATATTCATCTTCACTCCTTAATGAATGAATCATACGCCTTCCTACTTGTGATGCCAACCTACAGTGCACCGAACCATTAATTCCACATCTAGTAGAGCGTTCCTGGCTCCTAGCATAAGCATGGGACCTGCGACGTTTTCTAGAATACAAGGGTAGCCCGCAAACATCCATCCTCCTGTGCTTCAGATGCTCATGAAGGTCCACAGATTCATCTCTAGCATGCAATTCATGGACCCGTCCCAGCAATTTCTGTTTTCGATGATGCCAATGCACTGGCTCGAATATTATTTCCTCCCTTGGTAAATGAGAGCTGTGCTGAAAGTAATCCGCATCGTCATACTTCTCATGAAGTCCTTGATACAAGTAACTGCCATCAGGATAACCAATATGATCATAACAAGCAGAGCCATCAATATCATACTCAAGTACGTGACCGTGATGTAACTCAGATTCTTCATTCTGAGCAAATTGATAATCAACATCATCCTCATAGGCCAACTGCTCCGACCCACCATCAACAAGTACATCAAATCCTGGTGAAGATTCCCTTCGTTCATCTAATTCCTGCTCAATAAATTCTTTCGCAAGCTCCTCAGAAATCTGATAACTGCAAAGTAGACCATTATGACCCATAAGCTCGACAGAGGGAAAATTGTCAGTAGGCTCCTCACATTCCGGAACAATGGACTCTGCCAAGGGACTACTTTCCTCCTGTGCACAACTAGGAACTGCCTGTTGTGAAACCTCCTGATTACCATTCGTTTTGATCAACCCCAAGGATTCTGCTGCAGGATTTGCCAGAAGCTCCATTGATGCTGTCTCAGTTTCACAACTTGAAATTTTATTTTCTAAAGGATTATTAGCTGAAGCTTCAGGAACTACCCTCGAGGGTTTCTGAGCAGCAAAAATACTATGAAGGTAAGGGCACTGCTCGCGTTTGGCACAAATTCCATTGAAGTAAAAGTAACAAAGAACATTCAACTTGCTTGTGGGAACAGCAGAAAAGGAAGGGGTGTAAAATGAATCAGCTGTAGCCCCACAGAACCCTTCAAGCGGCTGCAAACGTGAGAACAGTTCACAAATACAGGAAAATACTTCTAGTGCAAGATTAAAAAAAATGTTATTATGACAAATCCAGCTTTCAAAGTAGTAACCAAATAAAGTGGTACGTTAGGTTAGTTGTTTCATTTGAAAGATGAAATAAAGAGAACACAAATGGATAAAGCAAGGATAAAAGCAGCCATATATTTTAATAACTTGACTGATTTTTAGAACATAAAAATAAAAGATCATTACATTAATGACCTTCAGACACTTTAGCTGGACAGTCAAAGTAGCATGTCTGTACAGCTGATAATAAAATTCAGAAGGTAACAAAATGCTGCAGAACCCAACACCTTGAGTTCAATCCTTTGGCACTAGGAGCAAGAGAATAGCTTGTTTAATCATCTCTCAGCTGGCAGCTATTGACCTACTGCCATTGCAATAAAGACAAAATAACTAATAATAAAAGTGCATTCCAAATGAACTAAATAAAATTCTAACCCCACAATTCAAATAGATATTGGATTTGTCCTATCCAAGCAATCTTTCCGGCTAAATAATGCATTAGAATACATCTTATACTTACGTAGGTGATTCCTCATCTATTTGTGAAGCATATACATATAGTAATTTGAAAACGAAACTTACAAGTCCTTCTTGAGAAATGGGGTGTTTACAATTCTATATATGCACATATCTAACACCTAAACTTAATATTAACGTGTAAAAAATACAAATAGTTAATATTACATTAAAAATATCACGATTCTTAACTTTTCTAAAGTGAAATACGTATTTTCATGCATATGTTTTTGTGATACTAAAACATTCTATATGTAAATATCAAAGCTAGCCCATTAGACAATAAAACAATAACTACCTCAATTTGAATATATTGCATTATGGAAATAGAACATTTGCTTTTCCATGAGGCAATTAATGAACCCATTTCTTTGACGTAACTTTGCTTAAAATTGGCTTCATCAGGCTTCGTCCAAAAAATATAATTAGAAGAAAGAAGAAATTTTGAGGCATGCTGCCCAAGTCTCAGAGAAATATGGCTGTGACGCTTTTATTCCTTGCTTTGCTTAAAATTGGCTTCATCAGGCTTCGTCCAAAAAATATAATTAGAAGAAAGAAGAAATTTTGAGGCATGCTGCCCAAGTCACAGAGAAATATGGCTGTGACGCTTTTATTCCTTGTGCCCTATATCAAAAATAAAAGTGAAAATTCGGTCTTGACACAAAAGTTTGTGCAGTCATTCATGCTCATCTTTAGTTCAATGCAAAGGTTTATAAGGTCAAAGAAGTTTGTTAGGAGCGAAGCATTTATTCCTTCTCAATAAAAATTTAAGGCGGACCAGAATGCTTAAGCCCGTCTCAGCCACAAATATTACGTGAACTAAACTATGTAGACCTCTCTCCTTCTTTCTATCAGTATTCTGGCTTTTGCCTCCATAAACTATTAACCTTAGAAAAAAAAAATCTGGCTAACAAAGTGCGCTTATAGCAAAGGAATTATCACCATTTGCACTCAACATCAAAAGCCAAACATAGCTGGCTTCCTTTGCAGATGAAACACAAACAGCACAAGAGTATTCCATAACTTGTTGTCAACTAGCAAGCCGTAGATTCAATGTGTCAAATATAGACATGCCTCGTCCAAAGCCAAGATAAGGTTAAAAATTCGCCAGTGAATCACTTTAAATTGGAAATCACTCGGCACTTGCGCAACCCAACCTTAGTTTTCAGTCTCCAAGATCTTACATCATTCCTGGATTCAATTGAAGAGCTTTCAATATGCAATTACTCGAAATGTCAATTTTGAAGATGGAGACCTCTTATTACATTTGTAATAAGAAAAGGACAAAATCACAGCCAAAGTTGTAAGAAAACAATTATTGTGCAAACAACCAAAAGGTCAAAAATCTTGTTTAAAAAACGAGAAAAACTTTGTTTTTCACTAGAAAATACTCCTAAAATGTACACATTATGGTGCATCAAAAAAGTAATCGAAAAGGAAATAAAAAAGTTGATTATTTTTTTAGCCGCCTGATTACCTCATTGTTAGTGGATTTCACTTTCTTTGAGATGGTGCTACTTTGAAGCCATGACATTGCATTTTTTTTCGTACCCACACCCCACCACCACACCAAACAAAAAAAAAAAGGCAAAAAGGTCAACAAAGTTGGATTAACTTCTAGTGTCAATTAGAGCTCATGAAGAACTCCATGGTTTAGGCCAAATCATGGGAGTGAATAAAAAATTGTTGTATTTCAGTGAGGGCATTGAGGTACCCACAATTTTCAATACTAAGCTCATGTAACAATCTTTTTGAAATAGCCAAGAAATTTGAAACCACTTCCTTAGCATATACTCTCACACAGAGAAACAAGAGATATTGATTTAGTGACCAAATCAGAGTCAGCATATAATGCTATCTTTGAGAGGTCTCCAACTAATAGTTGGTGCAATCAATTTTGTCACACCTATGGAGAAAAGTTTGCAACTCCAATAGGGGTTGGAAGTATGGGAAAACCAAAAACCAATATATAGCACAATCATGATACCTTAAACACGCTTAACCAAGACATCAATCACCTTGAGAATTGAAAGATTGAACTTTGGGATAAAGATACTTCAAATGAACTCCTCCCCTGTGGAGAAATTGATTTATACTCTACCATCAGATGAACAATATTCACATAGAAAATAAGTTAATTCTTTGCTATCTAAGGAGAAGAGACCGAAGTATCTGGATTTTTTTATGACAATCAAAACATCTCTGATTGGAGTTCAACAAATATGCTTAGGATTGCTTCTAAAGATAATATCACACCCTCTTAAAATAGACCAAATATTTAAGAGTGTCAATAAAGCAAAACTTTGCGCCATAACATTTATAAGCAATTGAGAAAAAAAGTTGATAAACAAATAGGCAATGGATTCATGCAAGAGATAAACTAATTCAGTTATTTGAAGAGTGTAGTTAAAATCAAAGAGGCCAACAAAACTTGGAGGATATCTGTTGACAACAGCAAACTTTCATAAAGTAGGCTTAAATGATAAATTTTGAATTCCTCGTATAGATAGTGATTGCCATCTCTGGACATCAAATTCTTATGAATACGATTACTAATTACAATCAAATTAAGATGGATATTGTCAAAGAAAGAGATTTTTAAAAGAAAAATATTAAAAAGGTTATATTATTGTCAAGAATGGTGTATCCCATGTCTAAGGCAGACTAACACATAATCCGTAATTGGTGCATCATTTTATTTTGGTGAATATCTTTATAGCATCAATACACATCACATCATCTACAGGCCTCCATAACAGAATGCCAAAGCTAATGCACTTTCCAAGCGTTCCAATTCAACAATATGAGAGTTCAAAGGTGCATTAAAAACAAAAAATTTACAAGTACTCAGGGTGCAGAGGAAACTATTAAGGACTCGAAGGAAGCCTACTAGATGAACACATCATCTACTTATGTGATGGGATGATACCTGAGACTCAACAACCACCATTCACTTACAGCAACAAGCAACATCATCATTGAAAAGAAACGTATAAACAAGTCCTCACTGGAATATACCTCAGTTTTCTACCACCGAAAGAAGCAAATTATGTGCTTTGAGAGGTCCACTCACAAATATGTAGGGAAAACTAATGGGGAAAAGAACTCAGTTCAAAAAAAAGTGAGGCAAGTAACGGATGCATTGAATTTTGTACATAATGCAACAATTATCAAATGCATTCAAACCTTACTCATATTTTGCCAATAGAGCATTCTTCTATTTAACATTCTAGGCCCTTCACTCAGTGGGAGACCAACAACATAAGTCTTTTTGCCATTGCAAGCGAACATTGATATCTCCCAAGTTACAAAAAGATAGCTCAGAAGATAATAATTTTGCCTTTGCTAATTGCACAAAGTAAAACTCCTCCATTTGTAGATTATAAAAGATGTCCCAATATCAAATTTTATCTAGCAGTAAGGAGCTAAATAATTCCAACATCAAAAAAATAATTAAATTTCATTATTATGCAATAATTCCATAATCAAATATTGAGAATCCTATGAGAATTTCCAATAAGATTGCCAACGATAAATCAGTAAAATGAATTTTTTTCCTCTCGGACAAAGATCCTCCCTTTAGCTCGAGTAGCAATATACTTTGTCCAGAGAGCGCCATAATTATGAAAGAGTATGAAATAACACATGTTTGAAGGTTTACAAGGAGAGAAGAAAAAATTGAAAAATAGCATATAAATGAATAAACATTAGTGAAAACAACTACACATTAGTCACGCATTTAAGTATGTGGGAAAGAGGTCTCACTAAAAGACCACTTGGTTGAACACCACAAATGCTCTAGGAGGATCAAAACCAACATAGTTCATACTAGATATACTCAAAATGATTTTTAATGAATATAAACCATTCCTAGCTCATAAGAGAAGCATAAATTGAATAAAGTAACATATGATCAAAGAAATAACAGTAGAAACAACTGTAAAGAAGTTTTATATTTAATAAAATGGTTGAATTGAGGCCTCTTAAGACACATTTAGATTGACACTAGAAGGCATCAAGGTTGTTGCTATGTAGGCATTGGTAGAAAAGGTCAAACAATATGTATTATATCGAATTTTTACCTCTAAGGTCTAACCTTCTATATATTACATGCATGGCGAGATGATACATATACATAAAGTCCAAGAAAGATAGAGTTCTAACACAATAGCTTTGATGTAACAAACTACCTTGAATATTCAAGGTCATTTGAAACATGTAAATTGAAGTGAAAAGTTTCAAGGTAGTCGCTAGAGATAACAATCGAGAGTATTTATGATAACATAAAGGATGTCGGCCGTTCAAAATTCTTAAAAATTGTCGGTTACCAGAATGGAAATCCTGTCGCCAGTTTTTAAAATAGATTTAATTTAATATATATATATATATATATATATATATATATATATATATATATATATATATGTTTGGAAAGTAACATTTTATTTTGAAAATATGAAATCAAACTGATCTCATACATGCAATAGTTTAAATAATCAAGCACTGCATCACAAGCCATGTATGTATCCCGAAGAACAGATACATTGTTTGGTTGTGAGGTTTGATCAAATAAACTAAAAGATCCATGACATCCGTTTAGTGTGTGAAACCATTTATGTTGACCGACAAATTCTCATATCTAATATGAAACAACTAGATATGGTTTATATTAAACTGGGTTCTTAAAGTTTCCTATAAGGGTAATCCCCTATAGTTAATTACATCTTAAATGACCGAAATCACTTAAGAAAACTCTCGATTTACATCAGGAAATATTGCTTTCATGACTTCCAAAATGTAGTATTCTCAAAGTAATGTGTGGGGGAATGCCAATAGGGACATGTGCAAATGTGGAACAATTTATTTTTGGAATCTAAAGTAAGAAAAGCAGGGGAAGTCACAGATCCTAAGGCGAACCTTGGAAACTTCCCAACTTATCATATGGTTTGGCTTCGATATGAAATAGATTATTTGATGTTTTATCTTGTCAACTTTATTATTTAGGGCTTACATTTGCAAATATTTTACTATTTCTGTTGGTTTACAGCAAGGATCGGCTTTAAGCCCATATCTTTTTGCTTTATTTATGGATGGCCTTACTGGGCATTTAAAAGAGGATGTACCTTGGTGTATGTTTTTTGCTGATGATATCCTCCTTGTGGATAAGACGAGAAAAAGTCCAGGAAAAACTTGAATTATGGAGGTCTACATTGGAGTCTAAAGGTCTTCGTTTGAGTAGAACTAAAATTGAATACATGAAATGTAATTTTAGTAATAGCAGGTCTAGTGACGGAAGTGTAACTTTGGGTAATCAAATTATTAAAAGGTGTGAACGATTTAGATATCTCGGGTCCATTGTTCAAAGCGATGGTGATATAGATGGGGATGTTAATAGTAGAATTCAGGTTGGTTGGTTGAAATGGAGGATTGCGTCCGGCATATTGAGTGATAGAAAAGTACCGCTTAGACTGAAAGGAAAATTTTATAAGATGGTGGTGAGACCTTCAATGCTCTATGGTGTTGAATGTTGGCCTTTAAAAGAGAAGCGTAATGTTAAGTGTTGCCGAGATGAGAATGATTAGGTGGATGAGTGGCTTTACACTTAGAGACAAAATGCGAAATGATTATATCCGTAATAGGGTTGGTGTTGCACCAGTGACAGATAAAATTAGAGAGTCGCCTTAGATGGTTTGGTCACATTAAACGTCGACCACCTGATGATTCGATTAGGAGAGTAGATGTTTTAAATACAACTTATGTTAAGAAAGGCAGAGGTAGACCTAGGAAAACTTTGGGCTTATTGCATAAAAATGATCTTAATTTATTAGAATTAAACGAAAATTTGACACTAAATAGGACACAATGGAGAAAAAGGATTTATGTAGCCGACCCCACTTAGTGGGATTAAGGCTTTGTTGTTGTTGTTGTTGTTGTTGTTGTTGTTGTAGGGCTTACATTTGCATAATCTTGATTATGCAAATAGCCTGGAAGATAGAAGGATTTATGTCATATCGGATGACAACTTTAGAAACCTAAAATGAGTCAAGGCTTATATTGCACGGGGTGCAAATGCCTAAAAGATAAGTTGAAGATTTATGTCGCACAAGGCAAACAACCTCGCAGTCATATGGCTTGTTGTTTATTTCTAAGGAAGATTTGTTGTTGTAGAGTTGTATGCTTCCTCGTCATGCTGCCCACAGTGTACGCTTCGAGCTCCTCGTTGCAACAAGTTTAAGTTTTAGAAGTGTCAAATGTAGAAGATTGAGAGAAGTATCATGGTTTAGATTTTCAGTTGTTTAATGTGTCATATTTAATGTCAAATGTCTTATTAGGGGGGAATTTAAGTTGATTATAGCGACAACGGTTAGGATCCCATGGTTACCTCATTCTGGCAGCACTATTTTCTTCAGATTCACTTAGTCCAGATTAATTTACCAAATTCGAATAAATGAATTCAATACTTTCATCCAAACCGTGGGAAATCTCGTTAGCAGTCGTAGGTTGCCTCATCTGAGGGATTCTTGATCATCCAAAGAGACGCTTTAATTTAATTGTAATTGTTGTGTTTTGTTTTGTTTGTGATTAAATTTTGAGTTGTCTTATATTTTTACTTCTTGTGAATTAATTTTTGGTTTTGGGCTTTGGTCTTGGTTTTGTTGTTTTCACATGCATGTTTATAAGCAAGAAAGTGTGGTAAAGTAAAGTACTGCAAACTGTAAAAGCGTATCAATCCTCTTCTAGCATTCCAACTGAAAGATTAGCTTTTGGGATTGTATATATAATTTTGCAGGGAATCAAAATTGCATGAAAGAAAAGCAGGAATTACGGGTTTCAGGTGTGTCTACCGAGCCCTATGTCATATCTAGGTGGGTCCCTATTTGTTTATGAAAAGGATGTCTTTCTTTGACAAAGCATAATAAGTCCAGTTGCCCTCCACGATATCTAGAAGACTTGTGAAAAAGTCCGGGGAACACCCTTGACATTACCCTTTTGAACCATCTCGAGTTCATTTGAGCTTATTATATTGCTAAATAATTCATCTACAACGCAACATTAAGTTCAATGAACCTTGATGTTTTAATTATCTCTTTAAGTGGGGTAATCATCATTTGACATTTTACTTATGAATTATGTGGGTAGAGGCCTCTGAAGGCAAATTGATTTATTAAGAATTTTATTCAATTAGTTTAGAGTCGGGCTTATAGTGTTTCAAAGATGTTTGAAGTTAATTATATTTTCCTTTTCTAAATATCATTAGTCTAATCTGGATTAAGCCTAGTGTTGACCTCGCTTTCGATCGCGCTCGCGTCAAAATTTTGCGACGATACCAAATTTCGACGCAATTTTGACGTGCTCGTCGACGAGGTTGCCCAGACGACCTCGGACGACGAAACGGACTGCGCTGATGCGTCCGGAACATCGATTTCACTTAAAATCGACGTTAAGCTTGCGACGATAGCCTGTCGGGGGCAAAACTCGTAATTTAAGTTTTTTTTTTAAATAAAAAAATATATATTTTAAAACTTCTTTTAAAAGAATAAATAAAAAAAAACCTAATTAAACTAAATGCGCCCTAACTCTCCTCACGCTCGACCGGTTGGCTTCGTCCCTCCCGCGCTCGAGCGTGCTCCCTTGGCGGCCGTTTGCTCCTCGAGCCGCTCGCGATCCTATCCTTATCCCTGTGCGAGCAACCTGCTCCCCCTTGCGGCAATTTGTCGCCAGTCTCTGCGCCTCTCCCACTTGCGCCTGATCCTCTGAGGTGAGTTACGACCTCCACCTCCCCTTCTCTGCCTATTTAAACCCCATTTGGGGTGGGATTGAGGTTGGCCCGAAATTTACGTGAAGAGGAGGAGAGGTCTTTGTTGTCTTGCGTTGCGGTTTGCTCCTGTGTGTTTTACGCACTGCGGTAACTCTTCTCGACTCCCTTTCTCCTCTTCGATTTGGCCTCGAGCTACCGTAGCCTCGTTGATTGGCGCGGTTCTTTCCTGTTTATGGTTTCGGGTGAAGGCTTATATCCCCTGGAATGTGTTAATTGCATCGTTGAGATGAATGTTATAGGGCTCCCTGTGTACTTTAGCTTGACATGAGGCATGGAAGTATTTATTTAAATCTATATACATGCGGAGTTCATTTCTTGCTCCTTGTAGCTTTCCTTTACAAAAATAGCATGTTAAAGTGAAGTTTTGATTCAACTTGAAGGAGCCCTATGTTCGCTTTCATGATAAATGTATTGAGGCTCGCATTTTAATCGCTAAGTATATGGAAACATTCGTTTTAGCTTCATGATAGGTGTGGTTTTAACTTTATTATAGCTCATCTTGAAGCTCGGTTGGCTTGGCTTAACTCTTACTTGAAAGGCTATTCTAACATACGGATACTTGCTACTCTTATTTCGATGCTTTAAGAGGCTTGTTTTGGCCTCGTTTGGGAGCTTGGTTGGCTTGATTTATTTCTGATTTGAAAGCCTACTTTGGTATTCTGGATTTACTCTTATATTGGGCTTGGTTGAGGTTTTGCTATACTCTTTGTTTTAAGCTTGATTCTAGCCGGATTTTGGCCTTATGTGGCTCGGTTTCCAGTTGGCATTATTGTATCCTTGTTTTCGAATTGAGGTTGGCTCGGGTTCAACCTTATATGGGCTCGGGTTGGCTCTTTTAGCCCTCTTTCTGTTTCAGCTTTGAGCAGGGTGTGTGGTATCCTGAATTTTGGGCTGATGTTGTTGGTTTGGCTGAATGCTTAATATGGCAGTTTCCCTTTAGCTTTGTGATGGAATTATTTTTTTGATTATATGTTGGGCTGTCTTTTCTGGTTTTGTTTCTTTGGGACTCGTTGTGTTGGCTCGGGTTGGCTCGCTGATTGGCCCGGTCTTGAGTTAATTTAGGACTTGCTTGTTGTGGCTTGAGGTTGGGCTGGTTCTCTTGGCCTTGTCTTGGCTCGGGTTTGACTTTCTTTGAGAGCTGTTCTGGTTTGAGATTGAACTGCCTTCTTTGGCTCGTTGTTGGCTCGGGTTTGATTTAGGGGGCTTGGCCGAGAGCCTTATGCAGGGGATTACTATGGTGGTGGCCTTTTGTTGCTGAGTTGTGAATTTTGGAGTTGGAGGCTTTACTACCCTTTTGTTTTGGTCCTGGCCGAGAGCCTTATGCTAGTAATTAATGTGTTGGCGGCCTTGTTTATCGCTATGGCTGAATTGGGAATTGATAAAGATGAACCTATAGTTGCTCCTTGCTTGTTTGAGAGGGAGATATTGAGCATTGTGCTTGAGCCACTTCTTAGGTGCCTCATTTGATGAATTGGAGTTAAATTGATGTTCTTGGGAAGCTTGTCCATTCACTTTCTTATGGGTTTGGAAATGTTCGCAATCGGTGTTTGTCTCGAGCCTTTTTTCTCTTTTTACTTGATTTTAAAAGGCTTTGATCGTTTTCTCTCCACAATTTTGCCTTTAAGTTTCTTTTTGATATAATTGTGCTTGAGCGAGAAAATGACACCCTCGGGGCCGATTCTGGGAACACGGATTTCGTTTTTAAACGCCTTGTCATTACATGTGTTAGGGGAATTTTAAATTAACTCACCTGTCGTCCTACCCCTCCGAGTTCGGGGGTGGGTTAATTTTCCTTTCCCCTTTTCGTTGCTTGACATGTTTTCCCGCTTCACTCGGAGTCGGTTTTGGTTTTGTTTTGTTTTGGGGTGATGACGGCGATGATGCAAAAGGCACGCCAGTGATAGAGTAGAATGATATCCCATCCTACGACATCAGGACTCGCTCCAGGGCCCTGATGAACCTTAGGATGACGGTATCATTCGCCACTACGAGTGCAGCGGGGCACCCGTACCTTCTTAGGATTGTTAGCGATCATTTACCCTACGAAATGATCGACTCGTGGACAATTATATTTTTCAAAATCTGATAAAAATATGATACTACATTCCATAATAAAAAAATATATTTCCACCACAATTAAAAATTGATAAAACTTTCTTTTGCATGTCTGAAATCCATGTGCATGCTAAAATATAAATTTCAAAACTATATTGTCCACTCGTTGATTATCAGTCTTGGGTAGGGGAACACTCTCCTGAGTCAGGTTTAGTTGGACACCCTTCTTGCTGAGTGGCGGGCTTTATACACTCGTGTGACCGAGTAGCCTTCGACGACCCTTCGAGCGATGCTTACACGGTTCGAGCCTAGCCCCGACCCGAGTGCTTGCGGTTTTCTTCGGGTTTCCATTTGACTTTTGATAGAGCACTCGTGGTCCTTTTTAGGATTTCCTCGGAGTTTTTAGCGACTTTTTTTTTCTCTCGAGCTTTTCTGTTGTGAGTCAGTCACTTTGTTTTCTCGAGCTTTTCGACGACCTTTTCTTTTGCTTGCTTGGCTTTCATGTGGCACACTTCTGCTGGCTAGACAAAAGAAAATAACGGGCCTCCAGTGTATACGGGTTTGTTTACATTTGCGGCGTGTTACCTTCTTTGTACACTCTTCTTGCATGCTTTATCTTGTTTAGCAGTCACTTTTCATACACATCTACTTGCATGTTATCTCGTTTAGCACGTTACATTATATCTTGTTGCATGTTTCTACTCGTTACTCATGTGCTATATACATATCTCGTTATAAATCGTACAACACTTAAACATATTTGCATAGGATGTTTAGAAGAACTTCGACCATAGGGCCACCTGATTGAACATTTTGACCTGCCACCTTAGAAAACTCAGCCTCTTCAAGGAGCTCGGAGCTAGTATAGTGGGCAGCACGGTCGTCTTCAACAGTGGAGCTTGTCGTCGTCAGCAAAACCATAGGATAGCTCGGGAAGTTATTGAGGCTCGCTTTCGGACCTCTGACATCCCCTAGTTCCTCTCCCTTTGGATTCCGCATTCCAAATTTGAGCCAACTCCTTTTGCACACCTCCACTTCTTATTTCGTTGAAAAGTCCTATCCTTTTGACCTCCTTGAAGATAATATTTCCGATTTTTATCGAAAGTATTCTTAGATGATTTCGGTCATTTAAGATGTAATTAACTATAGAGGCTTGCCTTATAGGAAGCATTTTCCGAACCCAGCTTAAAATAAACCCTATTTAATTCTTCATATTAAATAGGGGAATTTGTCGGCAAATAAATTGGTTTCGCAGACCAAACGGACGTCATATATTTTTTAGTTTATTTGATCGAGCCTCACCCTTAAGTCTTGTGTTTGTCTTTCGGGATAAGTGCATGACTTGAGGTGTAGCGCTCTTTCATTCAAACTATGAAAAATATGAGGTCAGTTTGACTTCTTTTCTTTTCGTTGAAGGATCCTTCCGAAGCGGGCGACGGGATTCCGATTCGGCGACCGACCGACTTCTTACGGGCACTTCACGCACGAAACAACGCCGACAGGCTCGGCGACTCCGTTGGGACATGCTTCTCTCTTCATTCGAATCGGAAAATCTTATCTTCATATATCGGTGATGTGTCCGTATCCTTTTGGACCGAGTTACCCTTACGTTGACGTACTTTACCCATTTCTCCTTGGGATAGCACGATCAACTTTTCTTGGACTTCGGAACCACTTGTTCGGCCACCCTTTGAACGGGAGAGTTCGGAAGACCACTTAGGACTTTCTTCGATTTCCGTTTGGGGTCGGACCCCGATAGGTGTGTTGGTGGACTAGTTTCACCTAGGTGTTGTCTTATTTGTAGAGTTTGTCCCATATCGGGTCCTGGACTTTACTTTCCTATCTCGTGTCTTTTTTATTTTGGATTGCTATGTTGCGAATCAAATCAAGTGGTGTCGCGCTATGCTTGCTTACAAACACATAATTAAATCTTCACAATTTTCACTAAAAAAAAAAAAACAAAAACTTTTAAATCTTTAATCAATTAAATAAAGACTTACCCGGTCTACAGGCTTTGGCCAAATAATTAATACCAGAATTTTCCGTTTTTGAAGTTTTTGCGATGGCATTCCCGACGCTTACTTTTTCTCGCGACACTGCAGACGAGCCGCAATGCCCGTGATGTTGCTCCTGTTATTAAGTTTGGAACGGGATTCGATGAATTTGAAGTTTTACTTGGGAAAGCTCCGTACGTTGTAGTGAAAGTCGTCGCTCACGAAGTTCGAAGCTGTCTACCGAATTCAACTCGAATTGCCTACGGGATTTTCCTTCTTACCAGAGGGAAAATACTACCGCTACCATAGCGTCTACTGAACCTGTTTCTGCCAAAAGGAAGGAAGTTATGATTGCTGAAGATTTGACTGAAGGATTGGTTGCCTCACCGTCAGTATTTGAGATTGGATCAAGTTCGAAAATTGTGCGATTAACCGGTCACAAAGGAGGAATCGCGGTCGAAGGGTTCGCGAGGCTACTAAAGCTCGATTTCGAAGAAGTGAATGTTAATGAAACTCTTTGTCACGAAGAATTAAGGTCGGTGGATATCTCTCCGCTAGCACGCGAGGAGTAGGTTCCATCCCTTAACGGACACCGATGGACGTGAAGGTATCCAGAAAGATTGTCGCTGCCTTGTCGACACCTCATGGATGTGGTAGGGAGGAGAAGAAGTACGCTCTCGTCACCCGAGTCGATACGGTATTTCGGAGACTAGCTGCCAAAGAAGGTTGTTCAGTCAGCGAATTGCTTAGGCGAATGGGATGTGCAGTATCCCCTCGCATGAGAAGAGAAATATTGAAGGATGTTGAAACTCCACCTGCTCGCATTCCCGTCAGGTTCCGTTTGGGAGATGGAGTTGACACTGCTACCGCTACTACTGATCCTCTTGCTACCAGATCGATGGGCCGTCGACCAGTTAAGTCACGGTCAGGTCCTAGAGTTCTGCCGATTACCGACCATACAAATGTTTCTAAAGCTTCAAGAAAAGGATGAAAGGATTGCTTAGTGTCGTATCGCGGTCTTCACCACGGGAGCATACCTCTCTTCGACATTTCGATGCTTACGTTGAGACACCTCGTCTCGAAGCATCACCGTCAAAGAAAGGGGTATGGATACCTGAGGTCGTCGTACCAATACAATCTAGCAAGCCTGGAAGACACGAGCTATGGGATAAAGCGAAGAGCTGAAATGTCAGATAAGGCCACAACATTCGTAAGTGAAGAAAATGTTCACGCAACAATCTCCGAATCTTAAAGTGATACAAGGTTCGATAATTGAAGATAAGATTGAAAGACTCGAAAGCGAGATTTCGAGATTAGCTCGGGGACGGGAATTCCAGCTGATAATGAGAATGAAGACTTCGGAGATTACCTCGAAGAGGATGGCATGGATATCGATGTTATTGAAACCGAGCCGCTTCATCGCGCGCGAAGCCCGATCTTCTACGGAAGGGAACGCCGTAGATGAAGCTGCGCAATACCATCTCGATAAGGGACGAGCAAATAAGTCGAATGGAGAAAAGAATGGAAGAAATGGCTACTTGCCATGGCCGCCTTGGTTGCGGCTCGGGGATTGTCTCGGTCTCGACAAGTAGCTTCTCTAGAAGTCGATCGAACCGAAATTATACGGATCATAGATGAAAGAAGAGAGTCACCTCGGCTAACGGAGATCGATCAACCGAAGAATGATTCCGCTCGAAGCATCATACCGGAAAAAGAGTTCAAGCAAATGGTCGAACAAGTTCGGGAGGCCATAACCCGATCTAAGAGTGGTGCATTGATTTTAAAAGGTAGACCTTACCGGAGGAATTCGATGTCGTACCTTACCACAAGGGTTATGTGTCACCGAACTTCGAGATATTCAACGGAGCCGGAAACCCCGAGACGGCACATAGCACATTTCCGAGTTCGGTTGTGGCAACACCGGAGATAACGAAGCATTGCTTTGCACGTCGGTTTGTCGGCGGTTTGTCGGAAATAGCGTTTGGTAGGTATGCTGAGATGCACTAACGAATCGATGAAGACATTCTCCGAGTTAGAGCGAGTTGTTCGTGAAAAGATTTGTCGGAGCGCGGCTACCATGTTTCTATTGGAGATCTCGTTATAGAAAGACAGAAGCCTAACGAGACTCTAGTAGATTATATCTTGAGGTGGAGAAACCTTAGCATGAAATATGAACCTCAGCTACAGGAACATCATGCAATTGAGATCTTACTCAAAAGCATCCATGGACCGATAGCTTTCATGCTTAAGAGACTCACTATCAAGTCTTTTGAGAAACTACTCGATAAAGCCGGCGATCTGCAAGAAGAAATCAAGCATATGGATTCTCATGAGAAGGCGAGAAACCCGGGATGACCGGGGTGTTCGAGAAGAAGTACGGGACGATAGCGATAGTCGATAAAGGAAAACGGCCGATGAAGATTTATGCGAGAGGATTCTCGTCGAATTTCCGACCACCGTCGCGAGCATAGCCGAGCGGCGAGATACGACGGTATGCTCGGCCTAAGAAACAACTACCTCGACCGGGATCATACCGGCCCGAGAGTAGGCGGATGTCATTGAGGAACGGAAAAGGAGGGTGTACTCTTTTAAAGATGAAGCGATGCCAAGATGTTCGGGAGTCGATGAAGAAATGCGAGTTCAAATTACCGGATCCGAGGAAACCGGAAGAGGTCGATAAGAAGGATCGGCTAATTATTGTCCATATCACGGGATGCTCGGACACACCCTAGAGGATTGTTTCATCTTCGAGGATTGGCTCGAGAGGAATCTTAAAGAAGGAAATATAACGATCCCGAAAGAATACTTGAAAGAGCACGAAAGAGGATCTATAAATATGATTTCGAGTGAACCGATTACTCCGATTGATTCGTGCTCAAAAGAAGACGAATGGACTACGAGTTTGGAACAAGTCATCCGGAAAGATATTGAATCGGATTCGGACTGCTTCGGTTCGGGAAGACGTTCGGGGTCCACGATCCGTTCGACCGGAGATAGAAGTTTCTTCGAAGAAAGGAAAGAACGACGTCGCAAAGGCGATAGCGCGGGGGTAGGATAGGGGCTGCCTACGTGTAGACTTGTTTTCTCGAATTCGGGGGAGAAGATCCTCGAACCTCTGAGCTTGTATGATTATCTTTCGGCTCCTCTGGAGTATTTTAAATGTAATGATAATGATTTCGGCTACGTTTTCACTGTTTCTGCTGAGGGTGTGACCGATCTCGGTCACCCTAGTTTCGATTTCGATTCCCAGACCTATCCTCGAATTGTGCTTAAGTCCGATGAACCCGTCGATCGAACGAAGAAACCATCGACGCTACCGCCTAAGATGATTCAGAAAGTGATGAACCGGTCCTTGAATGTAAAGGAACACCGATCGCCATCAACTTGAATTTGTCTGATTCAGATTCAGCACCAGAACAATCAACTACAGTATCAGAAGAGATAACAGAGGTCTACTTAAGAAGAGGAAAAGTGATACCCTCGGGGACGACTCCGATCGATAAAGGAAAGCGAAACGAGTTACACAAGAAGAACCACCCGAGCAACGGAAGAAACGCGTGCCCGGGAGGAAATCGGAAATTCGAACAAAGTGGATTATAACGTGCTAGCTCATCTTAGGAAGGCTGCTGGCTAAGCGAGCATCTACGACGCTCTAATCTTGTCGAAAGAAATAAGGGAATCTGCGGTTTCGGCTACTGCTGATCCGGATATTTGCTTAGCCCGGTTAGCCAGACACATCCTCGGATGTAGTTTGCTCGTTGAAGGAACGATGCAGGGTTACTTTTACAAATGAAGACTTGCTTGCTCGGTACCGCCGAGCCACGACCGTCCGCTTTATATCTCACGTCGGTATTAGCGGATTTGTCTTGTCCGGAGTTTTGGTTGATCCGGGGCATCCCTCGACTCGATGAGTCTACGGACATTGGCATATTTGGATATTGAAGCTCATAAACTTGTGCTCGATAAAATGATGTTAAGAGGATTCAACCAAAAGGGAGAGAGAGCCCTTGGATCAATTACTTTGTTGATGAAGGTTGGAGGATTGGTAACAACCGCTAAATTCCATATTATCGACGCCGAGACCTCTTTCGATGCTCTACTTGGTCGACCAGTGGATTCATGAACATGACATGGTTCCGTCTTCTCTACACCGATGCATCGAATACTACGAAGAAGGACAAGAATATCGCATCGAAGGAGATCTACAACCATTTTCGGTTCATGAAGTTGGCATTCATGAAGACGCGACTTACTACTCGCCTCCGAAGAAGACTGTTTTCTCTCGTGAAGTGATTGCAAGCTGCGGTGAAAGATTCGGAAAGATTACAAAAAGGGGTCATTCAACTCCGCTTCGACAATCTACTGTCATTTCCTCACAACGAAATGATAAAGGTTCTTTTAGTTCATGCACCCGAGATCGAGGCCGGGGACGTGGACGAAGAAGAGCCAATGTGGTTGTTGGACGGACTAGGCCGACAATCAACATCGACGAAGAAGAAAGTTCCAAAGAAGAAATAATAATGATAAAGCAGAAAAAATCTCAGTACGAGATACCGTTGGAAGATACAGAGAAAAGCGAATACGAGACAATGTATGATCGTATAAACCACTATGTGAACGCTATGACCCTTACTCCTGTCCTCCCCCGAAAGGTCGAGAGCTTAAAGGTCGGGGACGTCCGTGTCTCTGGTTATAAGCCGATCAAGTTTTCTCGTGCTTCTACTTCTACCGATCTTGAAAATCATGTAAATTTGGATGAGGATGCTAATGAATTAATGGAATTGCCTTTTGGTTATTTCTCGCCTTATGTGCAAAAATTAATTCAACAGGGACATTTGCCAAGATATATGCAAAAGATAAATTGCAACTCTTTGAAGAATTATGGAATGTTAGGAATCGACATCCTAACTCTAAAGAGGGTCTCGGATTTGGTACAGTCGGACCAGTGGATGATTCGGAATTTTACATGGTTGTTACCGAGTGAGTCGAAAGAGGATTGCCTCGATGTGGAGGATGACTTTCTTGATCGGCTATTAGAAGACGCTCCGCGGAATTCGAAGAAGAAATTAAGTCGACGATCGATGAATTGAAGGAAATCAACCTCGGGGCCGAGGAACGGCCTCGCCCGACCTTCATAAGTTCTCTACTCGATAAAGAAGAATCCACGGAGCTAATACGGTTATTGTCGAGTTTAAAGATTGCTTCGCATGGAGTTACGACGAAATGCCGGGAGCGTCGACGAAGGTTGCGATCCATAAGCTTGGAATCGACGAGAGATATACCGCCGGTAAAGCGAAGCTCCAAGAAGAATGAGCCTCGAAATAGAGCGACGAGTGATTGCGAGGTGAAGAAGCGATAAACGCTAACTTTGTAAGAGAAGAAGCGATACCTACATGGTTAGCTAATGTTGTGCCGATTAAGAAGAAGAATGAACGGATCCGTGTATGTGTCGACTTCGAGGATTTAAGCAAAGCATGTCCAAAGGACGAGTTTCAGTTACCAATACCGAAATGATGGTGGATATTGCCTCAACACATGAAGTTTTCTCTTTCATGGATGGATCGTCGGGATACGACCGGATTAGAATGGCTCCGGAAGATGCGACCCTTACGGCCTTCGAACACACTATTGGAATTTTACGTTATACGGTGATGCCTTTCGAATTGAAGAATGCCGGAGCAACTTATCAACGAGCGATGACGAAGATTTTCGATAATCTCATTCACAATCGAGTGGAATGCTTATGTGGACGACTTGGTTATCAAAAGTAAACGGAAAATAGACCATTTGCACGATTTGAGGATAGTGTTCGAACGATTACGACGATATAATCTCAAGATGAATCCCTTAAAGTGCGCCTTTGGCGTTACCTCCGGGAAATTTCTAGGATTCGTTGTCCGTCATCGGGGAATCGAAATCGATCCGGAGAAGATTAAAGCTATCTTAGAAATGCCACCTCCCAAAACATTGAAACAACTACGTTCCTTCCAAGGAAGTTGGCATATACGAGACGCTTTATTTCTAATCTCTCGGGTAGGTGTCGGCCCTTCTCGGCATTAATTAAAAAGGACGCCAAATTTATTTGGGAAGAGAAATGCCGGCGGGCCTTCGAGGACGTTAAGAAATACTTGATGACACCTCCTGTTTTGGCGGCCCTATCCGGGAAGACCTTTGATACTTTATACCGCGAGCTTTAGACGACTCTGCAGGAGCACTTCTTAGCTCGAGTCGATGACGAGGGTAAAGAAAATACACTATACTTACTTGAGTAGGCGTCTAATCCAGACGGAGGTAAAGTATCCGCCTATTGAGAAGCATTGTCTAGCTTTAATTTTCGCCGCCAAAAGCTCGGACATTACATGCTTTCTCATAGGGTAACCACGATTTCGAAAGTTAATCCGTTGCGATATTTGATGACCCGACCAACACTTTACGGACGCTTAGCGAGGTGGTCGATGATTTTATTGCAATTTGATATAACTTTTGTTCCCCTCCGCGTTATCGAGGGACGGATTTTGGCGGATTTTCTCGCCGCGCACCCACTTCCGAGTTGGGTCGTCTCTTAGTGACGAGTTACCGGATGAACGGATATTACGAGATGGAATCCTCCAGGTGCACGATGTTGGGAGATGTACTTCGACGGAGCTTCTTCGACCGGAAAAGACAAAGGATCGAGAACGGTTATCCGAGCGAAGCGGGAATCGGTTTGATTTTCATCACACCGGATAAGGGTATGCTCGGATTCTCCTACCACTCGACGGAGCCGTGTACGAACAATGAAGCGGAATACGAAGCCTTAATCATCGGATCGGAATTAGCGATTTCGATGGATATAACGGACATCGTCGTCAACGGTGACTCTCGGCTTATAATTCGGCGAGTTGTCGGACGATATAAGATTTTGAAACCAAAATTAGCGGAATATCACGGATACGCGATAAAGTTGCTAGAGCGGATTCCTAGTGTAACGCTCCATAGAATTCCTCGGTTGGATAACGCCCATGCTGATGCTTTGGCAAAACTTGCAAAAGAATTGGCGTGTTCCCCACGAGATTCTATTAACGTTACGGTACAAGGAAGGCGAGGTTTTGTCCGAATCGACCTCGAAGATCTACGAAGTTCGAAGAAGAAGCGACGATTGCTTGTGGGCGATATCAACGAAGATTGGCGTAAGCCATTGATAGAATATTTGCAAACTGGAAAATTACCAGAGGACAAGTCAGCAGCGTATCATATTACGAAGAGGGCTATGTCGTACGCTTTGGTAAGTGATGTCCTCTACAGGAGATCGTTCGATCAGATGTGGTTGCGATGCCAGCGGGCGGAAGCGCGAGATATTGTCGAAGAAGTACACGCCGGATTGTGTGGAGCTCACCGGTCGGGACCGAAGATGAAAATGAAGATTAAGAGACTCGGATATTATTGGCGAAATGATGTCGATTGCATGGATACGGCCAGGAAAATGTCACCGGTGTCGAGTGCATGGGGTGGTCTTACACCGACCTCCGAATGTGCTTACACCCAGTTGTTGCTTCGTGGCCATTCGAGTGTTGGGGCACGGACATAACAGGTCCGATAGACCCTCCATCCTCTAAGGGACACGGAGTTCATTTTCGCGGCTACGGGTTACTTCTCCGAATGGGCGAGGCGGTGTCGTTACGAAATGTTACAACACACCACGTTCTTCTCTTTTCGAGAGTCGGATAGTCTACCGTTTTGGAATTCCGCGCGGAATAATCTCCGACAGATGGAACGACCTTTAAAAGCACCAAGATCGATAACTTTGTCGGACGACACGAGATAGATTGGAGGTACTCGACGATCTACTTACCCCAAGGCAAATGGTTTAGCGGAGGCTTTCGACAAAACAACTGGTACAGATTTTGAAGAAAACTCTCGATGAGAATAAAAGAGATTGGCATAACAAATTGTTAGAAGCTTTGTGGGCATGCGGACAACATTCGAACTCCCACCGATGTACACCGTACGCACTCGTCTACGGATCGGAGGCCGTGCTTACCGTTAGAAGTTCGGACGCCGTCTCTCGGAGTTGCCGTCGCCGATCGGCTCTACGGCGGAAGAAAATGCAAAACTCGGACTTGAAAAATTGGAAAGTCTTGAAGGAAGAGCATCGGAAGCGCAACGGCATTTGGAGCTTTACCGAGCGAAGATGGTACGAGCCCATGACAAATTAGTCCGCCGAGGACGTTCAAAATTGGTGACCTTGTTCTTGTTCTCGAGAGACCTATTCTTGCACGTCGCAAGATAGGCGGAAAATTTGAGCCGACTTGGGAGGGACCATTTGTCGTAGATAAAGTCTACTCGAAGGAGCCTACTAGGCTGTGGATTCCCAGGCGGGAAACCTTTTTGCCGATCAACGGACGATACTTGAAGACATATTACGCAACTTGACTGTTGCTTGAGTTGAAATTTCAAAATCTCGATTATTACGTGATTATGTATTTGGTCGAATGTCACGTGACCGGGTTTAAAATTTTGTAATAAAATTAACATCAATAAAATGAAAATTTTTTAGAGTGCATGTTTTGGCTTTCTTTTTTTTTCCACTTTCAAATTTAATACACATACACATAATTAACAACATAAACTAAAGCCTCTCGTAGGCGTTTCGTTTTGTTCTTTGTTCCTGTCAGATTTCAGCCCACTGATGTTTCTCCTGTTGTCTGTAGAGAAAATGTCAGGACAGAGGTTGATTTTGGCTTTTAAGGATGGCTTGAATCTCGCACCTAGCGAAGAATGGGCACCGCAAGGTGGCATTATAAACTTTGATATGGACTTCGGTCGGATCGATGTAGATTACGAGAGTCCCACGATGGACGCGATTAGCCACAGGAAATCGAAGGACTACGCGTCGTTAATAAAGATCGGCAACGGAAAAGATACCTCGCGGAAGGGGAAGAAAATATTACAAGATCCGATGGAAGGGACTAGTCGCCTGCCATCCATGATAACTTGCACCAGTTGGAGGCTCAGTCGGCTGCAGACGATGCCGGACTACCCGGATGCATTACGGAGCACAATACGCGAAATGTCGATCGACGAAAGCGCGAGCATTCGACGCGAAGACAAGATATATCTTCGAAAGACGGAGGAATTACTCGGCTCCATCCCGGAGGGGAGGATCTACGATCCGGAGATGAGAGAGACTTCTTCCGGCCACACTGCTACGGAGGATGAGTCCGAGTTTGTTCGGAGGTTCCGGGGATTCCGGAGATTCCGGATGAACTTTGTCAGGGTTGCCCGACGTGCCACGCGAGAGATTCCGGCACGTTCTTCGAGTGCAATCGCATTTGTGGAATGCCGGACCGCAACGTCCTACACTTGAGGCATTACGGTACTGCGGAGGAGTACATGTCACGGATGACGGTTTTCGGACCGCTGAGTACCCGACGGGGGAATCATATACCCCATTTGGATACGGATACATCGGCTTGGGTTCCCAGCGATGCGAGATGAGGGAGTACCCTCGACGATTCGTCGATGATCACTTTAGCGGAGCTTGACGAGATGGTTAAAGTGAAGAAGCGAGAATTTGAATTTTATGAACAAGTTCAAGGAAGATGCATTAACATACTTGAAGGACTGGAACTGCATACCAGAGTCTTCTCTGAAAGCGACGAGAGAAGCATCCTTGACTGCATAGAGGATTTGCAACTCAGAGGTCGAGCAGGTCTTTTGAGAAGGAGGACTTATTCTGAACCAGAAAGATGGATGCGTGGAAAGGGCAGAATCACTATTCAGTGCGGTCCGTTCGCTACAACTTCACTACGGACGGACGAGGAAATCCCCGGGGATTCCGAGACATGATCGAGTGGATCCGATACCTCCTACGATCAAGTGGATGATAAAGAGAATGGTTCGATGGAGCATACTTCCAGTCGATTGCATTCACAACGTGTATTATCAACATCTACGAGAAGAGGCGGCCGTATCCCCCTCGCATAGATCACCGCGATTTCGTCGAGACCTTTTTCTACGGTCTCTTTTCGGAGCGGGGAGAAATATCTCGTTCGGAAAAGAAATTGATATTGTTGGCCCCGGCGAGTTCGGAGGATCGCGTGGAGATTCGCTGCCGGTGGGCTCGGTGCTTGTTCTCGAGGGCAACGGAGCGGATATTGCCAAGCACTTGCATTTCGGGAGTGCGACACCGCGGAGTTTACGTGACCTTCGGAAGAATGGATACCACCAAGATGCCATATGGATTTCGTCCGGACCCGGAGTTGGAGGAAGCTGCTACCTACGAGCATGTGATAGGGTTGGACCTTTGAGTTCATGCAAAGGGACTCTTGTCCTGGAGCATGGCTCGGCGAGTCGGCTCGACCAAAAGCTCGCCTTACCGGAGACGGATTTTCGGAGGATACTCCTTGCCTTTGCGTTCGACACGCCGGATATGGATGATGCTCATACCGGTGATGCTCGGTTTGTGATGTGTCTTCGACTTATGATGTTTTCCGGTTGTACTTTTGATGCGTCCGGCATACTTGTACTTGTGATGTTTTCGGCATATAGTCGGTTTGTAACCTCTCGTTCGAAGGCGATTAATGAAATCTTTTCAGAATCTTGTACATTTGTCTTGTTGCCCTTGTGTGCGATAGATAAAGCCAGCTGAACCATACGTTGGTGTTGAGCTACGACGAACGAAGAACAAAACAAAAATATACGTAATAAAAAAAAATGAAATTCAAATAAAATACTCTTTTGAAAATCAACCAACTAAAATCAAATTTTGAAAAATGTGTTTTGATATATATATGATATAACAAAATGAAATGAATTTGTTGAGTGTGTTTATCTCAATCTCGAGATTTCTCGCTCTCTGCTTGCATAGCGCGACTATTCCAGTCTGCACCGATGTTCTACACGTTCTCTCGGAATTTTTACATTACGCACGAGAGCCACACATCTTTCTCACCGATATCGTACTTGTCTTATGACATGTCTTTTCGAGAGTGTCACTATACACTCCCTGCACGTTCGACGTGAGATCTCCCTGCCCATTTTCGCTCCCTCACGAGATCGGTGCAAATTCCGATTCTCATCCTTGAGATCAGTACCTAAACTCATTTCGATGATCGGTACACTCCACTTCTTGAGATCGGTACCTAGATTAGATTCTCATGCTGAATCGATACTAAATTC